>BMAW01105496.1:149968-215072 GCA_019974015.1 Nephila pilipes
TTTCTTTTGTTTTGAAAATTTCATCATTTATTTGTATCAGTACAAGTCGTTTCTGCATTAAATTTCATTTGATTCTGATGATTCTTTCATGGTGTTGCATTTTCTACAAACAGCAGTATAGATAAGTATAAGTATGATGAATATCTGTCCTTAAAATAATGTTATTTCAAACAAAAACTCATTATTCACCTCACTGTTATTATAATCATAAATACTTACTTTACTAACATACTAAAATTGTTATAATAAATATATTAAAAATAATATTTTTTTCAAAAAAACATTATAAATATTTTATTGTATTAATACCTCTCTTAATTAACACTTGAAACAAGACGCTTAACATATTTTATTTTAATTCGTGATCATGAAATGTAGAATATAAATTCCCCATTGTAATTTAAATGTAATTATTTAAAACATTTTCTTCTATATATAGACAATTTTTTTTATATTTTACAAACTTTAGTTATATTTTGAATAATTAAAGTAGCACTGCTGAAAACATAAACAACTTTTTTAATAAACTGCTTCTCCTATATGGTTTAATAAAAATTGACAAATATTTTGTGAATTTGAAAAATTTCTAATATCAAAAACATTTCCTTGATTACCTATTAAAATGAATTTATCATTGTAAATGAAATTTAGTAATATTTTTTATATCAGAATCATTTTGAAACTAGTTCTAGATCATTGACACTTGACAAATTCATAAAAAAATACAATTTTATATAGTTGTATTATTTAACTGTTTTTCATTTTAATTTATCTCGGTTATAATACTTAGAAAGCACAAAGCATTCAAATGTTTTTAATCAGAGAATTTTCAAAGAAAAAAATTGTGATGAGACAGGGTTTAGTGGAGAATAAACTAATGAACATAGTCGTGGAAATTCAACAGACAATATTAAGACCGAATTTCTTTGTAGAAGGTATTATTTTATACATTTTTATATCAGACTGTTTTGATTGCGATCCTGTTCGATAATGAAATATATTGACTTTCGGAATCCTCAGCGTTTCTAATAAAGCTCACTCACATGTCTAGGCTTTCTCTGGAGACAGTTCGTGACGAATAATTCTCTGGCAGCTAGGAATTCTTGAAATCCTTACGTGTATATTTATGTTAGAAACACTCATGATCTGTCTGCGATGTAGACGTTTCATATATATTGCGTTAACTTCTCTAACTTAGTCCTTCAGTCTTACTGCATGAGTGACCATTTGGTTCTCGAATTGATTTACGATTCTAGAATTAGTTTAGAGTAAATGTGTGTTGTTTGTTATTTAAATAATACATAATGAATTCTCAAGACTGAAACTTACTTTTTATGTAATTTTATCTCACAGATTCCCATGCAGAAAGGGATATTTTATGTTATGACAAATCCTATTCCATACTTAGTTCTCCTCATTAATTTTATCTTATAAAAGTTAAAAGATGAAAGTTTCTATTCCGTTTGAAGTTATTTTAAAAATAACTTCAATTAATTATCTTTATATTATATCCTTCATTTATGTTCATACGCAGAAGTAATTATAAAAGTCAGTTGGTTAATCATTTTTTTTATATTTTACTTCTGTAACCAAACTGTAGTATAACCATAAGTTCCAACAATAGTTTAGTCCGAAAACTAAAGAGTAAGAGAATAAAAAGAAAATGTTGAGAAATATAAAAACAAAATGATATTAATTTCTCTGTAAATAACTCGTTATGAATATATATATAGAAAATAATATAATATAATTTAATTCTTTCAAAACAAGTGATATTAAATGTAAAAACTACATTATTTTGATTTGTATAATGAAATAAAAGTTTATATTCTCTTGTCTTTATTTACTCAGATAATATAACAACATATTTCTTGGTATAAAATTTAGATAACGGTTCCCTGCAACTGTTTCCTCCGGAAGTGAAAGACACATTTACAAAGATGTCCTCAGTCAGTCAAAGAATGCTTAAGCAATGATTCCGAAACTTTGGCGACAGATATGGTAATTATTTCTGAAATTTAGAGAACATCTTGGTGACTTCGGTGACAGAAGATTTCTGAAAGTACTGGAATCTTGGTGACATATTGATTATGAAGAAAGTTACAGATTTTCGTGAATTCTCCAAGTAGCGTCATACGTGGCCGAAACAGGTACAAATACTTGAGAGAGGAGAAAGCTAGAAAGATGGGCCAGTCTTTTTGGAGTATGCTTTTGAAGGTCGATCGAAAATCGATTTGAATCGGCTGAGAAGATCTGCCAAGCATATTGTTGACGAGTATTTCTGGCAGGAATTGTAGGAGCCTGTCTTGTAGCTTCTTGTAATATTACTGCGAAGAGCGAACTAGTAAGCTGGTGAACAGGCCATTGCTGATAAAACTGTGACTGTCAACGCAAGTACCGTTTTTATTCTTATATCTGCTTCGCTAATCTGTTTAAGTGTTATGCTTTCTGTTTGCATTGTTACTGTCCAATTCCTACAACCCGTGTGTCGTCTTGAATATTTGAGAATAAAGGCTCCTTTGTTGTTATCAACCTTGTTGAACTGATTTTCACTTGCCATATTATAACAATATTTAAATAATACTCGTATAATTAATCATACTAATACAATGCCCATCACTTCACTGAAATTTTATAAAAAAACAGTAATTTTTTTTAATATGAACTCCATATGTAAATATTACAATGTCAATGAAATTTCTTTTTGAATTTCGTATGAATGCTATAACTTAAAATTGCAACTACAGCTTACATTAATCAATAAAAAAAATTAGATGTCTGGTGTAATTACTATACATAAAATATTTGAATACTTTGTGAGAACTTTTATTATAGTTAAAATATTTATTGAAGAAGCTAATTAGTTAAGTGTATTTTTTGAGGCATAAACGTATCAGATCTATATCTAGAAATTTAAAATCTAAGCTATCAAAACATATTTGGGAATATTTTATTCAAAGTACTCGGTGTTTGGCTTCAAATTTATTTATTTATTTGCTCTCAATGCATATAAAAACAATTAAATAAGGAATTGAAGTACACATGCTACTTGTTAGAATGAATTTATTATTACTTAGAATTTCAAAGCTTTTAACAGCAAATAATTGTAAGACTTTGCATTTAATTTAACTGATAAATTAATTCTATTATATATATTTTAATTAAGTTATTATTTATTTAATCTTCTTTATTTTGGACTCAGATATTCAGAGAAGCACTCTTGAGCATGAAGTGTGAATCGTTACTTACAGTCTTTTCTCTATTTTAAGCCTTCAGCTTTCCTGTCCAATTAATTAAAGTTTAATTTGTTGAAAACGCTAAATATTCCATAGTAAATTATATATTAAAAATATTTAAATGATTTTCGTAATTTTGCTTACCTGTATTTTTAATAAAAATTGCATAATGCTGTTAAATTTACGTTATCTACCAACACATCACAATAAATTAAAGTTAATTTTGATGTCCCTCAAGTCTTAATGAAATTTTTTAAGATCAAGAGTTTTTCTCTTTTAATTAATCTTCTGTTTTAGTTATCATCACAAATTTAAATTTCCGAAGCTCATCTTAAATACCAAATAAATTTCTCAAATTTTGAAAGAAATTTGATTTCTAATTATAACAATTACTAGAAGAGCTTTTACCACATTATTAGAAATATTTTCAGTCCTTTCTTAAATGTTTGATATGTAAGAACAAGTCTTTTTAATAGTTTGATCTATTAACTTTTTTCTGAACTATTAGTCTATATCGTGATGCCCATGATGGAAGAGAATTTTGTGTCATTTTCTAGGGGTTTTCTCGTCATTCCCCTTTCATTAACTTAATGTCTATCAATTTGAGGGGATTTGCCCTTGAGATCGTTTCAACAAGCCAAAGCACAATAGTCTTTATGAACATCATTGGATTTGCAGGAAATTGTTGAAAAGTTATATATATATATATACGAAATATATGTGTCAGTTTAAATTTTTCAAGAAATGTAGTGATAATATTAGTAGTTTGAGTGATGCATTTGTGTCTTGTTGCAATATCTTACCTTTAAATCCTTAAGGGTTTAAATAAATGAAATTTTTTTTGCCCTGTCAATCACTGCACGATAGACCGTATGAGAAATTTCAAAGAACTTTGTAGAAATATGTTGAAACATATGCACTCAAAATATGTTACTTTTATTTTTTGTAAAGAATGCAGCTGTAATTTTAGAGGTTTGATGGTCTTGTCTTTTGATGCGATTTCATATCTTGTAAGTCGTTGCGATAAATAAATGGAGTTCCTGCTGTAAATATCGCACGTAAATCATTCTTCTCATAAAAGGAAATGTTGAATTTATTTTAACATCGTTTTCTACACTTATTATTTTTCATTGTAAAATAAATCTTCTACAACTATAAGCCTTTACTTTTTTTTTTTTTTTTTTTTTTTTTTTTTTGATTTTAATTATTATATATAAAAATTTTTATACATATATTTTCCATTAAAATAGGCCAGTAAATGTTGCAGTAATTTTGGTGTATTTATTCCATTTATCTTCTGCTAAATTGTTTTTATACATGTCTCTGTAAAGTATCTTACCCTAAAGTATATGTTTCTACAAAAAACGGGGAACAGGATATTTTTAGCTGTTAATCTTGGCTAATCGTTTTGTTTAATGTTGCAATAGAAGCTTACAATTCATTTCTACTTTTATACGATTTCTGTTGTTACCAGTGAGTTCACTTTAGAAACATTTGGAACAAAATGTTCCTCTTCCGGGTATTTATTTTGAAATTTTTTAATCCAAGGGCAAACATTGATTGATGCTCTTTTGTATACGATTAATAATTTTGCTTATTTTGTGCTGAGAAATTCTTGTACCGTGATATTCACAACAGTTTTAGATTACTTAGTGATATTATTTTTCCTTGGAATGAGCAAAAATATTTCATATCATTCAAAACTTCTTTACGTAGAAGTATCAGAATTTCTTTTTAATTTCAAGTAATAATTGATTACCAGAAATATTTTCTCGAAAACATTTATTTTTTAAAATAAACCCCTTATAGAAATCATTCTAATATGCGTAAACATCTTCTATGACTATATTTAGAACACGCACATATTACTGATTTAAAATTATACATATGAATTTAAAATTTGAAAACTTTGCGTCCAGAATCAAGAAATTAAATATTTTATCTAAGATAAAATTGATAGTGGTCTTCTGTCTAAAAAAAACTTTACAGCGGATCAATAAAAAATATTGATAACATAACAAGCATATTAAAACATGCAAATCTAATAAAAACAAGAAAACTCTTATATGTTTAAAAACAAATTACTATTAAGCTCCAACGGAGCCGCAAAAGTGTATCATATATTCAGTAGTTTATATTTGGTGTGGGTATCACGGGACATGAAAGAGGAAATTATTTCCGCGGAAACATATTTTCGTCGGCAGAGCAATTTTCTGCTTACGCTTGTCACCCGCTTCTCATCTCCATACAAATGAGTATTTAACATTCTCGAGAGAAGCGACACATTTTAACTTCACCGCTTTCGCTGAAAAGCGTGTAAAAAGTTTCATCCATATAAGAATAAAATAATAATTTTTTTTCAGTTTTTTAGTTGTAAAATGGTAGGGTTATGACGACACTACTTATTTTTTATGTTATATATGGGGGTTTGATAGTTTTTGGCTGTTGTTTTTTATAGATGTAAATATGCGGTTTTTCTCTATAAACATATAAAAAGAAAAAGCGAAATATGCTTGAGCATATATATCGAATTTAAAGTAGCTCTTTTAAGGTATTAATATTTTTCAACAAATTTTACGCTTGGTTATTTTAATGATCTTATATTTCCTGGCTTATACAGGAAAGACATAATGTACTCAATAAGTCTTGAATAGGACCCCCAATTCTCCAAGATAGAATAAGAAATGTTTAAACTACATGAGAAGTAAAATGTTGTAATGTCCTCCGAAAAGAAAGAGACAGTTTTAAAACTATTGAAATTATCATCACAGCTGGACAAATCTGTCTCAAAGGGAACCAAATCATAGTTTAAATAACACGACTGAAACTGAATTTCTGCGTTATGGAATCCAATATTTTTTAAGTATCTGATTTCACATCTTAAAATTAGATTACATTTCATATTTCGTAAGAATCTGTTTGTAAGATTCTGAGTTAAGTTGGCGAAAAAATATAGTTCTCCTAATTTTAATTGAGTATTTCAAAGATATGAGTATTAAGACAAAGAAAAATTCTACGCAAAACCTTTGAAAGAATTTGAGTCCAAATAAAAAAAATTGGAGAAAAAAATTAGTTATTAAATGCAGATAGGAAAAACATATGAATTGTAATATAAAAAATATAATGCTATTGTATTTCTCTTGTTGCTTCTCAGTTTGATGTTTTGATCAATCCTATCATAATCACTCAAGTAAAAAAATTCTTAATATTGTACAATTTTCTTCAACAGTTCAGGAAACATTTAGTTTTGAAATTTCAATAGGATGTACTAGAGACTTAAAAGCCTTGTTATAGTGTTTGAATGTTACTTATCTGTCCAATAATCAAGTGGAACTCAGACCGTAAAAGTGGTATGAACCGAATGTGTGAAAAAACTACAGTATTATGTACTCTTTATAGTATTTCCCCTAATATTTCCACAAGTTACTATAGGATTCGATGTGACATTCAGAATGTAAGCTACTGAGACTATTCTCTACATAATCCTGTAAAAAATAAGTTTACTTAAAAAAAATTAACTTTTAGAAGTTAAATTAATTTACTATGTTAATTAATTTACTTTATACATTAAGATCATAATTTAGTTATCTTTAAAATCATCAAATTTATTGTTAAATTAGCCAGAACATAGCAGTTATCATTAGAATTAGCATTTGGCAAAACCTTTGCGTAGAACATAAATTTGGCTACACAGTTAAACGAGGTATTTTGTATATCTAGGTAATTGGGAAACATAAGTAACTAGATACTTAAGGGTGTGATTAATAAAATTGTAATCGACCATAGAAATATAACTGAATGCAAGCTGTAGTAAAAGTTTAATACGATGAAGTGCTACTTTAACCACAGTGGAGAAAAGCAGTTAATGAATGTAGTTTCATGGAGTGAAAGCCATAAGGCTATTGCGAGAAAATGATCGTAGCACTAAATTCCCCCCCCCCCCATTTTTAGAAAGAAGCTTCCTCCTCTCTATAGTTGATCTGACTACTTGTAACAAGTTTTCTTGATAATTTAAAGTTTTCTCTTCTTACATTTGATAATGAGGATCAAGATTGTTCTTTAACCTCAGGCTGTAAAAGACGTCTTTTGAGCTTTAATATTAACAGTTTTCTTTCATATTTTCTACAGCACACGTTACAAAAGATCATCGTCCAATTATTCTATACTGTCCAAAATAACGTCCTCGGACAGTCCAACTTTTCACATGTGTTAACTAAATTAAATCAACTATGTTGTAGATGATTGTCCAATGCCTATGATCACATCGACGTTTATCATCTGCCTCAGCCTCAAGAATGGGGAATTTTATCATTTGTCTAGTTTCCTCATCCCTGGTGATAAGATAATGTCCGTAATTGTTGAGCGTTTCAGTATTGTTCGGAAGAATTACGTTGAATCAGTACGTTAGGAAGAATTAACTACGTTGAATTAGTACGTTAGGAAGAATTACGTTGAATCAGTACGTTCGGGATAATTGCGTTCAGTATTGTTCGGGAGAATTACGTTCAGTATTGTACGGGAGAATTACGATGAATAATCGAGGCTGCTACAAATATTCATTTTTTGCACATTAAATGCTTTTGCCAGTTATCAAAATCTACTCTCAAAGTCTTCAATCTGCAGACTAAAAGCACATACTTGCTTCGTTGAAAAAGCTGAGATTAACTCTGTGTTTACTGGAAGGACTTTCTTCGGTTATTCGCAGTTCTTTATTTCCGCAGTCTATAACAACAGTAGCTCGGAAAATTTTCATTCAAATATTATTTAATGACTGCTCTGGGAAAACACGAGAAATTCGAAAGGTGGTGTGTTTATTGTACAACTTCTGGAAAAGGCTAAAAATTTTCAGCATACAATTTATAGAATAGTCGCATTTTCAGAGAATGTTGGAGCATTTAAAATTGACATAGTTCTTCAGATATGATGGAATAATTGGCACCTGAATCACTAGGGCTTTTATGTACTGTGCATTCACTGTGACAAATGTCATATTCTTTGCAATACTAGTTGAAATTTACGACGGAAGAATTTTTTTCAATTGCGGCTGTCACCTCAACAAAAAGGCTGCCTGGCTTAAGTTTCCTCATTGGGATGGAGTGGAGAATAGCTGGAGTGGTTTGCTGGCGACAAGGACTGCAGATGACTGAAGGAGAGGCGGAGTATGAATATTTTTATTCATCAAAATAATTTAGAACTATCATTTTGATAGGAATAATAAAAAGTAGGGATTCACTTTAAATTAACATAAATTAATTGTAAATAAGGATAATAGGATACAAGATATAACACAAGGAGAATTAAATCCTATCTCGACTTTAGTGCTCAGGAAGAGGAATATGTAGAGAAGACTCGAGGAAGCATTTCACTTCTGTGTTTGCCTTCTTTGTATATGTGTTGAAGAATAAATGTTGGCAAGCACTGGCGGATTTCATTAGTCGACCATAGTAATCGAGGTATAACTGAATCCAGATCACCGATCGAAATTTAATAGGATAATGAGCTACTTCGAGCACGGCTGAAAAAATGATTGAATATATGTAGGCATAATGCGGAAGAGCCAAATCCGGATCTTCCACCATTGATTGAAAACGCGTCTCACTTCACTATTATGCAACATTTAGAGACTGAAATTAAATTTCAAGATTAAAAACTTATATGTGTCATTTTTCTTTTTTTCTTTTTTTTTTTTTACTTTATGTTTTTTTAGTTCTCATCCTCATTATTATAACTACTAAACATATTTTTTGTCTCATATAACGCAATGATTAAAACAATATGTGGGAATTTTTATTAAAATGGAATTTCTATTTTATGATTTTTAATATAGCCAATATTTTAGATAGAGAGAGCAAATTACTGCTAACAACAGAATATTTTAATTTTAAAATGGGTTTTAAGTAGAATAATTTTCTTTTGTATTGAGTTTATATATATATATATATAAATATTTAGACATAATAATGAAGAAACTATAATCGATATGTACTTACGAAATTATAACAATATATTTTTACTTTGATGTAATCTGATGGTTGAGAATATCTGTTGGTTGGTAATACTGTTGATATTGAGAATAAAATAACCATTTTCCTTTAAATAAATGTTCTTAAAATTAAAAAGAATTTAATTTACATTTTAAATATCCACCAGTTATATTGTATTTCCGGTATTTAAGTTTGTATTTTACACTTACATTTTGTTACAAATATTTTTTTAAACGAATCATAACATTAAACTGATTAAAAAACATTCCGACTGATAACAGAAATAATACTATCAATCAATGAAAATATTTTATTTCATCAAGTATTCTGAGTTGAAATTCACTTCTGATTTCATATCGAATTATATATAACTGTCTGTACTCAAATGTTTGTATGTTGCAATTACTTGTTAAACAAATTTTAACAAGTATGTTACAGTTACAACTGCTTTGTTTAGAGTAGTTTTCAAATCTTACGATAAAATAATACTCGAAAGTCTTAGAATACTAAATAATTGTAGAAGATCTACTAAATACTAGCTTTAATTGAACAATCCCATCTTAATCAGAAGACTAATACAAACTGAAATGATATAATCCGGCCATGAAGAATATGTAACTTTCTAGTCACTAATCAGAAGTTTACATGTCACACCAAAGACGATGACTATTTCTTACAAATTAAAATTTAACTCACAATTACGCAGTAAAGATAAGTAAAATATACTTTCAAGAGGAAATAAAAGGCTTGCTTGTTTCATGATTTGGAAGTAACTGATTACACCAAGCAATGCTATTCTCTCAGGACACATTATAAGGAATTGAGACTACAAAAATGTTATGTACGATGCACAGTGCTTCCAGTTTAAAATTGATTCGGGAAAGGGGAGTTAATTAGATATTAAGTTACAAAACGGATATAAAAGAGCCTTTATAATAGAGATTAGCCACATTCCGTTGGAAAACATTCTAGTGACAAAGAGTGTGATAAACAGATATCATTTTCACACTTATTAGCAGCTAAACAAATTTAGAGACTTGACTACTATTTAAACTTTTTTAAGGCTTAACCCTTCTGAAATATCACGCAGTGTGTACAAATAATCATTATGTGCTTTGGTTTAAGCGAAAGGTTTTGGATATTGAATTTTTAAATGATTAAGTCTTTTAAAATGTTTTTGAGTATAATTACATCAATGAATCTGGAGATTTCCTAATATGTGATAGATTTAATTCAATTACGCAGATGTAAAACCAATTTTGTTACTGACATCTTTAATCCTAATGACACATTTCTTAACATCTTATTGTTCAAGGGATTATTGAGAAATATCATATCAGAATTAAATGTAACTAGTCATGAATTTCATTCCCAGTGTCCTCATTTTTACTTTAACATAGTCAGAGGATACAACCAGACTCACTTTTCGACTATAATAGGGTAAAATTGACAACAGACAACACGAATGTATAAACACATTAATACTTCCTATAAAAAGGTAAATGATATTTAATACGAACAAAAAATCTGTTTAACTGATAAACTATGTTTAAAACATTGAATTCATCATTATTCATCGTAATATGTTTAATTAAACTGTTACTTTTGTGAAGCTGCGAATTGAGTTTAATACATAGCTATGAGTAAAGGTTTGTTTTTCTTTGTTGCAATTAATAATTTTCATATTTTAAAACTTTTTTGTAACAATTACTTTTAATACTATATCTTAGTTTTCTTAAATTTAAAACGTAATGTTTGAAATGTTATATAACTGAATGTTCTTTTGTGAGAGCAGTTGGGAGTAAATAAATCAATACCATAGTTCAACTGAGAATCTTTTGACAACCAAATCCGAATGACTTACAACACATTCATTCACCTCGTTGCTCTCTTACAGTTTTTTATCTCTTCAATTCTTTCCCCCGTTCAAAGCAAAATCTGATTTTCTGTAAGGAATAACTTTTATAAGATCCAGATGTTTCCAGTGTCACTTGGTTTAAAAATAGATATCAATACTACAAAAAGAAAAAAGTAAGAAATATAATCAAAAGGTTTTTCGAGTGTTTGAAAATGCTGTTTTAAAATAAAGTGAAAAAGAGATGTTTGTAAAAATTGCTTTTACAATACACATTTATAACTGTACTGTATTACAAACTATTAATAAAGATGACTTGTTTTCAGAACATCACGTTTATTTGCGCACATCTTTTCAAACATAAATTATTTACACAATTTCCACAAGAACTATTTTTCAACATTCGTTTTTACATCTTGGATCCAAACTCAATTCTGTTTTTTTTTATTTGTTGCTAGTAAATTTTCTAAAAACAAAAATATGATCTGATGTTCCCAATAGCATAATTTTATTTCTTTGTAACAAATTTAAACATTTAAAAAAATATAGCTTAATGAAGAATATTGAAAAAAAGTATCACTTTAAGTTTAAATCGTTTGCTTTTAAAAATTGAATACATCACATAACATATTCAAAAATTTGAACCAATAGCTATAGTTGTTAAATACGATGGTAATTTTATCAGTCCTTCAGGTATATTTTTAAAAGTAGCCATTGTTTTTTTTTCTATAACAAGAGCTATACATGCATCTCTCTATATATATTATACATTTTTTCTAAAACGTATTTACACTGTTTAAGTATAATATGGATTGGACATTTATTATTAAATAGAAATAAAAATAAAAATTGGAATTTTGAAACTTTTTAAGGCATATCGAAAACGGAAATTACAAACTGTGTGGACTCAATTAGACAAAAGAATACCGTGTCTAGAAGTGAAAAGTCTTATACTTGAATAAGAAACATTTTATATATTAGTTTGAACTCTAAGTTTTAAAGATAACTTAAATGCAATTATATTTTAGGCTAAAATAGAATTGATTTATTTTATGCTTATTTTTATAATTAATTTAAATTTGGTTTATTTTATATTATTTAGATAAATGTATGCGGAATTTTAAAATGTTTATTTCGAATATTTAAATCTGTGTTTAAGTGTTATAATAAAACACTGTTATTTTTGAAAATTAAATTATGTTACTGAATTTTAATTTTTCCAACTATGTTTTTAATTTCCCCATTTAGATTCTACTATAATTTATTTATGCTTCTTTGAATAGACGAAGCATATGAGATATTTTTTATTTTCAGTAATTGATTTTAAAATTAAAAACTGATCGTAATTAATTTTATTACATATTTAATGAACAAATTATTCAGCACCGCCATATACATTGTATTTAAAAAAATTTAATAAAATTATTGCTCAGAAACGTAGACTCTTTGCTTAACAAAAACATTGAATAGTAATCTAAATTCAACCCTACTTATGAAATTTTGATTCTAATCAAACAAATATGAATCAACCAGAATATTTTTGCCTCTATAATTAAGATATAACTATAATCTTCAAAGGTTACCCATCGCATAAGAATGAAGAAACATTTTTAAACCTGCTAAGCTACCAACCAACTTTTGATGTTTTCTCTTTTTCGGTTCCTATTCTTTCCTAGACGTCCTTGTATGTTATTGTGGTTATATTTGACAAAACAGAACATTTGGATTTCTTACTAGCGTTAAATCAAGTATTATTGATTGCAATAATTATTGATTGATTTATGCAATAATTATTGATTGATGAGGTTGATTACATTTTTTATTGTTGTAGATGAAGAAAATTTAACAATTAATGCATTAAGAATGCTATTGATTATCACCTACCCCATGAAGTGAGTATGAGAGAGATTTCATAACAATAAATATATTTCTTATGATGATTTGAATTAAATAGAAAAGAGAATAATATTTTTCTCATATTTTAAATAGTACTTTTTCCTGTTATAAAAATGCAATAATTAATTTAAGTATTTAACATTCCTCTGAAAGTAAGTTTCTTCCCCCAAAAGTCTTAAAACTTAGAAAAAATCTATTTGTAATAGGAACTCAGTATTTTGTTTAATTTTAACATTCACTTTAAATTAATCAGTTTCATCCTTTTTTTATTATTATTAAATAAATTTAGCTCTAAATAGAAAGAAATTTTACCAAAATATTTTTTTTCAAATTTCTGACTTATTTCCCGATATATTTTTGACAGAATGGTTTTAAAAGTTTTTATTTTTGCATAACACAAACCATTAAGTTTGATAAGAATTAAAGTTAATCTTCGTTCAAGAAGTTTAAAATACTTTGGGAAAAATAAGGCTACTTAAATTAGAGAAACGTTCATATAACAAACGACGTTTAATGTACCATTTTATTTGAAACTAATGAGTTTGGTAGTAGCTGTCTACCAAGGTGAAATGCAAGTGCCTTAAAGAACTAAGGAGCCTTCGTAATTATGATTTAGTTATCTATTACTAATTAAAAATTAAAATTTTAATTTTTTTTTTTTGGATAGCTCTATATACCAGTAGTTTGATTTACAGAAAATATCATCTCATATAAATAAAGGTTAACTTAGGAAGAAGAACCTGATCAGTCAGAAATATTTTAATATAAAGATTATTAATTACTTAAACGATCTTTATTCACTTCATTTTAATTAAAATTTCTCCAAAACTGCATTGTCTTTAGTAATGGTCATCTTAACTTTGAAACATGGTCAATTAATGCGAACAAAAACTGCACTTCTACACTTTGTCTTAATTTCTATACCACGTAAAAGCTCTATATCCTGTGCAACTTAAAGTGCATGAGGCTGATATAAAATTATTGGGTAGATTTAGAAATTAAATCTACAACGCAAATATGACAAACATGTCTACGAAATTCTCATTTTTAACTAACAGGATACTACGTTCTCTTTTGGATATAGCAATATACTAATTTGGATGTTATTAGTATACTGTTATGAATTATACCTGAATTCAAAAGAAAACTTTTATGTACAACTCCTTATCAAAGTTGTTCAAAATTCTCTAAAAATTATATTCTTGAAGAAAATAAATGTTTCATAGAGCTTAATTTGGTAGGAGCTGAATATTTATACCTAATATATACAACTTTCTGAGGCACTATTAGTAATTTTGGTTAACAAGACATATGGATGTAATGTTTGGGGATTTTCTTAATAATTTGGTCCTATGGATCCGAATGAACAAAATATAAATAGAATATAGAAAAAAAATGTAATTAACGAAAAGTATATTACATTACATATAGTAAGTACAGCTGTGACGATATACATAGACAATTGTGCAATCTATGTTTTTTGATAATGCACACAAAATGATGTAAAGAACTTTATAAAGGATGTGTAACGAAATATGATTTTAGAATATTCTGCCTGTACAATATTCAATGCAGTTGACATTGAAATTTCAACTCTAGCACTTACTTTCTGTGCAAGGACATTCACTGCGTGAAGAATAATGGGAAGAAAGAACACATTACAAGTTTTATATAACTTCGAATAAAATGAACAGTCGTTTAGGACATTGCTTTTCTAGCTCCTTATTATTCTCCTAGTCCATTTAAATCTGAAAAGCAATTTTCGGGAATAAATGGCTGTATTTTTCACTTTTCAAAAGATTATTTGAGTTTAAACTTATTTTTAAAATAAATCTATTTAGAAAAATGTTAAATATTCTAACGAAAGCTTTTCCCTTAAAAAAGGTGCATAAATGCAGCATAGTTCGCTCAAAAAGGGCAAATACTTTTAAAGATAATTATATTTAAAGCAAAGTATGAAACATTTTAGAAAGGAAAATAAAAGAATATACATATTCAAATGCGTGTTAAGAATTGATAAATTAAATATCAAGGAAAAGCAGACTGAAAAAATCTAAGACGGCAAAATATTTATTCTATGTTTTTTTAATTTGGAATTTTAATAAGACATGATATCGGAATTTCAGAACAGTAATAATTTTGGATAACATATATATTTGTATTTCAAATTCCACAAAAGATTATAAATACATATATTTCAATGAAACATCTGAAAGACTTTTTCACAATTATTGTAAGCGTTCTGAGAGAATTTTTGTAACTCTATTCTAGAGAAGAAGATCAGTTCTTGGTTATTGATATCCAAGAAATAAATAATTATTATACATATTTGAATGGAAAATGAAAGCTATCACCTTATTCTTTGAATGAATTTTTAATTGTTGATATTTTTACTCTATAGTTTTTATTTAGTTAAGACGATTATTTATTTATGAAACACTCGAGAAATTTCACTTAGGACTGGACAAAAATATCCATAAAATAAGTTTCATATCAACCTAAATTAAATTTTAAATCTTTGATAACTTATCGTTTATTTTTAAATCAAATTTCAAAATTTTAAATGGGAAATCAAAGAATATGAATCAATGAAGTTAAAAAAATATTTTTAAAAATATCTTTTTTGCTTGGTATATAGTTCTTATAGGATGGGATGTGTATGAGTTTATATAACTAGTTACACTCTGTTGTTTTCTTAGAACCCTCTCAACTAAAAGAACTTTGAAGATTTTTATAAAGTGTTAACCCTATTAAATAAAAATGACATTTATTTTATGAGGCATCATTAGATTATGAATAATTTTGTGCATCTTTATAGAATGAAATGTTTTCTACTGTTTGGCAATTTTTCAATGCAGTAAGAAATTTAGAATAATTATAAATCAAAAACTGATGCATTTCAATTAATCTCACTAAAATGTGTACTTATTTATGCTCCCAGAATGTATTGGTCCGAAATGTTTTTATTAAATCAGTAAAATAAGAGCTAGAGTGTCCTTCTCATAACAAATATTTCTCGAATCTTGAGATAATTCTTTATTACAAAAACCATAGAACATGTTAAAGACCAAAAACAGTCAAACAATTTAAGCAGCAAAGGTTACTGAATAGAACGTACGTACTCGAAGTATAAAAAGTATATAATGTACGTACTCGAATGGATTAACCACCGCTCTTTTGCTGTGATAACATTTACATGAATTACAATAGTTTCACTAATCAGCAAAATACTAAACAACTACTGCTGTTTCTTTGAGATTCTGAATAAAGATTGTTATTAAACATTTCCTTTTATAGAACACCAGCAAAAGCTTATAATGCGTCTGCCATTTATGAGATTGCTAATTCCAAATGGTTTGAACGAAAATGTATATTGTGGATGCTAGTAAAACAAAGTCCTTACAATTCTGATAAATTTTCAGGAGTTAATTTTTTCATTTCGTTTGTCAAACTTCTTGCAAGGTACAATATTAAAATAGATTCCTTTAAATATAATTCTTGAAATTGTCTACAGACATAATGTTCATTTAAAGAATTTTAACTCTCTTTAATTTGGATTGATTTATGATCAGAATTTTCGTAAATAAAAGACTTTTCGAATATTATAAGCACAATATCAAGTGAAATTTAAAATAAGGTCTAGAAAATAATTTTAAATTTAAAATCATCTTAAAGCAAATTATTTTACGCAAAAAAAAATGAAAATAATTAATACATCAGGAATCTAGCAATGAATTACGATTTAATTTGAGGACTTTATTACTGGAAGAATTATTAATTGGTGTTAATAGAACTATTCGTAATTTATAAAAATCAAAGTGCTTATAATACTTTTTTAAGTTAAACGCATTTAATTCTTGTAAAAGAGTTTCTTTTTACAAAATTTGAAAGTTTTTGACGAATTTCTTCATAGGAAACCAAATGTATATAGATGTTTGAATAGATTTGAAATAGTAAATGTACCATAGCTTATATTGAAAAATAAGAGTAATCACTAAACAACTGTCTTTGGGTAATTTAACAATTTAATTCTGTTGTTTCCTCTTCTGCATACTAATAATCAGCTCATGGAAACATGATACGTTATACATAGAAGTGAAAGTAGAAATAATTCATGATGGGAGTTTCTACGCGTGCTACGTTGCGTGGCTCACACGGCAAGAGTCAGCAAAGGGAAGAGTGATGAAAGAGACATGCTATCTGTTAAGGAAGATTTTAAGACCTGGGATAATGGAAAACCACTAAATTATGTTGATTCATAACTTAAAAAGCCTCGTGATAAAACTGTTACATGCGTGATTCTGCAAAATTGAAGTTTTACGGCTAGAGTAAAAGTTGTAGTTAGATTCGTAAGAGATAAATATGAATTATTTGGTTACTCGTTAAAAAGAGAAAATATATTTAAAAGGGAAAGAAATTTAAAAAGGAGTCAATAAAAAGAATTTATCGTAATTCCTCCCCCTTTAAAATTGGACTATTGGAGGAGTCTTTTCAGGCGCACAGCCTTAATAAGCATTTAAAAATTTATTTTCATATCAAATATATTCTAATTTAGTAAGAAAAAGTTTCTTTATTGATAAGCATTTCCATAATTATAAACTTAATCTAACTGCAATAAGCGAATAAACTGAAGTGCTTACCTCTGCGAGTTAAGACGTATCAATAAAAATATTTGTCTGCACTTAAGATGTTTAATATTTCTATTAGTTGCTGTGTGGTATTATGTCTAAAATATTTAACACATAGATCAGTGTTTACCACAATTTTGTAACTTGACATCATAGTTTCTTTAACTTCAAAATTTCAAACGTATTTTGTGTGGCATTTCTAAATATGAATTTTAAATAATATAATAACATTCAATGTATTAACATATGAAATTTACCAAGATCATAATTTAAAACTATTTGTTGATATATATTGTATCACAAATAAGCTGTTCAAAGGCATACACAACACACAAAATCGTAACAAATACATGTAAATTAACTTTCATTTAATTTCAAAAATATTAATTTAAATTTATTTGCTTATTATTAATTAAATTTCGCATGTAAAATATATTTTGTTCTTTAACTCTGTTCTAGTTCACAATAGTTTCTCGACCCAAACCCTTATTCTATGTTATATAGCAGGAAAAGCACGGCCAATTCCCTACAAACCCGGTCATATACTTGTCCTCTAATCCAAACTTTCTATACATTTCTTCTATATTATTACAATTACTTATTTATCATTTATATATTCAATTATACTTTGCCTTCATAATCAACTCTCAAAAAATATTCATCGAAACCAGACATTTTCTTCATTCCAAAATTAAGCGTATTTTAAAATTTAATTTTCATTTACAATTGAACTATTGGACTTTTTTTTGTTATTTCACCAAAACCATATATTTAGATATTCATTAAAGCAAAATAAAATTTTTATCAATTCTCGTTCGATTATTCTTATAAAAATATTCCACACATTTCATTTCTCTCAAAAATTATATATTTGTCAAAATTATTTCTAATAAAATGTCATATCGATTTTATATTTTTATCACACATATAAAAAAATAAAACGCTTTTGAAATGTCTCTTAAAAATTGCACAAATTTTTAATATCAAATCAAAGGATTCATTTTAATAAAATATTGCACAATATCATTGCATTTTTTTTTGTATTTCAGAGTTTTAGAGATGCCACAAATATTTTTCACATTGAATGAATTAAAAATGTATTAATAATACACAACGTAACACATGATGCAATATTTTCAAACTTTTTACTCTCTAATCCTTACACAAAAACACACACATTTATATATATATAGTTGAAACTGTACGTGGGAGGAAAAAATAATTATGTCATATGTACAATGGCATATGTTATTTAGCATTTTGCTTGATTTTCTCTTCATGGAAGATATGTCTCTAACCCCACTATCACTCTCAACAATAATAAATAAACTATTGTTGTAATTATTACTGCATTGATAAAAGCAATAAGACATGAATATTTTATATTTGGAGTTTCAGAGAGATTTATTACAAGAAGAATGAATAAAATTCAATTTTGTCAACCTCCTCTGTTAACTAATACATTCGATAAAGGAGGAAGTGACATTTTTAGTGAAATTAGATTTTTGCCAGTAGAATATTGAGATAAGCAGTTAGAAATTTACGAGATAAATAAAATCAAAATAAACTTTGATTTTCAACTGAAATAAATGCGTATTATAAATTTCAATGAAGATGCAAAACTTTTAATTTTTTTTTCTAAAATGTATGTTATAAACTTGTTTCGAGCTTCAAACTTATAAGTTCAATTTTTTTAAAATTACTTTTACTATAAGTTTGTAAATATGTTTCATCAATAATGTTTTTTTCATAAATATATTTTTTATCTTATAAGGATTGATTTGAAATTTTTACCAACATTTACAATGATGTGATATTTACAAATGATAACTAAAGTGCAGAAGAAAGCTAATCTTTCAAAATAATGTACTAAAACAAAATTTAATTTAAGCTTTACACCTCTGAAATTAAATAGAGTCTTAAAATATTTTCTGTTGTGTTTTTGAAAGAAAAATCAGAAATATTTCATTATAATAAAAGCATTTAATTCTTACCTAAAAAATTTACTTTTTCCAAGATGTCATGTCTGAAGAGTAATGTTATAGTTTGTTTCTTTATTAACATCTGTGATCTTTAATTTCGAATTAATGTTTATATTGATTGATTAGTTTATAATATTATTATTGTAGTTTTCACACTAGAAGTTACTTAAATGCGTTCAGAGTTGAATCTCATAAATTTAAATCAGGGTCTAAAGAAAATGATGACACCGGAACTGTCATCATCTTCTGTCAGATTCATCAACTGTCATCATTTACAAATCTGTGATTCATAATATTCACACCGAAACGTGTTTTATTTAACAAGAAAATCACCTACATTAATAAACATGGTAGATCTTAGATGGAATCTGGATTAATTTTGGAGACATATCCACGACAATGATTATGAGTTACCACCGCAGCATGTTAATAATAAGATGTTATTAATTTTACATTATAATAAAATTATTGAAAGATTTCAACTTTAAAAATAACTGTAAATTAATATTTTTTTCATCTGTTATGGCTAAGATAAAATAAAGAGACCTATAAATATTTATTAGTTATCTATACAAGAAAAAACCATTATATTTTCTCTAAAATATTTAATTCTAGTTCTACAGCCGTGATAAATTAGTATGAATTTGTATATAAAGATACACGTTTATATTCACGGTGCTTTCTTCTAAAAATTTATGTTGATAATTGATTGATTTGTTGAAAGAGCTAATTTATAGTTCCATTTTAGTCATAAATTTGATATAGGGTTTTAGAATGTTACCTTCTCTTAAAGTTATTTTGCAATGAAATAAGTGATCGAATATGTTTAGTGATAAAAATAGAAATAAATAAATCTTACCAAACAGTATTATATTTTTCCTTCCAATTAAATACAACGAAAATTTTGTTTACCTATAACATTTTCATTTCTTCTAATTAAAATTATTGGAAAGAAACTCGGTATTCTTTACGCATATGAAAAACGGAAATATTAAATTTTCAGAGAATTTAGTTATGCATTATTTTTAAATTAATCGTAGGAAGAGAATGCTAAAAGGTAACAAGGTTTAAGAACTGAACACAATTTATGAGAAAAATCTAAGTATTATAAAATTCTCCCATTTAAAAATATATGTTGATTTTGTAATCATTTTTTACAAAAAAGTTATTTTCCATTTATAAGACATTTTTGTCATTTCGTGCTTGATCATGCATTGTCTTGATGAAGAAAAAAAGCGGATTCTGTGTACAGCCGTGGACTTTGACACGTTGGAAATGTTACGGCGCAATGCAATCATTTGTCCAGTTGCTATTCCCGTATGAAAAGCACTAAAGGAATCTCGAAGCATCAGTTCTCCTATATGTCTCCATTAAAGGAAATGACAATCATGATGATGTATGCAGAACCAAAATCCATTTGAAAGGACAACACTACACAAATTCTGTTTATAATCTTGTAAAATGTAACACTGTCCCTGTTGTTGCTGCAACGATAATGGCTGCGCAGCAAACACACGTGATGTAACAGACATATTCTTCCTATTCTTGTGGATACTTGAAATCTTGCCCCCTCCTCATTTCTTGACTCAGGGCACTTGACACAGTTATATGATCTCAGAAAGCGATAAATCTGCACTCTCGACTTAAGTTGCCGGAGTTCTTACACAGTTTTTTGTAATCAGACCTTTCACGACCCTTCGTTAATCTATTCGTTTAACAATCACGGGATTGCTGCCGATGTATTTCTGAAAACATGATATAAATATAATAATTAAAAAAATATTCAATGGAATGCGTTGCGATGAAACATATTTCGCCATTTAATGGGTACTTTTTTTTGCTGCGCGGAACTTACCTATTAAAAGATAATTTTTCAAACAAATGGTCCCACACATACTTTCTTATGTGAGTTTCTTATCTTCCGATCACCGCATTTTAAAATAAACATTTTCAACATATTTCTTTGAACATTGTATTTAGAGTTGGTTAGGTTGAAGTGTTCACTTAACATATTTCCGGTAGTCAACAAAAGGAACAAAATGGGGAATCTATTTGCTTCAATTTAATAAGTAATTCACTTAGATGTAACTTTTTGGATCGAATGTTATTGATTAGTACTTCTGCATATTTATTTTTTATCCCTTGAGTACTCAATTTTCTGTGTGAGAGATATAGTTAAAGTTCTTATGTCTTATACGACCTTGCTAAATTTTTCTTCATTTCAGTTTTTAATTTTCTTTTTGAAATAAGATTACAGACCTTCTGCTGATACTAAAGAAATAATATTCAAAAGATCTCGTACCATTTTAGCTAAGATTATCCACTTCTTCGTTAATAGCAATTCCTTTGTGTGCAGGGATCCAAATGAAGATTATTGATTGAGAGAAAGATAGAGAAGGGGAACTATACGAAAAATTCTCTGTCTGCAAGCCAATTTATTAAGGTAGTCAAAATAATTATATCTTCAGTAGTAAAAATAGAATTATATTCTTTGAGAAGGAAGTTATAGAGTACAATTTTTGAGGGATTATGATATTTATTGGTATTGGTTGGTAGATTTAGAGCCCTCTGTTGCTATTAAAATGATGTTTTCTTAACGTTGTATGTATATAATGAGAAAAAGCTCTGGAAGATCTTTGTCTGTCTCTGGGAGATCTTTGTCTTGGAATAGCAATTATTTTATGAAAATTTCAATTTTATAATTGTTATAGATAGGAGAGGACGATTCTATTGAAAAATATCATCTTTCGATGTGCAAAGTTCATCAAGGAGTTTAAGTATCTGTTTAGTAAAACAAATTTCTTTCTTTACCATTAGACTTATGAAAACGCTCGTGTATATCCCAAAATGATTTTGAAATTGAGAGATATGTTTTTAGGGATAATTGGTTTAGGAGAAATTTAGCCGGAAGGAAATCATGGCGAGTTTGAATGCTGTTACTTGAAGCTACTGCTCGTAAAATTTCTATTCGAGAATTTTTGGAAGTAAGTTTGGAAGTAAATAAGTTTTTTTATAATTCTAAGAATAAATTTTGCAGTTACGCTTCTTCAATTGAGGGAATTCTATATGAATGAACAAGTAAGTTACTTAAACCCTCTCTGAAATTCAAAAAAATACTTAATTTTTATATATCTTTTGTTTCAATCAAATAAAAAAAATAGGATAAATTTATTATGACATTTTGTTATGAATTCAATTCAATAATGGTGAAGGCTTTCATTAAATATATATGCCAATACTTTTACGAAAAAAAATTAGGCGAATATGTTAAGACATAATTTTGAAAATTAAGTTCATTACTAGTTAAAACAAGTATCAAATATAAAGGAAAAACTTTTTTTTACCAATTTTGAAAAGTTGTCAGCTACAACGTTTTATAGTTGACTAAAGCAATAGCTTCTTTCATGGCTAAAAATTAAATTATGATACATAAATGTCATTAATAAATATATTATTTTGCATATCCTTCAAAAATGTTAGTAATTACACAATATTTGTAAAGCTCACGGTTGCTTTAATTAATAGACAATAGCGCTTAAAGTCATGCAATTTATTCAATATATAAATATAAACATGCAGCTCTCACTCTTTTACATAGTTTTGTATCTATCATGTATCAAATTTATTTTTAAAACGTACTGTTTATTTATTACATTAACTTCTTTCTCCCTTAACATATTTAACTGCATCCTCTCTTAAAAGCACCTTGAGAATCAAAATCATAATATTAAATAAATTGTTATAGTTTAATACCTAATTACTTGATATATATGTGTTTGAAAACCCTCTGTTATATTGAATACAATTAGAGAATTCATTTCTTCAAAATATTTTTAAACTTTACGTATCATCCAGGACTTAAATTCTCCAACGGTTCACAAAAAAGCTTAGAAAATTAAGTAAAAGGTTAATTAATTTATCTGGTAAAAAGATTTTCAGACACCTTAACTAATGAAGTACAGAGTTGTACAAGATAAGTCGGTTAAATAAATTAGCTTTGATGCGCTAATCAAATTATTTCCACGAAGTTTATCTTTTGTGCGTCTGAGATAACTCTCCCCCTCCCTTCTTTTAAACACGGGTAGCTACATTCATCTGGGACTTATCAATTTATTTCGTAGCAATAAAGTTAAGTTACTGTAATTTCACAAAAATTAACCTGAACTAGATGTTATATTTTAGAAATTCTTTCTGATACCAAATCATTAATTTCGGAATTTTTGTGCAGCTAACTATTTTTAATACAATAATAATAATTTAACAATAATCTGTTTCTAACCTTAAACTTTAGAGAAAAGTTAAATCCTAGAAATATATCTGCTAGGTCATGATGGAGTTGCGAAAAAAAAAGGAAAAAAAATAAAACACTGTGATTAAAGTTCTTTTGCAAAAAGTTACACTTTTGATGTAACTTTTAACTTTTCTCGGTAACCCAGTAGTAATAGTCGTGAACGTCATGACTACTTTAGCTTATTTTCAATTGGGTCTCGAGTCTAGACTCCATTTAATATACATCGTATAGAATAATGAGACATCTTGCACATCAAACGATATTAGTTCTCACTTGGTTTGTTGTGGAAGTCAGGAGAGAAAGAGGTGTTTGCTTAGGATTTCCTCTCGTCACTACACCATGATTCAAAATTCTGTGACCAATAGCACGCTTGTTGATCTGAAGCGATATTACTTCAAGCTAGCCCATTTCATTGTTGAGAGTAGAAATACCATGAATCTATCAAATTTTGCTCAATGAGTACCAAGAGAATTTCTGCGACTTTTAGTGTAATCACCTTGAACATTATATAATTAATAGTACATTAGGGTATAGAATGTTTTATTTCTAGAATTAGCTGTTTCTTAATTTATTCACTTATGAAATTTAACACTAGGGTGTAATGTATGTTATTGATTTAAAGTAACAATATGAGACTCCTTGAACTCAAAAAGTTAACAATGAAGCTATTTTTAAATAAAATTAATATTATAACCTTAAAAGTTTAATTCTAGTTAACTATTAAACAACTACAGTTAAATGAAAACATTGACTTCTAAAGATGGGTACTGAAGGTTGTAAATAAAACTAAAATATTGTCTGAAAATATCACTTGTTCAGCTAGTTTTAACTCCAAAATTCACTTTATTTAAATAGGGGTTATTTCCAACATTCAAGTGATTTAATAACATAAGATGCTTATATAAATAAATGTAAAGGAACTTGAAAGTATATTAATACATTTTCAACAATAAAGAAACTGCATCTGGCGAAAAGCTTTGCACCAATAAATTAACATCGCTTAAAGCGAATGGCATTACGGTGCGTGAAACGATTTTAAAAAAAAATGGATCACGTGATGTGCAAGTGTGTTTTTGTTCTCCTGTATGATTAGAAACATTTCGCTTCTTCGTAAATATTTTTCACTTAATTTAATTTTTATCGACATGTTTGCATGACCAATTTGTTGTAGTACGGCGTCTAGTGCGCAATGTAATTTCTTGGGAATCCCCTAATTCCAATTCCCACGTTATTCCTGAATTCTAAATTAAACTCCTGTAGCAAGTCGAGCGTCTACTTAATTCAATAGGTATGTTGCCAGTGGAGAGTGAAAACTTCCTTTTCGGAAGGGTTTGTTTAATTTTTGGTGACAATGCGCTTCCACTCAAAATGGCATGCCAGCTAATTTTAAAACACAACTTGACTTCACATTCATGTACTGTTAATTATGTAGTTCTTCCTTACTTGTCATCGACATGTAACAAATCACACGGCAAGGGCAAACCAGTTCTCCTCCTCAACTCGAGGTCAGCCGTATTTTGTTAAATTGTTAGAATTTTAGACATCGTAATAAATAAAGCGTTATTCCTAAATGATGCTTCTTTTCATTCATTTTAAATTCATGACAAGGGGATTTCTCTCCCTTAAAATAATATAAGCCCACTGTACGATTTGGCTACATAATATTAGAACTAATTAAATCAGAATTTTGCGAAGATAAAATTCAATCAATAGATTAGTTTATAATCAAATTGGAATATCTACGAATGAATTGTTACGTGTTCGACTAAAAATGGTAAGACGGAATCCTTTGTGCATGTTGATATATTTTTGACTATCGAGAAAGAATATGATTTAATAGATATATTTCATATACAAAAATGAGAAAGACACTCCCATGAAGGTTTTATTGAAGTTCTTATTGAAAGAAAAAAAATCAAAAGAAGGAAAAACAAAAGCAATACAATTCAATAACTTTTTTGATAAAACCAAAAAGAAAGAAGGACCAGTTAATGATCCATGAAACGCTATTTTCTTATATGCTAATTAAAATTTGTTTAAAAATTATATATCAAAAACACTTTTTGGTTTGTTTTTATCTGCACTTCCTCCAAATTTTAGAAATTAATGAGATAAGAGAAACACAGTCCGCCTACATTTAATTTAAAAGAATATTCAACTTTAAAACCCCATATTTTAAAAACATACATTGCAAAACCTAAAGAGCAGTCACAGAAGTAAATTTCGAAGCAAAATTGAGCAAACGAAGAACCAGCACAGCTAAAAAAATGAAGAAACAAAATTACTCTAACATTATCAACTACAGATTTCATCAATACACAAGTCTCAGGTTTTGTCAGTTTAAAAGTAACAATATTTTTCATATTTTAATTTAATACCTATAAGTAACTGTAGGCTATTGAAACAAAACATCATGAAAAGTATAATAATTTTTTTTAAAATAATTAATGTTGTAGAAAAATAGATTTCTTTATAAATAATGAATAAATCTATTTAAATTGAAAATTTTGTGGTTTTACATATGCCTTTTAATGAGTTTAGTAAGTTTTGATAAGTTTGTGTATAGGTATATCACATGTTAGAATAAGCCATGGTCCCACATATCTTTACTATGTAAATTTTTGCGCCACTATAGTCACGTTCCGGCTTAAGTAAATGCGCCAGTTGCTAATTTAGTGTCCGTTTATGAGTGCTAGGGGATTACCATACACTTGACATTTTCGACTAGATGGGTTGCATAAGTTTTCAAGCCATTTAAGTACTGAACTTAATCTTTGTTTTGGATTTTCAGTGCAGTCATTCTCTAGGCCAATCACAATAAAACGAAACATGCACATGGTGAATAAGGTAGAATCCTTTCTACAGAAAGTTTCAAGAGAAATTGATCTACAATTAAGATGCAAAAGAAGAAACTTTTGATGTATGTAAGAGTATCAAATATTTTTATTACGAAGAATTATTTTTATTAAGGAAGTATGAATGTAGCTCAGACAATTTTAAGAATGAAAGTTAAATTTTTTTTCTTCAGTTACCCGTATATCTAATATTTAAATGGAAATTATTATTAATTATAATTTTACTTTTTAAGCTATCCAAAGTTTCTTTTATCACATTCAAGCCAATATCAGCAGAATAACAGTACAGGCTCATATTTCTCTGTGATGTCTAATGACATTTGGATAACTATTCTTAATACTGCTGATATTCATCCCGTTGAAATTAATATAAATAATAAAGATTAGTGGATTAAAGTACAATGAAGAATGGAGAAAGGAAGGGAGGATGTACGTGCATATTTGTATTAAAGTTTTCTGAGTGATTAAGAGAATGTTAAGTACACAATTTTGCGGTAAAATGAAGCATAAATATTTCAATCTTTTCATGATTAAATGAAGAGTAATAACCTTTCAGACGGGAAGTTATTCTTTGGAACACTCTTAATCCATATTGGAAAAAGTGGAAATATTTCTTAGTAATATTCAGATAAACTCCTAGATTTCCATCAACTGGTTTTTACATGTAATTTGACGCATTTCCAAACTAATAAATATATTTTTTAATTGAAATAAAGCTTCCTGTTAAAGATAAGAATCATTCATATCTCAACAGATACTTTTGTAATCTAAAGCTTTCAAGACATAAAGTCCTTGAAATAGTTATTTGAGATATTTCATATTCAACAGATACTAGACTTCTTATATTCTTATAAAATGCGAATTTTCTGTTAAACTAGAAAATATGCATGAAGTGGTGCAGATAATATATATATATATATATATATATATCTTACGTTTTTAACTTTACTTTTTTTTTCAAAGCTACAATAGCTGAATTAAAAATAAAGAGTTGGCATGCTGTAGGATGAAATAATTAGGTAAAAGGGTGTAATTTAAGCATCTGATCTTTAACAAATTATTTGTATGTTTTTAGTTTTTACCATTTTCTCCAACTTTATTTTAAAGAACTATAAGCAAAATCCAAAACAAACTTATGGTAAAATATTCATTCGATATCTAGCAAAATATTTTATTGAAATTTCTCTCGTACAATATTATATACATGCTAGAAACAAAAATTTACTTTTTAAGATTTTCGTAATTCTTTTTTTCCTTAAATGTACTAAGGAATGTGAATTTTATTACTTCTAGAGAAATTACTAATGCTATTAGGTGGGTTTAGTAATTGAAAAATCATTCAAAAGCATACAACATAATAATTTTAAAGCAACATAAATAATTTTACAAAGATAAAAAAATTCTTTATTTAATTTATTTTAATGTGTAAAATGTATAGATTTATTTTTTTTTAAATAATTGATGGTCAAACTTTGTTTTGCCAAAAGTTATTGCAATTGAAAATAAAATTATATCATAACAATGAACCTAAATTTTAATTGTGTATGCCCTAAAAATATAAAAAATGCACGTTTTTATAACTGACTATAATTATAAAACATTAAAAGAATAAAATGTTTACATCACTACAAGTATTTAGATGTTTCAAATATTTTGATAGAAATAAATCGGATAACTAAATATTTAAAAAAATGTTCCTTCTTTGTAAAACCCCAAGTTTGTGTCTTCAGAATGCTTTAGTAACAAATTTTGTTTGTCTATAGGATAATATAAAAAAATTCAAATTTTTTTAATTTTGAATACATTTAAGTCAAATAGTTAAATAAGATGGGTAAAATTTAACGATGGTTTAATTTTATAAGCAAATAATAATTTTATATGTATATGTAAGCATCCTTTCACAGTAACCTACATTTCTGTATGGATTTGAAACAATATTTAAGAGTTGATTTATTATTTGCTTTTTCTAATTATATTATCTTTCATCATTTAATATAAGACAGTTTAGCTCTTACAACACATATAATTTATAAACAAATTTATATGGGTGCAAACCATATAATTTGATGTTTTTTTATTTGATGCTACTCTAATTATTTTTATAATAATTTAGTTAAAATTTGGATTATATTCTTTTTTTAACAAAATATAGCTCAAAAAATTTCAATTACATCGTTTTTTATATTTCAACGAAATGACTCTTGCTAAGCATTACTTAGCATTATCTTAAAAACGAACAAAGTGAATTAATTTTATATCAAAGCGGGAAAATGCTAAAAAAAATCAAGCTTAAATTAAAATATCAGGGAAGTAAAAATGACTATTAATAGTTATATTATGAAACTAATAAAAAAAACTGATTGTTTCTAAGTAGCAAAAGCTATGCATAGCTTCTACTTATAGTGTTACTAATAATATTTTTAATCTTTTCTTAAGCTATGTTTTTTCCCTAGACTAAATGAATTAGAGGTAACGATATATATATATATATATATATATATATATATATACAATTCATGGATAGAATAAAATTTTGCGTAAATTTATATTGTTCTTAGAAGTATTACTAATTATATTCTTCTATTTGGGGGAAAATATTTCAAGGTTAATCCGAATATTACAATATTTGG
The DNA here is from genome assembly GCA_019974015.1 of Nephila pilipes. Taxonomy (NCBI): domain Eukaryota; kingdom Metazoa; phylum Arthropoda; class Arachnida; order Araneae; family Nephilidae; genus Nephila; species Nephila pilipes. The sequence continues at coordinate 179,326 of BMAW01105496.1, forward strand.
ATGAGCTGTATAATATCGGAATTTCTTCATGAATTTCAAAATATTGTAAATTTTAGTTAGAATTTTTAAATTGCACATTAGAGATATAAAGATAACTTAAGGAATATTTTAAATTTGAAGAACTAAAAAAATTAATTCAATTACTTGAAATCCGAGAACAAACTTTTACATTGCAAACGAAAAATGTATGATTGAAGATTGTTGTTCCAAAAATCATTAATCAACAATCAATTATACTGCAATTTTGAGATATTTCATATTTGTTTTTTGTAAAATGATTCATGAGTTACCACTACTACTTGCCACACACAAGTAGAATATATTTAATAATCCATTTAGGTGAGTCTTCCGAAAGTCTCTATCCTGCATTCATGAATTCTTTCTTGCCTTAAATATTTTCTTGGTTTAAAGGTCAAGGGAAATATCGGTATATTGCAGCCATAAAGCAACAGTAAAAATGCTGGAGAGCCTCTCATTTCCTTCCATATATCCTCTCTCCTCATAGAGGCACATGGCCCTAAAAGGAAAAGTTGGCATTTATGGAGGAAACTTTGGGTCAACAAATATTTTCTACAATGAAATGACAGTTTCCTGCACATTTTAGGGAACTAGTATTTAGTGAAATTATGGGAGTAAGACATGAGATTATTATTTTTAAATTTAAGTAAAGTTCAGAGTATCAAAAAATGACAAAAATTATTTTAAAATTTTTGACAGGAAAACCAAATTTTAAAAAGTTATCAGAAGAAATAGAATTTCAAACATGCTTGTTATTTATAATGCTTATATATCGTTTAAATAGAAGTTAATCAATATTTTTGTAACCTTTTTTCATATATCTTTAGAAACAGCATGAAACATAGATTTGCAACACAGTTCATTAACAATTTTTGCTAATAACTCGATTAATGTTGATAAATATATAATCAATGTTTTATTGAAAATTATTCCTATGCAAAAAAAAATAATAATAATGTGGGTTTCGATTAAATCAATTTTATTACAATTTTCTCTTGTGAATTAACAATTTGAGCTGACATAGATTAAAGTGTAATAAGGTTATTCGAACGTCATCCACCAACAGTAGGATGCATATATACTAGTATTAAAAAGTTAAGAAGAATTCATACAATGGTGAATAAAAGTAATTTATTTGTTTGAAATAACTTGTTAAGAATCCTCTGTTGAAGGTGAAACTTTGTCTATTTAGAACACATTTCAAAAGCAAAACACCTATGCAATTTGGATTATATATAAAGCTTGTTTCCCGGCATAAGCAATTGAGATTTATTTCATGCAATTCATGTGCAAAGGAACGTTGTTAATGATTGGAGGCATAAAAATCGAACTGTGGAGATTTTTGCGAAAGAAAGAATCGCTGGAGTGCTAGAATCCAGACAATTATTAACCGAAGGCTTTCGAGTTCTGTTTATGCCTCAGTTCTGAATCTCAAGTCAGTGGCAGAGTTTTCAAATTGTAGGAAATGTTAACCAAAGACCAGAACCAGCTCGACCATGAGTCATAACAGTTCATCAATTCAAATATATACGACAATATCTGTTTGATATCAGAGGGAAAGTTCTATAAGAGAACTGAGTTCACCTCTCACAGCCACTACACTAGTGCGATCTTCAGAAAAATATATGCAGAAGAATATACAATGTTTATCTTTTGCCCAACGACCAGCAGTTTGTATTTTTTTTACATTTATGCATAATAGTAATTGCTTCAGTTCAAGTTTAAAATGTCAGTACTGAAGTTTAGAGCATTGAGACAAAGTGAAGTTCAGTGGCAAATCTTGCCTTATTCTAAACACTGGTTCCGGCTGCTTAATGATATAGAGAGAATGTGTGTGTGCGAGGTACTCGATTTTTCAACATGGAAACATCATGGAAAGACATCAATTTCCATCAAGGGAAGTCATGATATGGCCAGACTTCAGGTTAGACTCTCAAACTGGCCTCCATATCTTTAAGACGAAGTCTATGATAGCTAACAGATACGCTTGATGAGAACGTTTTATTTGATTTTTAATGTTACTATATGGCGTTACAATACCATGAAATCTATATAGATCTATATGGGCTTGGATTTCACTTCTGGCTACCAGGAAACGGGTAATTGTTAAAAGTACGTGCTGATGCGCGGTTCTTTAAATGTAATGACATGATTTAAAGGGTGTACTTGCTTTCAGCTTCCTTTTTTCTTTCTCGCTTGCTTCTTAGATGTTCCAAGGAGAATTTATGGCCCTTTATGGGGGTTAGGGCTTTTGGTAGTAGATGTTATCAGCTGTTTATTTCATTCAGTCGTTTTTTATATGTAGCGTTCAGTCATGACGAAAAGAAAGTATTTATCTGATATTGAGGTTTGCGAAATAACAAATGAATCGGACAGTAATGTTAGCGAAAATAATCCAAATCTGTACATAGATATTAAAGTAAAAAAAAAGGGGGGGACTAAGATGTGCCCTTTGCTCAAAATCTTGTGTGAAGCGTCAAAATATGTGTGTAAGACAAGTGACGTTATACTATGCATTGAATTTTTTTTATACATATACCATACAGCAAAATAAGATTTATCTTTTATATCTATATAATCCATATAATGGTACATCATTATACCATGAAATTTATGTAACATATGTAAAAGTATTTTGTATTTTCTTAAAAGTATGATTTTTTACGTAATTTTATGTATAAAACATACAATTTTCGATTAAACCTTTTTTTTTTTTGTATATATTAAGTTTAATGCATTTTTAAAAAAAATATATGTAAATACCAAAATATTTTAATAAATAGATGATTTTAGAGGAATTGTTTTCACGAATTAGGCTTAATATCTAAAATCGTCCTGGAACAGCGTGGCATGGTAAGAAGTCGCGGTCCCAGAGAAGCACTTCTTTTTTTCTCCTTCAGGTAGCGAAAGGATTAAAAATAAAATCTATTTTTCGTTTCATTTGTTTTATATAAGCTGTAAATTCCTATAATGATCAATTTTCTTTCAACCGGTTTCTTGAGAAAAAAGTAGAGTATTTTTTTTTTTTAATATTTTGTAACTGCTTTAAACTAACACACACACACACACACACACATATATATATATATATATATATATATATATATATATATATATATATATATAACTGTCTCAGTGTATGTTAACCCCTTGCCAGTGTCGCCCGAATCCAGTTCGGGCAACTACTAAGTGCAGAATTTGTGATGCCCGAAATGACTTCGGGCAGGATAAAAATTAAAGCTTCTATTTTGTGAAGCCCGAGCTGAATTCGTTTCTACTTTAGGATACATAATCCACTCTTTTATAAATAGATAGTATTAGTGGTTCTAGTTTTTCACCGATTAGACTTCAGTCGAGGGAAGGAAAATGTGGGTGCTGTCAGATAAATTAAGACACACTTGGATTGATAAACAAAGGCAGAGTTTCGATGTCTTGTTTAGTTTCCGTTGTTTTACACTGAGTTTTATTTGTAAATAATTTTCTTTTTTTGCAATGTCCGATTCAGACACCGATGTGGAGTACAGTTTAGGTATTTTTAATTAATTAGGTATTAATTGTAATTAATTAATTAATTATTTTTCATTTATTGGGTATCTATTTTAATTAAGTGATTAATTTTTAATTAATTAATTAATTTTTAATTTATTGAGAATTTATTTTAATTAATTTATTAATTAATGGTATATTTCAAATTTTGCTTTTTGTAATAAAAACCATTTTCTAACTTTTATAATAATATAAAGAACAAAATTAAACAGTCAAAAAAATTTCCATTTTTGGTCCATTTTTCTGAAATATATGTCACAGTTAAGGGGCTAAAGTTATTCAAAATTTTAAATAAACAGAAGCGATCATTTATGGAGTTTATCTTCTACATTACATTTTTATTGAAGTTAATTGTACTGAATGACACAAAAGTACTCAACGTCTGTATTTCATATGGCAAGCAGGAAGGGAGAAAAAAAAGAGAGGGCGGAAAAGATTTCATCTTATTTTATACCCAGTTGAGGTCAAAACGACTGCTGCAATTATTGGTAGAAATAAAAGAGAGTCAAAATGATGAAAATAAAGTAGTTTTTCTGGCAATCATATATATATATATAACATAAAAACGAGGCTCCAAGAAGTAGTGAAGCAGTTGCCCGACTGCAATGAAATTTCGTATGTAAGAACATTTGGACTAAATATGTTAATGATTAAAGTTTGGTGTCCAATGAATGAGCAGCGGGAGCTAAATCGCATCGGAACTGCGAATTCAGTAGGTGTGTATAATAAGCTATTCTCTATCTGAAGGGCAAATTGTTTGTTGCATTGCCATTTAGGATACGTTTTAAGACTGAAAAAATGCCTCCCTGCAGAATTCGAGCTTATTACGAGCAAATGTCAAAGTCTGAAAGAGGTCGTATCATTGGATTGAAAGGGGTAGGTTGGGCAAATCGGAGAATCGCTCGTCATATGGTCGAAGCAATGCCACGATGAGATGAAGCTGGCAGGAATGGGTGGGCAATGGCAGATATCAGCGTCATGATGGTACAGGTTGACCTAGGGCCACAGTAGATCAAGAGGAGATAGTGATTGTCAGATCAGTTGATATAGAGCCTGATTCATGGTTATCAACCATCAGACTTACGACCAGTACACGAGTGTCCACCATGACCATTCATAGACGGCTGATAGAGTGAAATCTACACTCGTACCGACCTCTACGCTATCTGCCCCTCCCGCCTGCACACTGACGAGCCAGATTACAGTAGTGGTTGTCTCAATCACGTTGCAATGATGCTGACTAGGGACGTATTGTGTTTAGCAACGAATCCCGCTTCCAACTGCATCTTGACGATGATCGAAGAAGAGTCTGCAGATGCTCAGGACAGCTTGCCAATCCTGCTTTGATTATTGAACGCAATACCGGCCCTCAACCAGGAGTTATGGTCTGGGGTACCATTTCCCTTGATAGCCGAACCCCTTTTGTCATCATTAAAGGCACACTTACAACACTGCAGAACCTCAATGACATTCTGAGACCAGTTTTGCTGTTGTTCCTTTTGGAGTACCCAGGTCATATTTTTCAGCCAGATAACACCAGAGCCCATACGGCACGTGTTGCTATGAGCTATCTTATAGCTTGTGAAACACTTCCTTGGTCAGCCAGTTCTCTCTCCAATCGAGCAAGTCTGGGATATGATGGGAAGCCGACTGCATGTACCAGGGTATGTTGATGACCTCTCCCGACAATTGGAGCAATGTTTGGGCAAGAAATATCGCTGGAGACCATCAGGGAGCTTTATTAATCTATGCCACGAGGGGTGACAGCTTGTATCCAGGCTACAGCTGTGTTAACACTTTATTGAGCTCGTCACTTTGTAGCTATGTGACTCTTAAACAAATCTTTAAATTTTTCTGTACCTTTAACTATTTTCTATTATATACATAATTTTCCTATCAGCCAATTTTTGTCACCAACGGGCAGCTCGTTCTTAGTGCTTCTATTTTTATGGTATAGAGTGCATATGTGTTTATGTATTCATATATATGTGTGTGTGTGTGCGTGTGTGTACGATAATTGCAATTATTACATTAATGAAAACTATACATATATTATTGCAAGTATGTTAGATATATTTGAGGGTAAAATATTAAGAGATATTTTGTGTAAAGAGACTGGTTGCAGACTTATTCTTTTTATAATAGCTATTATATTAAGAAATAATTAATTAAGATATAGAATTCTTTATTCAAAAATTAGTTGTTAAATCTTGTGTACAATAGAAATATTTAATGAATATAAAGGTTTTAACAGCATAGAAATTAAAATATTATTCTATGTATGTCACACGTACATATATATATATAACAACTGATAACATTAAATTTAAAGATGTAAAGTGAAAGCTATTAATAATCCCCAGAATAATTTTGAAAGGGTTTATGTAGACAAAGTGTTATATAATAATTGTCCTGTTACATAACAAAAATTGTTCTACATTGTTTTAAATGCTACATTGTTAACTACATTGTTTTGATTCACAGTGTTGCCGGGGCTGATGCATTTTAAATGTATCGTAGTTCTATGTCCTTCCAATGGCGTAGTGGGGAATTCAGGAGAGAGAAGAGCTAGCTCAGGTGTCATCCTCTTTTTTTGACTGAATTCAAAATTAGAAGGTCCATCGCCTATAACCCTCTTGTTGCTTCTCATGCAACGCTAATAAAACCTACCAACCCAACTATGGTAAAAGAAGATAGGTTAACTGGGAACAGAAGAATAGCTGAAACAGAATAAAGTCGTACAAATATAATAACAACGAGAGAGAATCGTAAAATGAATTAACAGTATCATTGAAATAAATATAATAGATTGTGTCAATTGATAAAGAATATCTTAAATAAAATATATCACACAAATACAAATTCATTAAAGTTTATAGTAAATAATAGAGTGGTTCTTTTTTATATATTTTGTTTTAAAAGTAATTATTTCTCTTGTTTTTTTATATAAATTTAAAAAAAAAATGTTTCTTTGATTAACTCTTTCTTTTTTTTTTTTTTTTTTTTGTTATTATTTTAGTTACTTGTACGTGTCATCTTTAGAAAGGAAATTAATTTTTCTTCTAGCTATTTAAGTCTTTAAAAAAAATTAAAATAAAATTTATACATCAAATTTTTATTAAATTATAAGTATTGATATAAGTAACTATGCATTCCTCGCGAAAATCAAATTAATAAAAGTTTCATTAAAAATTACAATCTAAATACCATATTATTTAGTACTGAGAAACATACTGTCTACTGTAATAAATATCTTATTTTATAAGTTTTAAAGGGAATATTAATAAAATATTTTCTCCTATTAATCACACAGAAAAATTCATAGAGATAAAAATTATTATTATAGGTAGAAATAAAAACACATTTAGTTCTAAAAATGCAGATTAGGTTAGAAAAGCTGTAGTTTAAATTGAAAGCGAGTTAGAAAAAAATTTTAAATGAAAATTTATAAACAAATTTATTCTTTTAAATTCATTTTTTTGATATAATATAACTATGCATTCCTCACGAAAATCAAATTAATAAGAGTTTCATTAATTTGTAATAATAAAGTTTTTAAAATCAAATAATAAATACATTATTCTTTATTATAAGGTTTTATTCTTAGCCTTAAACCAATTTAACGCGAGTTTTTATTTTGCATTTTCTTCTCAATTTTATTTTTATTTCTTTATTTATTTTATTCAAACGACTTACGGTGCTAATATCTTGGAAAATATTATATTACAATTATTGAAATTTTTTATTTAGAGTCAAAAATGCTTGACAGTTCTAAAATAAATGGGAGTGTTTTTCAACATGAATTATCTTGCATTAATTTGTATGCAATTACTTCGGAGTATTATTTAGACTACCAACGTGCATTATTGAAACACCTAGGTTATCCTTCTGAAAATTTCTTTCATAAGAATATGACAACATTTTTCAGTTAACTTATAGAGAAAATGTAGTTCATTTGTTATTGTTTATCGCAATCATTACAAAAAGAAATGTTCCACGAACTTAATTCGGTTGAAAAGGCAAAGGACTTATAAAATTCAGAGTGTCATAACAATTTAAATTTTTGAAACAAAAAAATGTCAATCACATAATTAGATATGTCTGTTATTTGAATTACTTTTAATTCAGAAATATGGATATTTAGCAAATAATTCGGTCTTTCACTAACGTATTTGGTATGTGTTGATATTCACTGGAGAAAGTTGACATTCTCCAGATTTTGGTCTTTCACAGTAACATGCATAAGGTATTACAAGTTTTTAGAGTACTAAAAATTACAAAAATAGACTTTATCATTTTAATTTTAAAATATTTCATATATATTAATATTCATTTTCGAAATCTCTTATTTTTACTATTCAAATACTTTTACTTACCTCCTCATTAACTCACCTCCTATTTTATCCATCAGTCTTTAAATCTAATTATATTTAATACATTTATTATTTTATTCAATTACTCGAAGATCTGGTTATCCTCTTTTCCATTTAATTTATTTATCTCGAAAATATTGATTGTCGATTTCCTTTTTTTCCCTTATTTTCTTCATAAATTCTTCATCAATACATCTTAGATATATTGATAGAGCAAAATTCCAATATTTTTTTGTCAAGTTATTGAAACTACCAATAAGAAGAGATTTTGAATTATTGTATGAGCAACGAATGCATATTTATAAATATTAATTAAATGTGTTAGAAAATTAATACTATTATGTGCATTTTTTATTCCATATAATCTAATAAAATTCTTGTCGATTTCTTATATTATTTTATTGCTTCGAATTTTCACATAAGAATTGCATATACGTTATTATATGAGTAGTAGTTTTATTGCGATAATGTTTACATAATTTCAGATTTATATTCCTCTGATAAAATTTATATCGCTTACAATAAGTTGTGCAATTAAATGTCTGAAGTAACAACTATAAATAAGTATATTTCATATTTAATATTTGCATATACTTATAGAATATTATTTAACAATTAAATAAATTACTTCATGCATTCTTTTGGAAATTAAATGAATATATATAATACAATGATGAATGAAAAGGGAGGCGGTAAGACTTTCGTTTGATATTTTCCAATTAGTTGAGCACGAGGCTCATCTGACTCAGTGAACGTATTCTGCTTATTAGAGCACAAATGAAATTTTATAAATTGTTGAGCTTTGGTTATTTCTCTAGTTAATGGAATGCGAATAAATACCATAGAACAAAACAGTTACAAATTATTTTGTGAATTAATATGCTGCATACTTTTGTAATAACTAAACTGTTACATATTTTATTTTAAGTCAAAGAGATAAATCAGTAAGATATTATTTATAGTTAGATATGCAATTCTTTCAGATCATATATTTTCCACAAGTATTTTTTTTTCATGTACGAGCTCTATGCATAATAAAACAATAAAATAGGTGTGTTACATCTTAAATAACACATTCCATATTTTTATGGATTGTTATATAGTTCTGATGAAGTTTCAATGGTATGAAGAATCAGGTTATTTCATAATAAGTAACTATTATTCATATACCTTTAAAAATTTTCCATATTAAAAAAAATAAACGAAATTATTTCGTTATTTTTCCTGACAATAAAACATCACTATATTTTATTATTAGTGTTCGCGAAAATATTTATATTCCTTTTTAAGAGATGAAAAGAACATAAATGTTCTTACAGTTATTAAAAATACGTCTAAAACAGCATTTTTTAAGCCCAGGAAATGCTTTTATAACATTATGCATGTAAAATGGGAAAAATAAAATTATGTTAATAGCGAACTTCAAAATAGCGTAACCTAAGATGTTTTCATAATAATTTATTGAACTCATAATCAATAAAATATAGGAGTTCTTTTTGTTTGAAAAAAATGTTTTTTCATTTTTTTTTACAATTATTTACGAGATGTATGTCAAAACGTCAAATTCTTATATATATGATCACTAATATCATCTTTTATTTATATCTTCCATCTTTAATGATCGTTTTGTAGTTTGTTTTTGAATATTATTAATCGTCTTACAGCATCATTAGAGTCGCTTGTCTTTTTCATTTTTATATACTCATGGAATTCTGATTTAGAAGAAGCTTTCTGAAATCACATCAATTTTCAAATTCCGCCTATAAATCTATGTAGTTCATTTAGTTTCCTAGGAAAGAATAGATGTCTTCTTCTTCCTATGGATGTTATATATGGTATTAAATGCATAAAAATATTCTAGTTGTTGTGCTTATATAAATATATACATTTTATAAAAGTAAAATTTTAATATTTAACAAAATATGTTACTTTCCATTTCCAAATTAAAATATTATATAATTATATAATTAAAATATTAGATAATTATATAATTAAAATATTATAAATAATTATATAATTAAAATATTATAAATAATTATATAATTAAAATATTATAAATAATTATATAATTAAAATATTATATAATTAAAATATTATAAATAATTATATAATTAAAATATTATAAATAATTATATAATTAAAATATTATATAATTAAAATATAAATCCATGAGGATTTCTGAATTTATAAAATGATTTCATAAGGATTTTTTAAAAAGTATTCCTGATTATAATTTGTATCATTTTTCTGACGACGAAAAAAGAAAGGTTATGTTAATACTAACTTAATAAATATAATGTTGAATAATTCATACGATTTAAATTAAATTCAAAGTTACACACCGAAATTTTCAGAGCTCCAGAAATTAAAAGTAATTTAAAAGTTTTTATATTCATTATAAATAATACTGGACAAAGATGTACGAGTTGTTAGATTTATTCTTCTTCTTAGAAAACAACACCTAATATGTAATTATAAAGAAATGACAATGCATCACTTGACGTAAGACAAGCAATATTCAAAATTGTATTTGAGTAATATCTCCAAAATATTCACTAACGTTTTCATTTTTATTTTCTACGATATCTAACACTTCTGTAATAGGGTTTCATTCAACAACGCATTCTCTCCCATTCCCATTTATATTTCATCCAATTTTCTCAAATGTTTAGTCATATTTTGGGTTAGAATGTTTTACGAAATACACGCACTTAAACTTCTTAAAACACTTTTTTAATGAATGTATACTTTAATATAAAAATTTAAATTTTCATACCTGAAAAATATAGGTATTTCTCTTGAGAATCCAATAATATATGTAAACTAATTTATCTTTACTGTTATTAATATAGATTATTTAGCTTAACCATTTCACGATAATATTTTTTCTAGAGTTTCTAATCATTTAATAGTACAAATCTCTACTACTAGAGTCTGCTACTGTCATCTATTTCTCATAATATAAAGGAGAAAATAACATTTTAGAGTTAACTGTTGATTTTTACTGTCCTCAAAAAATTATTTGAAGTATTAGCAAGTGATATTTGCCTAAATTATCATGAATAATTTAAGCAATGAATTTAATTTGGCAACTTTTACAATTTGATTTCGTATTTATAGCCAATGTTAAAAAAATACCTTAATTTTAATATTTTTACCATATTTTCTATTAGTTAACTATTATGCATCACTTCATCATTTTTCTTAAATTATTAATATAATTATTTTCAAATCAAGAAACAATTTACCTATTTGGTGCTATTAAGATTTTCTAAATTAAAATGGATAAGAAAGTGTATGAGTAAATGAAATATAGTTCTTAATATGATAATTTGCTTATTAATTATTCATATTTTAAACTTTCAAAAAGATAAGAAGTAATTAATACAATTACATGGATATTTCCAATCTTAAAATTATATGTATTTTTATTGTTTTATAATCAATATGTCTACCTGATGTTTCATTGTTACATTTAATGGATTCTAATACTATGAATATAAATTTTAGAAAATGCAGAAGTCTAAAATGGTAATTTATAATCTTTAAATAAACACGTAATTATAAGTATGAGTAAACATCTAAAGCCAGACGACTTACATTTTGTTTCCTGTTGGAAAAGAAATATTTAACTTGCATAAATTAAATACCTTTACAGAATTGCTATGTAAGAAGCTAACTTGTTATTATTTTTACTTTGGTTTAATATCCATAGTGGCACTGAACAAAGACTAGCATAAAGTTTTCAATAAACTACCATTAATATCTATACTATTTCATTAAATTAATAAATTAACTATGCCTGTCCGAGATCATATCATACTTATTTACAACATTAAAAAATATGTCGAGTGTATAATGTATGGTAAATACATTAACACATTCACGGACAGTTGTAAAATGCGAATGGAATTCAAATTTTTTCCGGGTTAAGTGTTACTAATCCTTCGAAATATTTCTACACCAATATCCTAGTAAACCTGGAAAAAAAATTGTAATTTTCTTATTGAGGGATATAGCAGCCATTTGAATGCATGGTTAAGTTAAATAACATATATGCAAATGAGGGTTATAACCGAAATGGCAACTAAGTATTCATTTACAAAAATTCTTTTCCGGAACTACAAACAAATTTGTACCCGAATACAAACTAAGACAAAAAGTAGTAGTAAAAATAAAGAAATTAAAAGTTGATTTTAACCTATTTCTGATAGAAATTTTCTACACAATTCAAACATAAAGCGGGTTTATCACTGCAATCCTCGCATCTAACAGTTCTTTCCTACAACATTCCTTACAACGGAGAAAATATTTTGTTATTTCATAATCTGTCAGGAAGTTTTCGGAAAAAATATTGAATTTCAGAAAGATTCGACTTATTACTATTTTGGCGTGATGGACTTGGTTCATTAATAACCAAAGGGCTCATAGTTCTTAGATGACCTCTTCTCTACTTTATATTACGAAATATCTACCGATTATTTATTTCTACTGGAAATTGTATCAATTATTCTATAAGGCTATGCCTGAAACTTAATTTTTTTTCCTGTTTCTTTTCTTCTTTCATCTCTTTGTCCTTCACTTCCTCCTTTGTCCTTTTTCTGACATAATTTCTTTTACATGAATGAAGAATTCCTACCCCATACGTCAAACAAATAAAGAAATTACTTTTTTACATTACATTACATTATATTATTTACGTGGTGAAGAGTAATAAGTTATGAAATCAAAATATATTCCTTACTTGAAACTTGGTTAACACGGAAAAGTATCTTGATAGGACAGTTTATTTATGTTTTCATGTAATTAAGTATCATATTGTGAATGCTCAAGCTGTAGTTTATTTATTAAGTGAAATAATATCAACAAATCCCACCGTCTTTACTAATGATAAATAAATGAATGCTAAAATCGCAATATGCGTGAAAGTGTCAATCAATTTTAGATTGTAAATCACAAAAGTAACTTAAATAAAATGTTAGAAAAAGGCTCAGAAGAAAAGTTATAATATCATATAAAATTTTTCTTTTAATATATTTAGCCAAACTTTTGAAGAACAAAGACATTCAGACAAAATAAATATAACAAAATAAATAGTTTATTCTTTCAGAAATAAATAACATGCTGACTGAAGAAACAAAAATCTTTCTTTATGAATTCCCTCCAGACATTATTATTATCTGCATTTTATCAAATGCAGTCTAAAGTTATCTATTTATTTCAAAGTAAATTTCTTTTCCTCTAAGATATTGTTATGTTTTTAAATCCGTTTTTCTTAATTTTAGTACCAAATAATGTGATTTTTTTTCATCTCAGATTATGATAAGAATAAATAAATAAATAATCAATTTAAAGGTGAATTAAGTCTGAACCTCATTGAGTGCGCTCGATTATTGTAGCTTAATGTCATAAGAGGATTAGAAAATGATGAAATTTTCATGGAAATAAGAATTTCTGTGTTATATTCTTTGATTTTAATGAAGAAAAAATTTTTTAATGAATATTACTCAAATAAAATTGCAGAAATAAATCGGGAAGTAAAATAAAAATTTCGATGAACATATAGAGAAATACGTTATTTTTTTCTTTTGGTACATAGGATTAGAAGTACATGTATATATTTTAACTAAGCCTGTATCTCTTACTTTTCTTATTAAATCTGAATATTATTACTTCTTACTAGTTACATACATACATATGTACATATATATATATATATATATATATATATATATATATATATATATATAATATCTGAGTATTTCACTTTGATATATTTATTAGTTATGGGAATTTTGATTTTTCTACCATGTTTGTCCTCATATTTTCATTCTTTAATTCTTTCTTTTATTTTAAGGAAACCTTTTATCTCCTTAGTGAATTGCAATGTGTTATAGGGATGATACTGTATAGCTTATAGGATCCTATTATTCAGTACCTAACTTGAATAATCATGATTTTTTAGCTTTGTTTAAATTTCTGAAAATGGCTTTTTACAGTTTCGCACTTTTTGTTATTTAACTACTCTGATTCCTTTAATTTTGCAAATTTAAATTCTGTACTTCAGTCGAATATATATTTACTATTTTCTAAGTACATATATTTTCCAGTTATATGTTCTTCGGGTTAAATTGAAGACACAAAATATATCCTAATAACGTGGTTTATTAATACACTATTGTCCACGGTAGCCTAGGGGCCATGGTTTTGGATTCATGGCCGGCTGTTTTCATTCAATGGCGGGTTCCAGCCTTGGCCACTGAAGAACCGCCGTGTAGCCAGAGCTGATGCACGTTAAATCAGTCGGGGCCTAACGTCCTTCCGTTAGTATGGTGTGGAATTTTGTAGAGCGGATTACCAGCTCAGGTGCCGTCACTTGACCGAGATTCAAAATTATTAGGGCCGTCGCCAATAGCCCTTGTGTTGCTTCTAGTGCGAAGCTAATAAAAACTAAACTAATACTGAATTTATGAATAAACTGACACCTTCTGTACTTGACTAAGAAAGATTTCACAAGACTTCTTCCCCCAGACTAAGACTACATAATTTGGCATATATTACTGGCGAATATTCCAGAACACTACTCTGTAAATCTAAAGAATATTTTATATAGTTTTGAAAATTCTAATGAAAAACTGAAAATAATTCAATAAGATTCCTGGCATTGTCATCGCTGGATTTTAAACCCTGGGAATCTCGATCTGTTGAGGAGTGTCGTACCTCGGAACCATCGGTGCTTACGAGCTGAGAAGCATTGCTCTGCACTTGTAATATACCGCCTCTCAATTTGATAATTCTTCAGTGGCGCTCTCATGAACGAGAACTCTGGTGAATTTCTAGGATGTCTGGTTACACATCCTTTAAGATTGCAAGAAGTATCTGGAAATTGGATACGTGCATCGGAATCATTTTAAGGTTTTATAAGCACATGTACTACATGTTTTGTTGTAATCAAAATACTTCATATACCTCGGCAAACAGTTCTCGCAGGACTTGAAAAGGGCCGAAATTTTTTTTCAAGTAATTTCTTTGATAGACCTACTTTTTGCAATGTAGTGAAAATCCATACGAAGTACCCAGGTTTATAATAAACTATTTGTATTTTAAGTCATGCCACCTGCAGACCATTTCTTGCAGCATTTTCAATGTAGCTCTTGATTTTGTAGCTCTTGATAGTGTAGTTACCATCGATTTGTTCATTGTGAATCGCAAACTTAGTACCGAGTGTCGTTTCGGCTTTCAGACCATGAATCAGATAAAATTGCGTTAATCCAATTGCAAGCTGCTTCACAGTGTTGCATGCAAAAAGCTACAAAGGTAATATTTCATCTGCTTCTTTCTGCTCGACCTCGACATATAACGTGCGGCTTTAAATAACGAGACTAGCGCTGTAAAGCATTTTATTTTAATGTCATACATATTTACTTATTTTCACCTTCAATAAACACCCAAACCTATTTTCCTACAATGCTCCATGCAATTTTGCCTTTGTTCGAAATAGTACTGGAAGTCTTCGGTCAAGTCCTTCAGTACGAAAGGCGCTTTCTCTTTCACTGCTTCAACGACTCAAATCTTATTCCTTTTAAGGCAGATTTAATCTTTAACAGAGAGAAGACGCATGACTCAAGATCTGAAGAACAATTTAGATGGACTGGCATTGGGTACTTAACTAGAAAACCTTTGACAGACAATGTGGAATGAGCCCCCGCATTGTTTTGGTGGAAACATTTGCTATACGGATTATTTGTCGATTCCTACAGTCTCAGAACTCGCGCCAATACATTACTGATAGGTAAAGGTAAGGTAAACCCTTGATAAATTGGTTACTTATTTCATTTGTGGTGACACTGTGGGTTTCATTGTGTCACAGAATTGTGGGATTGTTAAGACATCTAATTGGTAAAGGAATTTTGCTCCTACCAAGAGAAATGAATCATAATGATGCGATGCGGTTCTGGTTGGTGGATTCTAGAAAAGCGCGAAATCGAAGAACGATGAAAATAAGTTTAAAGATAGAAAGAAAAAGTGGTAGTGTCGTTAAAAGGTTTTCTCACATTACATTTTAAGAAACAAATGAATCCGCTGGCAAATTTAAGAAAGATCTAGTAAAAAGTGTGATAACTCGTGCTTCTTTTTTAGCAGAAATATTCACGCTTGCAACCGTTAGAACAGAAATTCAGGATAAAACAAGAAATTATCGCATATCTAGAGGGACAGTATTTTCTCTACTTCATCGCTGTATCATCTAGGCAGCATATCTATTAATATCTTATTAATCTCTGTAAACCCATTAATTTCGGGATGTTAAGCAATCGTCATTGAGTGGGTAGCATTATAAAAGTGATTAAGTTCTGCATATAGTTGCATTTGAAACACCTTTCCTTGGTTTTCTAGGGATGACTCTTGTAGCTCTATATTTTAAAATGATGTCCTGAAGGAGTACCTTGGCTACATCTGAGACTTCAGCAGTAAGTAATACCTCACTCATGGGATAATGAGTTAAATAGCCTATACGAACAATGATCCAATCCATAATTTACCTTTGCCATAACACAATGTTTTTACTGTAGCCAGTATCATAATGTCCTTTTTTAAGGACAACATTTTATTTCCTTCTTTATACATAGAGAGGGAGATAATATATATTTATAATGAGAGAGAGATATATACATATATATATATATAATCACTATTTCTAATTCAATTCCTCACACTTCGTATCTTCGTTTAATTTACCTAATAACGTTTCATTCTTTGTTAGCAAGTAGTTGTTATTTTATGCTGTTCAAATTACCAAAATATCCCCAAGGTTAGTGAAGAGAAAATCTGTCATAATATAACGTTACAATACCTTTTTAGGAAGTCTTTCCATGTAGTGATTTCTGTAGTTAGAAGATTTTGGTAAAACTCCGCAGCAATAGCATTCTTAAGATGGAAAACATTTTCATTCTCTGGTATTGGATGGTTTATTTCATGACAGAGTCTCAAAATGCTTTGGATGCATAATTGCGTGAATTCACTAGGCTTTTGTGCCCTCCCCTTAATCTCTTCCTCTGTCATGTACTGTCATCATGCTATCTGAAGAGTTTCTATTTAAATTGGTTCCAAAATGACAGAAATTCGGCATTCTTCTTAAACTACTCTCGTGCTGTTCTGTCCTTGAGAAAATACACGTTTACGAGGCAGAAGATTCCATACCATTTATTATAGTTAGTGACTCGGTCATGCACCTTAGGCCACTTTTCTAAGGGAGACACAGAAAAATTTCGGACCTGTTGTATATGAGGTATCAGAAGCATTGGTTTGATGTCAACCTTAATAGCCATCTCCTGTGATGACTTTGCTCCTTTAGTCGGAATGAAGAGGACGAAAATAAATCATAGTTAAGATTCTATTATAGTTAATCATGTTAGAAATTATATCATAATTTTCTGTTATAAGTGTTTTTGAAGCATTATGGTAAATTGGTTCATAGCCATGTAATTTTTCAATGCTCAAACTTATTTTTAAAAATTTCTCCAATAAATAAAAAAAAAACCTATTTGAAGTAATTAATTAATTTTAAATTAATAATACAAAATTAATTTAACATTGATTATGCAAATAGTTAAAAAAAAATTTTTTTTTTACTTCTGCGCCTAATTTTATATTTTTATGATTTTTTAATTAAACAACAATCGATTAAATTTTTAAGTTAATCGATTTGTGAGATTGTTAAATTTGCAATATTAATTTTATGTTAAAAATTGTTTTCAGTTAATTAGTTATTTTCATTACATGCTTGATAATAATCTGGTAGACTCTTGTTTACTAAAGGAATCTTACCTTAACATAGATATTTACAAATGTTAATCCCCTTTTTTTGAAGCACATACAGATAATTACTCGTATCAATAAAATACCTGCCATAAATACGGTAAAATTTATTTATTTTTATCTGACTAAAGTAATATCTTAACTATTAGCCGAGGTACAGAAAGTTTCAGAGCTGTCGTTAGCCATTCGATGTTATTGGACTCCTTATTGTTCGTCCTTTTGAAATAGGATGTTTCACATTAAGTTGCCGGCTTATTTGTTGACCTAGTCTCATATTGATCGAACACTCAGGAGATATTCTACTTTTAGTAATCTGTGATTATTCTGCAGCAGCTTAAAAGTTATACATACATTAACTAGGAGATATATGCTTATATGTATATAGCAATTGATAAAATAACGAAAAACAAAATTGCATCAATAAATTGAAACTACACATTAAAATTACATTCTTTAGTTAGAATAAATAATAATCCTAAACATGTTTGAAAATTGGTTAACATTATTGATTAAAGACACGAATTAAATAGGATAATAATTTAAGACACGGTAACTTTTTAATCTAAAAAAACTGTATATTTTTTTTTTTGTTTAGAATAATCTAAAACTTTTCGGGGTAGATTTAAGACATCTATAATACGACATGACTGAAATCTTAATGTTATCAACAATCAAACAAAAATTTTCATCTACGCATAATCTTATAATCTTAAGAAACATCACTAAAACCAACTTTCTACTTTAAACAATCCTTCCTAAATTTTAGTTTGTAATACATGTTGTTAAGCCCTGCATGTGCAATCATCGCACCACCTATAATGTAAGAACTTTACTGTTCGTTTCTAATATTACCGATGCGAAGAGAGGTCGTTACCGTCGTGCTTGTTAGTGAAATGAGATTTATAAGGCAATGAATGAATACACTATGAGTTTATTAAAACTATTTAATCTTCACTTAGTGTTTTATTGAGAAAGAGAGAACTTAAGTGACTAAACCTATGGCATTTAATGTAATGAAGAAATGTAACACATTTTACGTTGCTCTAGAGGTGAGCCAGGACTACTGTGGATGAATACTCCAGAGTTCCCATCAGATAATAAGGATATCAATTGAGTTGTTACCATCCATTGTTATCCTCAGCACCGCACCACCCGTGGATTTTAAAGATCAGTTGCATTTATCACGTATAATTCCTTATTATATATTTGGGTTTGAAACTGGATCTTGATCCCTTGACTGTATTTGAACGTCACTAGTTTCGAAGGACGAGACAATTATTACGATTTTTTCACTATCTTTAATAACTGATTATTGAGGTTAAAATATTGAGAATTAGTCAATAAGTGCGCATAAGAAAAATTGAGATTGGTTCATTTAGTATTCTGAAAAGGTAACATTTGTGTCCCAATATTTGATTTGCTCATGCGCAAATATTACTCAAGTGGCTTAAAACTAAAAGTTATGTCAAAAATACATGAGCATCTGCTACTCGACATCATGCTGATTTTATGCATGATATGCAATGTGTACATTAGTGAGGATCACGATGGTCGGGGCATATGTATATATTATGTTCGTGAAAAAATACAGTAATGCGCATAATGGTTATCATATTCAATTTCTTATGTGCGTTGATACAATAGCGTCATCTATATATGTGCAAATATATTAGAAGGAATAATTTTGTAAGTTTATGAACACATATAAGTCGTATATACATATTTATAATTTATGGAGAGTTACAAAATCGTTATTCTTATTTGTATACATTATGTATAATATAATATATACACTTGTCAGTATATAGAGTTAGTAAAAACAGAGAAAAATACACAACTTAAGTATAACTCTATGCATTTATATTTCAATATAATCATTTCTAATAATGTAACATAAGAATGTTATTAAAAATAAGAAGAATTGGACTTTAATAAGAATGATAATTTTAAGAACAATTTAATATATTATAAAAATAACTAGTTACGTTTTTTAACCATAAGTAAATTTTTTTTTTGACTGTACAGCTTTTTACTGGTTTGATTTTAATTTTCCTGAGCGTAGAATATTCTGTTTTGCTCTTTGAGTAAGCATAGGCTATTCTGTATTTCTTTGTAAATTTTCTTTTCTTTTTCTTCCTTATAAATATCCTATATTTAAAGGGAAAGGTAGAAATTTATAAATAGTTTATAATATTACAAACAAATTATTTACTTTCATTCATTTACAATGGGAAACCACCTATCTTTTAATAAAAATATTTTAATTCCCCTGGATTTAATCAGTGATTTTTTTTCAAGAAAATTGAAGCGGTTGTTTGAAGAGTTTCCTTTATTGAGAAATATAAGAATGTGTATTATCTTTATTCTTTATATTAAGATTAACATGACTGTAATAAGAATATTTTTCTTCCGGGGAAAAAGTAACTTATTTTTCTCACAGACGAAATATATTTTCAAATGTAAGGATATTTATAGTGTACCTCATTAAGAAGAAAATCATATTAATGGATATTTTCTGGAATTTAAATATTATTTAATGGTAAATATGTTAGAGGGAATAGTTTTAATTATATGTTATCTAGAGAGAAAAAACTAAAATCACGTTAATTTTCGGTTAAAGAAATACATTTGAAAGAAAAGAAATTCATTCGGAGCGATCGAAATCTCTCACACCAGTTAAACGAAAACTTTAATCACAAAGCATCAATCTCATTTGAAAAAATTACTTTTTGTACATTATTAACACTTAAAAATATTAATTTATTAATAAATTTAAACTAATACTCTTATACTTTTATTAATAAAAACTTAGCATTTATTTTTATAATAATATTTTACATTTGTTATTTATTTGAATTCAACAAACACTCTAAATTGTTCAATAAATCAGAAAGGCTTTATAAACAGAATGGGAATCGATCATTTTTCTAAGGTTGATAAGTTTGAAAAATATAATCTTCTTTGACAGAGAAAAACGATAATAAATTATACCTTTCAATGCTCAATAAAAACATCTATTTAATTCGAAAGCGACTTTGTATGGCAGAATTGAGAACTAAGTTAGAAGAATATTGATCTTCTCCATTTCTCATCACAAAAAGTTTAATAGAAAGTCTTTTGAATATATAGACCTTCAAAAAACACGACTGCAAAATCTCAAAAACTAAATTACATCATAAATGAAATAAATAATTCGGAATAAATATCTACTGTTATTCTTACGGTCATAAAGTATTTGATTTATTCGTAACATAATGCATTATTCAAAAATTTATTCGTCCATGTATAATTATCCAATTTTTTTCTATATACTAACGTGTTCAAAATTAATTGGAATTTATGAATTAATTATTTTTATGTAGAGTACTTGAATTTCGAGTAGATTTTTGATTATCTTGATGTATTGACCAGTGTACCAAATAATTAAATAATACAAACGTAATTTGTTAGCTTTGTAATTCGACATAGGTAATAATAATTCAAAAATTGAAAACAATTTCATAAATGCCTCATATTTTTACAAAAGTGATATGAGCTTACTTTCATTTTATATTCACTTGCTTACAGTTAAAGGAAACTTGTTCAATAAATTAACTTGGTGATATTAATTGACATGAGACTTTCAGTGATAAAGTAACAGATTTTAAGAATTGGACATCTTCAAATATGTGGCGACAAAATCTTCTATTACAGTGAACAGGTATCTTCACGAACAAACATTTTACAAAATATTTCCTTGTGTTTAACCCACGTAACTAGCGACACAGAAGTGCTCTTTCTCGTTGATCAATGGGCACATTTCCTAAACCAAACAGCAAGATGTAATGACACTTTTTACAAACGAGCCTAAGCTTACTTTGAAAAGTGATGCAAATTGATCAAAATAGAACAAGAAATCAGATACTAAAAATATAATGTTGTTGATATACACAGTTGTAAAAGAGGTGAAATCATATTTTGGGCTGGATTTCTCTGGGCTCACACGAACTTGAATAAGTTTCATTGAAATACAGACACATGCAAAATTTGGAAATAAATCCTTATTCTAAATGTCAAGTCACATGCTGATGTTATTGGTGATAAATTCATCCTAATGGATAATAACACATGGAAAGTTACAGAACTAGACATGGAAATGGATATATTTATAATCGAGGTTGAGTGCAAATGGAATAGTCAGCTCTATCTCCAAACCTTAATCCGATTGAGCATCTGCAAATTACCTTGGTAGGAAGGTGCATTTTTCCGGCGTTGCTAATTGAGCTAAAATAAGATTTCATCCGTATGTGTGTCAAGATTCTCATTTTAATGTCCGAAAAATTATTTGAGAGACTGGAAACTTCATACTCCCTCCTCTCCAGGTTTATAAGCGTGGGGGTCGACATTTTAAATATTAAAACATATTTGTTCAGTTTTTGTCATTAAAGTCTCTGTTGTAATTTATAACCCTACCTCAAAACATATTGCTTAACTCGATAATTAAGCTTCATGTCATAATTATGCAAAATTCAATAAATAACTTTATGAAGACTCAAAAGATGGATTACACCTTAACTTTTGGAGGTCTGTGTATATTTATTAAAACTAGTTTTAAATAGAAAGTTTAAATATAATGAGCATTTTAATCGCATTCAAATTATATGAAATAAAAACACTGATTTTGTTTTAATTACTGAAATTACTTAAACTTACTCAAATTACATGAAATAAAAACATTCATTTTGTTTTAATTGAGTTCATACAATAAATAAGTTAGGAAATAATTGTTTGTTTAATATTTATGAATTTAATACATTTGATTAATATTGTTTTGTTAAGTATTTGAAAATGTGTTTTATCATCTGATGTTCTTTGTAAGTATTAAAATACTTCCCATTGTATGACAATGCATAAATTTTTTTAAGAATAAGATCATGAAAAATTGAAACAATTTGATTATAATTTTCTCAAAATAAATGAAGTTTGGTAGGTTTTTAAGAAAACAAATATAAAAATTTGAATGAAACCTTAATAAATTAGTGAACTGTTTACATACATTACAATATGCCAATAAAAATAGATGTAATCATAAATAAAAGCAGAGTGCGGACATAAATAATATCTGAGATGCATCCAATTATACACGGGATAAAAGGAAAAATTTCAAAAATATCGACCCTTAATATTGAGAGCTTAAGAGTTTTGATATTGATTCGTGTATAAAAACGTGTGAGCTATTAAATAATTGATTGATTATTTTTTAAGTAAGAGTCATTGTTATATTTAATTTAATTAATTATTAGTAATTACTTTTTGATTAACTGAAAATATTTAAGATTTGAAACAGACTTTTGTAAAAAAGGAATATTGAATTGAATAAAGAAAAAAACATCTAAGAACAAAAACTTTGAGCAAAAAAAACATTAAATTTTGTTTCGAATGATTACTACGAGTATACATTGAATAATTCCGCACTTAAATTTTAGGAAGCGTTTTTAAAGGAAAAATGAAAAATATATAAATTGCATTTACACTTCAGATATCATATTTAAATAAGAAAAATTATAATTTTATATAATGAGCTTTTCCTATTTTCTGCGACAATTTATTTATGCTCATCATTCCATACTAATTTACAATTATTATAAATGTAAGTTAACTGAAAAACAGTTAAGCTCAAATATCTCTTTTAGCCTTGCCGTTTATTGAGATTAAATTTATTAAAAAGAAAAATGATTCAAATAATTTGCAAACTATCAAATATATCTAACTATGCATGGCGTTAAAAGGAAATTTGTGTTTCTTATGAATGTAAGAATATGTAGTATTAGATATCGAAACTGAAATAATGAATGCTAAATCAGATAAATATATTTAAAAATAATTTAAAATAGTAAAGAAAATTAAACAGGAGCTTTCGAAAATAGAATTTTGAAATAAACAAAACCTAAGGAGAGAGAGAGAGCTCTGATTATTCAAAATACTTTCGAAAAAATCGAAAATGCATTAAAAATCAATGGACAAAATATTGGGCATTGAAATTGGTAAAGTATTTCAGAAAATAAGCATATATCTTTTTCAGGGAAATAATTCTGTGTCTCATGGTATTATAGAAAAGAGTCTTTTTTACATTATGGAAAATTTATAATATCCTTTCAACTTTTTTTAAGGAATCTGAAATTAAATTGGAAAAAGAATTATATATAGAAATAAAAATTGAATTGGAAAAAGCATTATATGTAGAAATAAATTTTAGGAAGCAAAAGTTCAAGGAATGTTAAAGGTTGTGCGATTGAATTTCTAGTTCTTTTATGAATTGAACATTCCAAAATTTGACTATCGATTTATGTGAAGATTGTATAAATGCTTACTTTTCTTCACACAGGCATAAGAATTTATGGGAGGAAACTTTTATCATGTACACTGTTCGCATTAAGTCATAATAGCAATAAGATAAAATCAAGATTATTCACTGCCTTATTACGCAAAAAAATTCTAATTTAATTTCCAATGAAAGGTATTAATAAACTTCCGTATACCTGAATGATAAAGCTTTTTATAACTGAAAATTTGATATAGTCATATGTTCTATATGTACTTTTGCATTTAGAATCGGATACAAATGTGCTTTAGGAGCAGAAAAAATTAGATTAAAATCATACAATTGGATTAATATACATATTTAAATAAAATACTTTGTAATTTATATTGCTTTTAACAAATAATTATATGTGAACATAAGTGTTCTTTTGATCAGGTATGTTAGAGGAACAACGAGAGAATGTACAACAATCTTCTAAACGTTTTCTTTTTTATATTTATTATTCATCTTATGTTATTATCCAACTTTATATTGTTAATCAATAAGTAACAAAATAGAAAAAAATATATTAAAAATATACAAGATTAAAGTAATTCTAGTATGCTGAATAGAATCTTAGTTTTTAATTGCTGTTACTCGATCTCACGGACTCCAAAACATCCATCCATAAGCGTGTCCACTCATTAAAATCATATGTGAGCCTTACTTTTCTCAATACTTTCTTGCGGTGGACTTTCAAGATCACATACTAAGTATCATTATATATTCAAACAAGATTTTAAATTCATCAATTATAATTTGATTGTTATGGGATTAATTGAGAGACCCCTCAAACGTCAGTTGCTAGTATTATTCTTGTTCTTAGCGATATAAACCGCGTAACAGACTTCTGCACTAAAAATAGAGGCATGTATGCATCACAGAAACTAAGATAAGATCCATGTTGAAAAATTAATTGAATCAAGATCTCTCTAACATTAAAAACGTAACTCTTTTTTCTTATGTATCCAAAACGAGAAAATTGTTTCTCGATCTAGTAAATGACTATTCAAAAGCAACTAATAAATCATCTAGAAAAACAAAAAATCATAGCAATTTATAACTTTAATTTTGGTTGCGTGGAAGAATCGGACCAAAATTGTTCAAAGTATAAATGCGGTCGCCAACGGTAGCGATGACTTATATAGATCTTGATACTTGTTGAGTAAATATTTATGTTTTATAACAGTCAAATCCAGGCTCTACAAATACAGTTAGAGTTCTAAAATTAATCAACGAATTAACTTACTTATGTGAATAAGAATCTTATTTAAGGTAGTTTGTCTAGAGAA
This sequence comes from Nephila pilipes, assembly GCA_019974015.1. Taxonomy (NCBI): domain Eukaryota; kingdom Metazoa; phylum Arthropoda; class Arachnida; order Araneae; family Nephilidae; genus Nephila; species Nephila pilipes. Next base: position 204,711 of record BMAW01105496.1, read on the forward strand.
AAAACTAATGTTTCAGGGATCTCTTGAATCCCTTTAAAAATGGCTATCTTAAGTATTTTTGTGAGCCTAAAATTGGTTTCCCCAAAAAAGTCGTACTTGTCAGAGATGTCTTGGGAAGAGAAAACGAAACAAGGTATAAATTGAGTGAGAATAGAATATTTGAACTGACAATTACAATTATGTACTTTGAGAATTCAAACATTACACATAACTTTTTACATTGCATATGTTTATTCATTTCAAAAAATTATTAATTTCAGAGTATTTAAAAAAATTCGCAAGAAATAAGAGTGGTTGTCTTTCCTGTGAAAAAATGTATCATGTTTTGATTTATGCTAAAAAAAGAAATAGGACAGAATATTGGAAAATATAAAGATTTTTTTCTGTTCAGTTATACTTAAAAGATAGAAAGGTATATAATTTAGCTAAGGCTCCGTGCAATTTAACACCTAGGAATAGTTTAACATTATGCATGTAATATATTAGACCGTAATGTGTAACGAAATCCATCTACAGCAGTTAAATATTAACTATGGGAAGCTGTTGATATTGTACGGCACCATTAAATAAGATGATTAACGTTAGCCTATTAGTAAATCAAAAGATTAATCCTTTATGCTCCAATGGTACTTTAAAGTACCACTAGAATCATAATAATATAAAAAAATTACCATTGCCATTGGTATGCTTCAGGATTTAATGCTAAATAGTTTCTTCTATTATCTACAGATTGCATTAGCAGTTCTATGAAGCTGAATGTCTTTGATAAGGAATCTTGTTACAAAGTGACGCATTTTAGCCATCCTTTCGTTGTGTGATTAGATTTATTAAGTTTCTGTGGTAATCCATCTCATCATACATTTACAGAAAAGTCCTAAGCGTATTTTTTCCCCTTAAGTTATGAGCCCTGAGAAATATTCTTATTTAAAATACTTAATCTATGTAAGTCTTTTTACTTTACTTTCGAAACCTTTTTGAAGAGGTATTTTTAAGTACATTGGAACCATGTCATTTCCCCCGTCATTATGCGGCTCTATTGCCATATCTTAATCTTATATATTAATAAAAAAAACTACTAAACTCCCATTGAAAACACTGAAGAACAAAATGAAGTCTTTATTTATTATCACTGTAGTATATTTAATGTTGCTCTTTCTACATTCCCAATTTAGCTCATGATTTAAATAAGATGTTTACCTTACTAGACAGTTCATTCTTAATTTCAGAACTCACTTCGAAAGTAACTAAGTAGCTTATTACATTTAGTGGAGCTCTCTTTAATCTGCTAAACTAACCGAAAAATTTCAATCGGGATGATAATTATCGAATCACAAGTAATTATATAATACCTTCCTTCATTTTTCCATTAATTCTATATCAATCATGTACAAATTTATTTAAATGGCTTAATTTTACTTTATCTTCATCTAATTTGCTTAATCTTGTTTCATTTAGGTTTGGAAGAAGTTGTAGCTGTATGCGATTTAATTAACTTGATAAAAGTCATCAAGGTTAGTGAAGAGAAAATAGCTCAACATCACAACCCTCTCTAGAAATGAAACGTGATTTTTCGTTGGGTACGATAACCCATTGAGAACTTAGGATTAGAATAAAAATGAAAGCCAAAGCTCATTAGATGCATTAATTAACTACCAAGGTAGCCTCACTAGTTTTAAAGTGTCATGTTATCCTTGATCTTGCACTGATTTGCTTATAAATAGCTAATTAACCTCTCCTCAATTAAAGAATTGCGAAATAAATGTGAAAATCTGAAAAGAAATTCAGGCAGATCTTACAAAAAAATAGAATGTACTCCCTTCAGGCAATGATCCGAACTTTAGAAATGACACCTACAAAGAAAAAATACCCGAGTGACACATTCCGAATAATTTACCATAAGATAAGAACAACTAAAAAATGTTTCAAACCATCCCACTTAAATTTTGCAACATCCAATCATTCGGTTCATTGGAATACTTAGTTTCCTTCCATTGACTCTCAATAAAGTCCATAACTGCTCCTGCATCATATTAGACATTAGGGTTTTGCCCCCTGAAATGCATGTATGTGATTATCCATGAAAACTTATTATTTGAAAATCATTCAAACTACCACTTATATAATAATATATTTTTACAAAAATACATTACATCTAAATCACAAAAAATATCCAAACAAACATCTTATGAACAAAATCTTATCTGGTCAAGAGAAAAAATGCAAACTGAACACTGCGCAAATTGTTAATATTAGTGACGATCCCTTATTACACCACGTAATGACCAGATGAATGATACTCAAAAACAATTGTGAAATGACTATGTACAGGCAATGCTCAATTTATATACATTAAATAACAAGACATTTACTTTTACGAAGCAAATCAAAGGGCAAATAATTGTTATACTCTAACAAATGTTTAAATTTTAAAATTCTAACCTTAAGCCGAACAATCATCACTTTTCACTTTGAAAGATCATCAACTTAGCGATTCACAAAATTATAAAGGAATAAAAAGTGAGACGTTAAAACCAAAGAAGCCACGGTCATAAATCTGACAAAATAATCCCTATTAGACTCCCTGTCTTTTGCTAAAATTCCCTTGAATCCCTAATCCTGTAAAACATGTTCTGTGACGTCTCTAATAGAAAACACTTGATATAAAAATCAAGGAAAGATTACATTCTCTTTCCTATTTTCTCCTCTCTTGTTCTTATATTCTCCCTTTAATCCGTTCGCTCCCAGCGTATGACAGGCGATACGCTCGTGTTGGCTCTCTTTTGCCCAACGTATCACAGGGGATACGCTGCGTGTCTTCTACGGCTCAACGTATCAATAGACATACGCTTGATGAGAACGTTTTATTTGATTTCTTTAATGTTACTATATGGCATTACAATACCGCGAAATCTATATAGATAGGTTATTTGGAGTATTGACCTTGGTGATATGGGCTTGGATTTCACTTCTGGCTACCATTAGGGGTGTAATTGTTAAAAGTACGTGTGGAGCGCAGCTCTTTAAATGTAATGAGTTAAAGGGTGCACTTGCGTTCGGTTTGCTTTTTTCTTTCTTACTTGGTTCTTAGAAGTTCGAAGGAGAATTTATGGTCCTTTATGGGGGTTAGGGCTTTTGGTAGTACATGTTCTCAGCTGTTCGTTTCATTCGGTCAGTTTTTATTTGTAGCTACAGTTATGACGAAAAAAAAGTATATAACTGATACTGAGATTTGCGAATTAATGAATGAATCTGTTAGCGATTATAATATGTTAGGGAAAATGTTAGCTAAAATAAAATCCAAACCTGTACATAGCCATTAAATGAAAAAAAAAGAACGAAGATGATGTTCCCTTTGCCCAAAAACTTAAGTGAAGCGTCAAAATATGTGTGTAAGACATGTTACGTTGTACTATGCATTGAATTTTTTTTTTATAACTATACCATACAGCAAAACAAGATTTATCTTTTATAACCGTATATTGCATATAATGGTATATCATTACACCATGAAATTTATGTAACATATGTAAATATATTTTGTATTTTCTTAAAAGTATGATTTTTAATATAATTTTATGTATAAAACATTCAATTTTCGATTAAATCATTTTTTTCTTTTGTATATACTAAGTTTAATGTATTTTAATTAATATATGCAAATAGTAAAATATTTCAATAAATAGCCGATTTTAGAGAAATTTTTTCACGAATTAGGCTTAATATCTAAAATCGTTTGGGCACAGCGAGACACTCCGCGGTAAGAAACCGCAGTCCCAGAGAAGCACTTTTTTTTCCTCCCTCCGGTAGCGAAAGGGTTAAGATCATCTGAAATATTTATGATATTCCACTTCGACCTTGTTAGCGAAAGCCCAACTAAAATCTGCTAGAATCAATAAACAATCTTTATGCCCATATATTCAGACTGTTTCATTAATATTGAAAAAACTTTTTATATCTATCATCTTAATAGTCGGCAGAATGTTTAATTGTACCGACCCTTGTAATAAAGTATTTATATATGTATATTCTGAGTATTCTTCGTGTGGGAATCTTATAGCATTACTTTAATTACATTACCCTCTTCATAGTTTTTTTCATTATGCAATTCATGAAACAAATTTTGTAGCATTCTTTCGTAGTACTTAAATACTTTAAGAAAAGTTATATGTTCCTGGTCGAGAACTCACTATATTTCATTATCAGGAAATCTATTAATCGGAGAATAGGTTTGAGATTAAATGACAAAATATTTTAGGAAACTTTCTGGGTTTAATAACGTGCTCTCTCCAGATATTGGTGCGTATCCTAATAATACTATTTGCATATTGAATTTAAACAGGCAAGATAACAATGGATATGGGGAGTTATCAGGAAAACTTAAGCGAAGATGTTATTTCGAAAAAATTTCAATGCCATTTACTTTATTAGCACTTTTAATAATTCAATTTGTATAAATACTAAATGAACGTTTTATATAATCCTAACCCATGGTTAAAAAATATAATATTTTTCCGTATTAAGAAGTACTTATGTTTTAGTATTATTTATCATGTCGATATATTTTTTTTTAAAAACAATTTTGAATACAAAATTCATAGAATTAACCACTAATTTACTTTTTGTTCTGGTTGCTACAAATTTAAATGAGCTTTTGCATAACTTTGTGTTTCAAATGGATAAAAGCATCGATATAAGTACTATACTTAATTTTAATTAATACAGTAAATACCCAAACTTATTTCCTGTTTTCAAAATTGTTTTCAGATAAAACAGAAGATTAGAAAAGTTTTAAAAGTGAGATTTCTTAACTAAACCCATAACGTCTAAGTAATAACGTTTAATTGAAGTTAAAACAATTTTCACCCTGAGGGCATTTGTACATATATTACGAAAATTTTCCTTTTCACTAATTAATTTAAATTGAAGTAAATGGATTCCCAACCAATCAACTTTACCATAACTAGTCATCGAAATTTCGTAAGCAATAAAAAGTACTTATTATATTTTAAATCAATTCCATGGAAAAGATGCATATTTTTCAATGGTGATATAATTAAAGTGTTAAATACAACTTTTAATAACGTTGCGTACTTATTAGATCAAAGTTTTTGGAAAAATTACTTAGTAATCCTTTTTTAAAATTCGCGGATAATGAGTAAAATAATTGATCATAATCAGTAACAAAATTCGAAAATTTTTCTGATTCGAAGTTATTTATAAGGGCCTTAACTAATGAAGGATGTCAACTCATTAAATGTATTAGTTAATTAAATTAACTTCTAAATGAGTATATTATTTCCGAAAAATTATCTTCCATGAAAATGAAAGTTAGTTTGTCTCACAGAAATCATAACCACCTTTGGTTTTATAATTGTAATTGTTTGAATAATTTACTGGACAATCCCCTAGATTAAAAAAGAATTAAACTGTGTCCATTTGTATTTCAATTGAATATATTTTTTATTTGCTACTGTAAGCTAAAATCTTTATATCTTATTGGATTAAGATAAATTGTTAGATTGGCAATTATTACATAACATATTAAATCTATAAAAATTCATATATATTTTACTATGTAACTTATATTATTTATTAGTTGCTTTAAATTAATGAATACTTCTAACTATAAAATATGAAAAATAAGATGAATTTACACCAAAAATCATTTTAAATAATCTATAAACTTTACCTAGAACGAGTAAAAATATGTAAATGTATATGTCAAGATTGTGAGATTTAATGTAACATTAAATGATAGTTACAATGAAATAATTAAAAGGATTAAAATAATATATCATTCTCAAGAAGTTTGTTTGTATCCCTGGGTTTGATCTCGAGAAGCTCCGAGAATCATACATATCATTTATAGGCGATTTTATAATCAAAATTAGAATGCATGACAATATCTCAATCTCATGTGGTATTCATTTTTATACTAAGTTTAGAACTTGGTATTATTTTTGAAAATACTACTTTTTTAAAAATAATCTTATCTTATTCTTTCATACTTGCATACAATTCTTATTCCCATATTAAATTTTATTCTTTGTTTTGTACTATTGTGTTGATCAACAACTTCAATAGTTTTCAGTATCATATCTACTATTAGCATATTTATCAATATGCATTATTATTAAAATATATCAACAATCTGTATGTATAAATTGGATATATTATACCGTTTAGGTAATTTAAATAACTTATATAACTTGTGATGTTTTGCCCAATTTTATTACTGGTAATCGAAAAATCAAAAATAAGCAGTTTCTTAAGAATAAGTAGGAAGTTTATTTGTATTGCATTAATTAAAACTTAATTTTCAGGAGAGACTCTTATTTTATAATTTTCATCTTTTTATTTTATATAAGATTAAGAATTTTCAGAATAAAAGAAAATCATTGTAATAATTTATATCTGAGGCTTTAGAATAGTGTTCGACCCTAATTATATCGATTTTCATCAGATTTTCTCAACACGAAGGATATTAACTACGTTAGCTGCACTCTAAATATACTGTCTTCCTTTGCTGAGAATGCCGTATAATAATTTAAGCTTTCAAATTATTTTATCAACTAAGAAATAATCTCCCCATTAAGAAAATAGCCACCAAATCCCAAAAGCACATTTGAGAAAATTTACAAGACCTTTCTCTCAAAGTAGTATTTTCTTTTAAGGGGGTTGTCCTTTCAACCACGTCGCTAGAAGCAAAATATATTCAGTATCAAAGACTCGCTTGTCTTTTTTTTTTTTTTTTTTGATAATACCTTCGGAGTTCTTTCTTATTCTAGATGAGTTTTAAGCTTAAAAAGCAAGGAATATATCAGTATATTATATTTATAAAGAAGTTGTTAAAACGTTGAAGTAATTCTCATTTTATGCACTATATCCTGGATTTCTTATATGTGTAAAGACTCCTAGAGGAGTAAACAACTTTGAAGACGGGAGCCATATAGTTCCTTGTTGTGATCCGAAATATTTTTCATGCATTTTTGTTTCGAGATTTGTAATAAAGTAATCTTCAGACAATTCAATTATTTTCCTCTACAACAACAACGAGAATAGTGACAAATACAATGGTATCAATTAAGTTGGTAAATATGCGTAAGGATTTTCGGATTAATTAAACATAAATAGATTAAAATTTTCCTAAATTTATTTAGTTCAAACCAAAAATATTTAAATGTATAATAATTTCTTATGTTAACAATATTTCTACATTTTTTTAAAAAAAATATGATGTGTTTAATACTGTGTCTTCTTAAACATTTCTTGTAAATTTATAAGGAATAAGTTTTATTGAAAAATCCTTTCAGAATGTAATAAAACTAGTTTCTATATCTACATGTTATTTGTTGATCATTTGAGCATTTCAAACTATTCATGCTTCACACGTGGCAACCAAACCTTCATCGCTGTACGATTGTATCAATTTGATAATAGTATAGTGTTATAAAATAACATTACATTATTGTGTCTCATGGGCGTCCTGTGGAATATGTCTAACAAGGTGGATAATGGTAAATGACGCTTTATTCACAAATACTCATTACAAGGCGAATACAGGTACAAAGCTCAGAGAAATTAACAGCACAGTGAAGAAACACAGCAATTGTATAGATAAGCGAAACCACGGGAACAAAAAACAGCACTTGTAGAAATCAACAACACAGATACAAAACAGTCCTTCTACTGATAGTCACAGCTTTGTTAATAACACTCAGTTCACCAGCTTACTATTTCGCCTAATTGATAAACCATCAAATTAATATTTCGCTTGAACTTTGATAGCTTCCAGCAATGATTGTAATTCATTTAAGCTTCGTTTGAGCATAATAAATACAATGTAGTAATAATACAATAAAATAATAGACACAATGACGTATAATATCAATGTGTCTAATTGACCCATGTCAATAATATCCGTAGAAATACATATCAAAATAAATGTACTGTTTTTGTATCATATGTATTTCAAATAACACTCGAAAGATTTCACATGATAGAAAAATTATTTTCTCATTATTTGGGTTTCAACCGGATGTTTGCTTTATGTATGTCAAAAATAAATAAAATGGTGGTTACCCTTTCAATTATATTATCATAACCCTTTTCAACTATTTCAACTATATCAACTATTTTATAATGAAACTAAAGGTGATGTAGATACTACTAATCATTTAGTTACCAAATATACAGACGAAGAGTAAACTACGTGATAGCCTTTGTATTTATTCTACAATATGATTTAGAGGGATATTGCTTTTAATAAATGTGCATATTATTTTATGTATGTTTTCTTCCTTACAATCAAAAAAGGCTGTGCAAAAAATGCATGTTTCTAATGGAACTTGGAAAACAGCTAACTAAACATTACAGTAGAATAATACCCCGAGGAACAATAAAAAAGAAAGCGAAAGTTTCAACAAGTAATAAATCAGAGAATAACAAACCACCCAAAACAGGAATGTTAAAAGAATGACATAAGGCATATTATGTAACAATTAAGCGAGTGTATTTAAAATGGATCGGAAAACACCTCTTGTATTAATTGGAACTTTAAAAATTAACTTAAATTTAATTAATATCTACTAATTTTTCTACGATTTCATAAAGTGTTGGTTAAAAAATTATAAGAACCCCAGAAAATGTCAAATCAGAATCATTTCAAAACGCATGCGTTTGTACTTCTTGACAGCTTTACCTGAGGTGCTGGTTTTTATCCACGATTCATTCGAAGATGACGCGGGATAAAAAGATATCTGAGAAAGAAGAGAGAAAAATTTTATTTTTTAAGTGTACTAGCAAATTGGGAAGTAGAGTAGCTAGCTTAATGAAGTATTTTAAAACTACCATTCGCAATGGTATATATTGAAAAAGATTATTCAAACAGTATGAAACGATCCATAAGGAAACGGATTTTGATAGCATAAAGTGATCAACAAATTTTTTGGTTATGAACTAAAACAAGTATTTCGACAAGTACAATTTCGGAATGTTTTAGCAAACAATTTCACATATCACAGTTTGGAAGAGAAGCCACAGGTCCTAAATCAAATGCTAATATATAATGTAGGAAGTTTAAGAGAACACTGAAGTTGCTTAAGCATCACATAGAAAAAAGACTGAAATGGGCTAAGAATATCATGTCTAGGAACTATGAAAGTAAACAAATTGTATTTTCTGATGAAAAGAAATTTAACCTTGACGATAAAATGACTAATTACAAATATATTATTGACATGATTTGAGGAAGGAACCAAAATAATATTTCAGGAAACAAATTGCAGAGAGGAGGAGGAGAAATAGTTTGGGGGAACCTTCAGTCATGATGAATTGGGCAATTTACATCAAGTCTCCGGACATATTGACTCCACACAATATCGAGTTACGAGTATTTTATATAATTTGATACCGTTTAGGCTTTTATTAGGTGGTGCTATTTAGATATTTCAGCAAACCAATCCTTCTAGGTATATATCCAACTCAACACAGGAATAGTTTCAAAGAGAAAAAATTAATGTTTTGCTGAGGTCAAGTCAAAGTTCTAACTTGAACTCCGTGAAAAATTTTGGGGATATATTACGTACCAAGATGTATGCTAAAAATAAACAGTTTTTTTCCGCCCATGAGTGGAAATAGCCATAGTAAATGAATGGTGCAATATTTTTGTCACTAAACTCAATCATTTAGTCATTTCAAAGAAAGATAGAGTATTTGAGGTTATCAGGAAAATGGAGAACCAATATTATTATAATTTTCATATTTTTTAGAAAAGTGTTCGTATAATTTGTTAACAGTGATTTTACATTTATTAAAAATATTTTCGTATTTTAATCTTTTATAACATTATTCAAAATTATTGAAACCTAATTATAATACGTATGTTGATATCCTATTTCATTTGTTTACATTAAATTTGGAATCTTTAACTATTTTATATTTTTCCAAATTAAAATGTATTTTATTTTCTTAATGTATTGTAGCTTACCAGAAGCGCAGAAATTTGTTTTGTGAATCACATTTATCGTTAAAAAACATCACGAATAAAGTATGCAGAGCATAATAATTTTTTTTAATAAAAAAGTGTTTTTACTTCCTAAACTTTTAAATATAACTAAACTCATTTATTCAAACAAGAATGTGGATGATTAGAAGGGCACAGAACTATAAAAAAGCAGAAAATAATAAAATATGTAAAATGATTGTCAATTTTAATAAATCAAATAAATAAGGGGAATACTCGTAATCAGTAATACAAGATCTTATGACTTCGAATTATAAGCCAAACTGAGTATAACATCAGGTGAAACATAATTGTTGTATACTTAAAAAGCCAGGGTTCAATAATAACGTCGATATGCC
>BMAW01105503.1:0-26945 GCA_019974015.1 Nephila pilipes
AAGAGAAACTTCATCGAAACCGATCTGAATTGGCTGATAGAGAAAACTACCTCCATGGAGAATTTTGTAAGCTCACAGGAGCTCTCCTTGAATGCCATGGGGATGTATTACATTGATCCTTCGGCAGCTGAACGGAAGGCGAAAGTTCTGCTCACTTTCTGGGCTACCTACACCAACAGAATACTGCTTGCCAAGACGCTGTGGAAGCATGCCGACCAGCCCATACATTTAGCACTAGTTCTGTCGATGATGATCGAAAGGTTGACTCCGAATGTTACTGATACGGCTTTGAAAGCCGAGATGGAAGAATCGAGCAGGTGGATATATTAGGGATATTAGTTTCCTTTCTTATAGAATGATTTTAGATTAAATTACCTCTCATTCATCTTTGCTAAGGTTGTTGGAGACAGCCCGAGATGAATCCACGAAGATTTTTTGAATAACCTTTTCAACAGATTTCAAGAATTTCCCTATATAATTTTTGTCTGGTGTGTGTGTAGTGAATTGTGAATGTTTGCCATATCAACATCGAATCTCGGTTCAAATTATCGATTTTCGCAGAATATAGTTCGGAGAATATCTCTGTCATAACTAACACTAAAGAAAATTTCAATTTGAAAATCAAATTGATTTGTATTACTAGTGTAATATAAAAGTAAATTCGTTTCCCATGAGAAAAACGGACGAAAGCTTCGAGATTTGAATTGTTATGCTCTTCCTTTTTTTTTTTCTTAAAAAGGAAGAGTGCGACAGTTTATCATTTTTGTGATTAAAAATCATAGTGATACAATAATAAGCAGCTAAAGATTTTTAACCACTTTATTCAATCTTTGCATAAACAATATCAAAGTGAATTAATAATGTGGACCGATTAGCTGATTGTATCCGTAATCAAATGTTATAATGAAGAGTTCTACTTATTTTAATAACTCTAAAAAGTTGATTTTAAACAACTGGATCCGATTCAAGTAGATTTTCAGAGACCGAATAAGGTATTCATGTCATTATATAAATTCACAGTTGATCGAACCGATATAGTGTTCCTAGAAATCTCTCTAATTCCTCTATCTCTTCAATATATCTTCTGTCTCTTCCTCAATCCTATTAATTACATTTCTTGTACACTAGGAGTCATTTACATATGTTACGGTATTTTTTCACAGGGTAAGGTTCAATATCAAACATCATAGTGAGCAGTTCTGGGATATAATTAAAGAGAAATACATGTAAGCACCAATTACAAGAGAAGATAGAACTAAGTGCGAGAGATAATACTAATGATCTAGTTATACAACGTTAGTGCATTATAAGGAAAAAAAATTGTACAAAGTAATCAGGTTTGTCTATTCTGTAAGAAATCTATCTTTTTTTTTTATGAAGTAATATATTTTCTATTAATTTCGTAATAAAATGCCAAAATATGAACTTAAACATATAACTGAATCACTAGTAACGATATGGTATTTCAAATTTAACTTTTTTCTGCTGAAATAAGTAAGAAAAGTAATTTTTTAAGTTATAGTTCATTAATATGAAAAAATTGGTTTAATTAAGAACTAATTGGCACTTTCATTAAAAATTACTTTAAGAATTCTACCTTTTAGAAGGTTTTGCATGATATTCTGTAGGGGAAGTATTTCTGAATTTGTCTCAATTTGCTTGATTAACAATACTCTAAAAAAACTTGTTTTCTGTGGGTTTAGAGTAAACCCAGTCTAACATGGAGGATAAAGATTAAATACAGCATTTGTCTCAACACAGATAGACACAAAACAGCACTTATAATAACAATAATAGTACTCTGAATAATGTTCATCTCTCCAGCTTACCTGCTTACACCCTTGACAAATCTCCAATATAATACTTTGCATTTCAAACGCAGATTCCGACAGCTTCCAGCAGTCCCGGCAAATTCTTTGGTAGACGCAGTCCACTTCCTGACAGTTTCGTTCTACCACTTTCTGACAGATTCGCTCAGACTTCTCATCTCTTCGTATTATTTTCTTTTATAACAGCGATACTGCAGGGAAGTGCCATCACAAGCTCGTGACGAGTACAGGGTATTTTCATTTTAAACTATGATCTGGTATCCAGAGTGACGTCTGTATATTTCTCTGTTTTACCTGAGCATTACATCAAATAAGGATCCTGTCGCTCTATGGTCTGGGCTGTATCGCGTAACCCCTTCAACTAACACTTATAGATTTAATATGAATTTCACTGAATAGAAAATCTGTCTTTCATTGAATGAAAAGTGGATTATGTAGATTAGATTATAGTCATTGAAAAGTAATGAATATTATTGAGAATAGGAAGAGACAAGCAATGAAGCACTTAATACGAGGGTTAGTGAGAATGTAGTTTAGTTAGTGATATAGGAAAGTGAACTGAAGTCATCAATATGAGACATATGAATCAAACCTGCGCTGAATAAGGAACTAGAGAAGTGAACTTGCAGAGGATCTACAAACAGTCGAGGATTCGAGTCCCCCTGCTTCAAATGATTCAAACCCGATTGGTTCGGTAGGATAAACACTAAATTATATTAAAGTTAGGTCAGACGCGTAAAGGAATATTTGCTTCAGTAGGTTAGGGATTGAATTTTAATTATTGGTGGATCTTAACAAAATGACTTTGTTATCATCCTTGTGTGATTTTCTTTATGCATTTGAATTTGATTCTACACTATTTTATGTAAGAATTATAACGAAAGGAGAGGGATGTAATAATAGGGCGTTACAACTCTATATCATATTCAGATCTTGAGATTCAATATTGGATTAAAAATACAATCTTTATTATTATATGCGACGGTCTTTGTTGGATTTGAGATTGGAATCAATGATCAACTAATAATGAAGGTCAAGATTCTGCAAATAGGTAACGATTTTTATTCAAATACAAAAAAGATTCAGTGTTATATTATGAAACGAAGGGTTAATCTTGTATAAATTTGAGTGTTGGTCCGTCGAATCCACACTGTTGATCGTATAGCTTCCAAATTTTTTAGGCAGCTTCACTGATGTTTCAAAGGAGTCGTAAGCATATTCCCGTTAAAAAAATATTCAAGTTTATTTTTGGTGAAATTTTTTCTAAAATTTACCTTTTCCCCATCGACAGATGGCAGCAGCACCGATTCTCTTAAAAACTTTTCTTTTTGAACTTAGTTTCTTGAAATAAATTATTTTTATTTTCTTAAATAATTTTCTCCTATGTTTATAAGAATTTTCAAATTAAATAATGCTGAAGTGATAGTTTTGTTTGCTGCGTTAAAAAACTGTAGAAAAATTGCGATTTTTGCACTATTGGGTTTATAAATAATTTAGTCGATTTTTGGCAAATTTTTGAAAATAACGAGGAAAAATGTCAGCTTAGGATTTTTAAAAATGTTTTAAATTGCTTAATCCAGAAATTTATCAATAGAAATGAAACTGTATTGATAAGGTATACGGAATAAACATATGGCTCTCATTTAAAAATGCGAATGGAGCAGTTCTAAGAATCTTTTAATTTTTACACTTACTTATACGGTTCACTTCAAATTGCTCAAAATATTATTTAAAAGTGGGTCATCATTAAAAATTTTTATATGTCGAGCTGGATCGTAATATTTTTAAAATTCATCTGTGAAAAGAAGGGTGTAACAGCTAGTATTGAAACAATGAAGTTGCTGAAAATGTTGAATGTAATTTAAATTTTAAGCCCAATTATAATTATGAATGATCCTATAGTTATTTTCTTTCTATTTCATGGTTTAAGAATCCGCTTATCTTCGAAGAGGATTTTTTGAAATAATTAAAAAAATAACTTTTTATATGCATTATGGATATGGTTGAAAGCTTAAAATAAAATGTAAAATTGACATAAATTAAATTTTTTTTAAATAACTTAGCTCAAAAGATACATAAATATAGCAGTAAAACGGCACGTCTGCAAAACACCGCAACTAAAATTAAAATAGAGATGTTTCAATTCTGTATATTTTATTATGATGAACTGAATCTAGTTCAGGATTTGTGCTTCTCTTACAATTATAACCCTGATAATTAAATGTTTATAGGAAGTCGTATTTTAACATACAGAAAAACTGTAAAGATATGTGAAAATGTATCACTTTTATCAACAATAAAATGCAAAATAACAGAATTACAACAATAGGAGAGTTTCAAATCCCGAATTCATCTTTATAGACTATTCTATAAAAATTTCATAACATTATATGCGTAAAATTTTTCAATATGATGTTTTGCGCTGAAGCAAAATATGAGATGAGAGAGAAGCAAAATATGGTTTTGAGAAAAAATTAAAAATACATTTCAACCCAGAAACTTACACAATTAATTAAAATTTAACATTATCAGGCCCCTGATTTGTAAACTTCACTATCTGTATAACTCAAATAAGCTATTTTTTTCTTCCTGATGGCCTTTAATACTTTCCTAAGCTTACAAGCAACAGGTTGTTGTATGGCACTTCGAATCCTCGATTCGACTCTTATGCAACGTATCACTTTCACTTTATGCAACGTATCACTTTCACTTTATGCAACGTATCACTTTACAACGTATCTTATGCAACGTATCATTTTACAGCGAAATAGACCGGATTTTCAATGTTCATCTTATTTAAGACTTTTAAGCAACCTTGATATCCTTCGTTAAATTGTATAACTATCATATGCACACAATTTCACAGTTTTCAAACAAACAAAGACTTCTTTTGGTACTCATTGTCATATTACACCATTAAGAAATTCATGGCATTTTGGGTCTTGGGAAATTCACCTTGCTTATTGGAAGATGTTTTGATGGCGATATTACTTAAAATATCAATGTAAACAAACATTAAAGTTCCATTTCCAATAACAGAATGCTACTTCCAGTTCTGAAAAATTGACACATACTATTATTAAACTGCTTATAACTCTAGTTCTAAGTGAGATAGAAACAAAGTTGAAAGTATTCTAGAAAGCTAAGCAAACAGGCGTTAATAATATACTGTAAATAAAAATCGACGTTTTGACCGAAAATCCCGTTTTAAAGGTAGGCGGAGCAAAATAAACTGTGCCTTACAAAAGTGAACTAACTTCTTCGGTTAAAACTCTTTTTTTTTAAAAAAAAAAGATTTGCTTGTGATACCAAATGTATCATGTGATTATATGCCCATCTTTTACTTTTTCCAGAGAGTTCGCAGATATCGCCACGTCTATGTTGGATGCTTGCTACGTAGACACTCCTGATCGAGCCTTTGACGTCTTGAACGAGGAAAGCCCAGGTTGGGCTTACAACACGGCAGTTGACATAGCAGCCGAGGCCCAAAATAAAAGATTTCTCTCGCACATTTGTTGCCAGAAATGGCTGACCAATGAGTTCTTCGGAAAAATTAAAATCAGAGAACTGTCTTGGGGTGTTTTTACTGTTCCTACTGGTATAAAAGTAAGTTACCTTGGAAACAAATATTTCCAAATGTGAAAATTTAAATGTAAAGATGATAAATGAAGCGAAAATATCTGCAATGACGGAAATCGAAATATTATTAAACAATGAGAGACATGTATAACTCTAGATGACGACTAAGTAAAAAGAGAAGTCTTAAGAATGAAGAAATAAAAATTAAATTTATGTCTCAATTTTATTTATAATTAATGCTTTACGATGCTATCGGTCACTCAATCTATGGCTTCCTGAATTTGAAAAATCCAACATTAATAACTGTTATTTTCAACTGTGTGCATATGGATCGAATAATATGCAGAATAAATTTTATCCAGATATCTAGACTATTTCATTGAATAATAATTAAAACTTTACGATATCTCCTCGAATGTAAAGTGACCAGTAAGTAAAAGACAAGCAGTTTATTTTTAGCTTACGAACTTGTCTAGGAGGCTTATCATAATCTGATTGTCATACAATGAATCGCAGTTTTTACTGTTTGAAACTCCTTTCTAATGCATTTTCTATAACTTATGTTGTAACTTTGTCTGAGTCAAGACTTTAAGAGATTTTTTCTGATATTTTAAAGTATTCAATTGAGCTGAACTTTTCTACTCGCGATTGTTTTGGATGACAATACGATAATTTAAATAAATTAATTAAAAATAATTGATGAAACTAATTATTTGAAGAATTAAATTTTATCGCCATGTTTCTCGCCAAGTCGCCAAATCCATAGCCAAGGTGAAAAATTATGTTACGCAAAGTGTGACGTTTGAAAGAAAATCCATGTTAAGAAAACTCGTTTTTTACCGGTGTTATTATGTAAATAAATTTTACTTGTATTCTTAAGATGACTGTGACTGTTTCTATTCATCTGAAACGAACTGGAAAATAAGTACAATAGTTACTGTCCATTCATAAAAATTTAGAACCACACAATTTTTTTTTTTTCAATTTAGACAAATTTATGTACAAATATGTTTAGTCGAATGTGAAATTTTGAGCATTGTTAGTTACTTTATTTAAGATCAGTACATAATTTTTAGCTTTTAATTCGATTGTATCAGCTTATTTACTTACGAAATACATATGTTTTATTTTCACGTAAATTAAAAACCATCATGCAAGTTACAAATGCATATAAAAAATTTTAATGAAAAAAATTTAAGAAAAAAAGAATTTTCCCCTATTAAAATTTGATTTTTCTGCAGAATTAAAATTTTTCTTCTAATAAAATGTGTAGTAATACACGTTATAATACTATGTTATAAAAATCTAAAAATGTATTAAGCATTTTTGCATTTCAGGTGTTATTGTGTGCTTTCTTGGTATTTCCTATGTATGCCTGGACGATATTCCAAACTAAAGAATGCATTTCAACTGAAGACGATAAAGACATAGTTGGTATGTTGTCGGTTATTCATCGATAAAAAAAATAATCAACTTTATAGTGCAAAATAGAGTTTTCCAGTAGATTTTGCATTGTTCGCTGGTGACTCATAGATTTCGAGTTTTTATAAATATATTATTAATGTTAACAATCACATGTTTACAGATATGTACAGTATTTCCTCTATGATCTGACACTTCCCACCTTCTACTTTCCAGCGGCTCTCTTTAACAACGCCAGAAGTTAAGACACTTTAATAATAGCCCGACTGGGAAGTCCCTTTCGATCTAGTTGCTAAGAGCACATCTAAAGATGCCTGTTCAACTTTTCTTCGGACCCAGTGATCAATTATTCGAAATAGTCACCGGCAACCTATTCAATTAATTAACTTTCTTCTTCTCCACGGGGTTAAAAACTATAATAAAGCCCAAGTGGTGACCCAGGACTTGAATACTAGAAGCCTAGACAATGATACCTATTTTCACAAAAATTCCTAACTTGTGATATACTGGCCACGGCGCTCTATGATACAATGAGACACGCCCCTTCAACTCGAGACATCCGATGACGCTAAGTGGAAAACTATTCCATACAAAACTCAAAACAACAGGGAGGGGAAGAATATCAACAGTTTTGGATAGAAATACAGCCTTCTCCACAAATATCACTCAGATAAATGTATCATCACGATAATACTCGAAAGGGAGTACGCGGCGGATGTCTTCAACAACGCGAGAAGTTGAAACATTTTAATAACTAGCCTGACAGAACGCATCTGTAGATGCAGTTGATAAAGGCATGCAAAAAGTGACCGTTCAACATTTCTTCGGACCCAGTATGGGAGGGATCAAAACGCTGCCGGCACTCGAATATCAACTATTAACTTTCCTCCACGGGATCGAAAAACCATCTAATGGCGAAACGTCAATGGATTGATGTGGGATATCAATACAAAACAGAACATTTTTGGCAGTTTTAATTATTTCGTGTATTTGACGCTTTATTTGAGTGCAATATTCTGAAATTTATGCAATAATACATATCCTCTTCAATTTGAAAACGTTAATAATAGTGATTTTACAGTAATCCGGCGTTTCTAGTAATCTAGCTATGTTCTGGTCCGATATGTACCGGATTACAGAGAGAATTCTGTAAAACAAAATAATGACCGAGGTTTAATTTTCTGTAAGTCATAATGACAGATTTTCTTTAAATTTATAGAACATTTAATATTGTGCAAGTTTTGCTTTCTAGCATATATTTAATAATTTCTCATTGAGATTCAAATCAACGATATGAGTATTTGAATGACCCTATTCAATGTTTATTTTTCTCTTACAGATTTTGATTCTGAAAATGAAGATGATAACAAGACTCTCATCAATTTTTCATCACCTGACACAGCACCGTAAGTCTTAAACATTTAAATTATTATTTTTCAAATTTCGATTGTTGAATGTCAATTTTCATTAAACTACTCAATGATCAAAACAGGAAAATTTGCTTAGAAAGCAATATCTTTTCAATATTAAGCGATTTCGTTGTGGAAGTTTCTGATTTATAACAAAGAAAAGATAATAATTTTAAATAAGAAAATTTAGTTTAACGTTAAGGTCGGAAACTTTTCAGACCACTTTCACACGCACACACACATATATATAAACCGTATACTTTCCTGAAAATATAAAGTGTTGAGTTTATGACGAAAGTTAATATAATTTCAATCCAAGTCATATTCGGCTATATGCTGTCGGCAGTTACAGCAGTATGGTTATGGTCACTAGTTAACTGTGATATCAGGTAAGGCGTGTGGTCGAGGTACGAGTCAACTACAGACCTGTTGAGTAAAATAATAGAATGTTGCACTCTAAGTGGAACTGGATCTCAAAGTACTCCCATGATATAGTGTGGAAATTAGGATATATGCATAAAAATAATATATAATAACCATTAATAATCAACAACTGTATTTATTTTCTTAAGTCATGTATGTTTAAACATTTATCGAAAAATTCTAAAAATAACATTTCATACACCGAATATAATTATAAATTAAAAAATTTAAATTGAATAAAATTTAAGGGGTTTTTAAACTTTGTAATTGAAATTTTGATTAATTTTATGCAAATACTCAACAATACGAAAATTTTGTGAATATTTATTAGAAGAAAAGTACATTCGCTATATTGCAAATAACCTCATTTTAAAATGGGGAAAATATCAGCTCTGTGGTGGAACTAAATTTTGAGGAAAGTGTACCAAAATCCTGAAAAAGGCATATTTTTAAATGATTGATTATTTATCATGTATAACGACGCACTTGAAGCCACGCGAGGCTTATTGAAGACGTATTTTTTTTTTTGAGCTGATGCAGAAAAATGGTTTCTCGGGATTCTTAACCCTCTCTGGCTCTTATCCCCGGTCTGACTGGGAATAAATATTGTGAGACTGAACTTTGGTTCTGTGATTTCCCAGGAGTGATTTAAAATCCTTAATATATACTGCTATTTGTAGAAAATGCAACACCATGAAAGAATCATCAGAATCAAATGAAATTTAATGCAGAAACGACTTGTACTGATACAAATAAATGATGAAATTTTCAAAACAAAAGAAACAAATTAAGCGTCCGAAATCAGTATTTGGTGCAGCCACCATGCGCTGCAATAAGTGCTGCTATACGACGTGGCATGGAGTCAAACAGATGTTGAATATCTGCTTGAGGAAGAGAATTCCATATCGCTTGTATGCGCAACCAAAGTTCGTCTTTGGAAACTGCAGGACGCGGATCACGAGCGAGACGCCGACCAACCATATCCCACACGTGCTCAATAGGCGACATATCCGGTGAATAAGCAGGCCAAGGAAGAAGTTGCATGCGTTGTGCTGAACAGAAGTCTCGAACAGTCCGCGCAACATGTGGGCGTGCATTATCCTGCTGAAAGATAGCTCCAGGGATGCCTTGAAGGAAAGGAACGACTTCGGGCTGTAGCACTTCACGGACGTACCTGTTGCTATTGAGATTACCCTCAATTCGTATCAAATTGGATCGTCCATGATACGAAATCGCACCCCAGACCATAACTCTGGGTGTTCGACCACTATGTCGTTCAATAATACACTCAGGAAGGCAGCGTTGACCGGCATAACGTCTAACACGAACACGGCCATCATGGGTCCACAAATTGAAGCGTGATTCATCTGAAAAGACAACTTGGTGCCAATCAGCTCGCCTGTCTCTGTGCTCAAGAGCCCACTGCCGACGCAGCCGTCGATGATTCGCCGTGAGGGGAATCCTGTATAAAGGCACCCTTGCACGCAATCCACGGCGCAGCAGACGACGACGAATTGACGAAGCCGACAATTGTACACCTGTAGCAGTAGACCAACGTGCTGCCAGCTGCCTGGAGGAAGCTGTGCGATCATTCACCGCCATGCGGAGCAGGTGTCGATCATCGCGCTCTGACGTCACCTTCTGTCGTCCAGTGCCTGTTTTTCGAGTTGTTCGGGGCTCGTCGGTCCACTGCTTCCAAACTCGCATCACTGTGGAACTGTTCCGCTGCATACGAGCTGCTATTGCGCGATAGGAAAATCCTCCTTCTCGAAGGCCGATTATCCTCCCTCGTTCAAACTCCGTAAGTTGCTTGAATTTCTTATTCTTCCGTCGTGGAGGCATACTCAGGTCTCACTAAACGTTTGCCACTAACAAATAATCATAGACTTTTTTCAACGTCCCGCTACAGCACTTTATTTATACGCTTTCAGCATCAATTCAGAGGGCGCTGCGCGCGCCGCGCACGCGCGATGGCTCTGAAACTTTATTAATTTGCATAATATCCTATAATTGACATTTGCTGCGAATTTCATTTGATTCTGATGATTCCTTCATGGTGTTGCATTTTCTACAAACAGCAGTTTATATGTAAAAATATTTTAGAAGTATTTAAACGAGCAATAGCGAAAATTTTAAGATATACTTGGAGAGTTATAAATTTTTAAAAGAGCAATTTGAATTATTATTTAGATGACTATTGAAGGTTGTTACAAAAAGACTAGGATAGTTACTAAACAAGAATTATGATTCTAAAAATATATGTTCAAAACTTTGCGTAGTTAAATTAGATTTCAGACACAATAAAAGTGTACGGTGAGAAATGGAAACAGAGTTAAAATTCCGTTCTTAAAGAAATTTTTTTTTTAAAAAAAATCAATTAAGCTTAAAATTTTCTGGATGGGAAACCATTTTAAAGCAGAATGTTGTTGGTGGAGATGGGTTCTGTTGTTCTGTTTCTGTTGGTTAATCCATCAGTGTTATTTAATAAATTAGTGGACAGTTTTTTAATGATGGTTCTAAGAAAGGGATAGTTAATTGATTATCTGAATCTGTATTTCTCATAAATCTCACACAGTTTGCTTTTAAGTAGTGGAGCCTGACATTTTGTGATTTTTTAAGGAGGCCTATTGTAGTATCAGTACTGTGAAACCAGATTGGAATTAGTGTAGGTCAGGATACGTCGGATTATCAGAGGATAGATAAGTAGGTTATTACATCTATTTATCGTAGATTTTCGCTCTGTCGGGGGATCTATATCATGAGTTACAGTATTATACTATCTTTAACAAGTGTTATATGTTGTTTGAAAGTGAGCTTTTTATCTATTGTGACATATTTTGAGCCACGATCAAGTGATCAGGACGACACTTATGCTGGTATCTGCCACTCCAAACTTTCACATCATGCTACGGAGAAAATTAAGCACCTTGACAAATTTAGCGTTCAAAAGCCCTATTAGACAGAGTTATATATATATATATATATATATATATATATATATATATATGACATTTTTCTCTGTAGAAAGGTGCGTTTATCTATTATTTCAAAATTCATATATCTAATCACCGAATTCGAATAAATATCATACTTATGGAATCCGCAAAGTACATTTCATTTATTAACAGTGAAATGAAAAAAAAAATTAAATAAAAAATATTCGAAGTCTATTAAAATCTCATTTTCCTTAAAATAATGCAGACAAATTATGAGCGTCACATTTTATTTGTTCATTCATGTTATGTAATTACGTTATTAGAAAGATTAATGGAATTAATATGCTTGGATTTCAGAAAAGAGGAGAAGCCTGCCATTCAGAGAACGTGGAAGTCAGTAATGTGGAACCCTTCAACCTTTCGCCGTTACGTCATTCATCATCCTCCATTATGGAAAATGATCTACCTCATGTGGAGTGCACCCATAACCAAGTTCTGGACTTTCCAGGTACCGCACGAACGGGCGATGGTCACACTACCGCTTCAAACTATTTTTGATTATTTACCGTGCCACATAGTGTTTTCATGACGGTAAAGCGCAGCAGATGTTTTCCAATCTGTCGGTTACCAATGGTGACTTATTGTTGACAATAGTTCCGGAAATAACTAAATTACTGACGTACTTGTGAAAGATTTAACTCTTATTTTCTGAAAGTTGTTGCGTGAGATCTGCGGCTAGAAGAAGAGAATATCGAATTTCGTGTAATGCGCCAGCTCGCTTCCTACTTATTATAAAAAAAGTGGGATTTTTTTTTAAAGCATTTTGATTTATTTCGATAGAAGATTTTGCAGTATTTTGAAAGAGCTGAGATGTATTATAAACTCTCTCTTGTATTGAGAAAAGAACTTCAACAAAAATGCGTGGCCATAACATAAAGCATGATATGGTGTTAGGTTCAAAAGATTGACATTATAATACATTATGTTTATAATAATTACATTTAGTTTTCTTAAGGTTTTTCATTTAGCATCGCTCAGATATATTTAATTTAATATTTTATCATCTACTTTTATTTTTATATCCAAACATATTATGGTCTGCATTAATAATTTATCGTTTGCTCTTATTTTAATATTTATTAATGAGTTTTCTTCTACTCATATTGTATGTCTGGGTCAAAACTTTAAAAGCTTTTTTTCTCACATTTTAAAGAGCTCAAATGAGCTGAAATGTTTTATACACGATTGTTTTGGACGACTATTTGATTATAATTAATAAAAATTAATTGATCAAAACTAATTATTTAAAGAATTAAATTTCACGCCAAGTTTCTTTCCAAGTCGCCAAATGTTCACCAAATCCCCATCTTCAAGACAAGTGAATGATTCTTTAAATTTAAGGTATAAAAAATAATGTTACACAAAATACGTGGTTTGAAAGAAAACCCATGTTTAAAAAATTCGTTTTTTTTAACGGTGTTATTTTAATAATTGACTGCTATAGCTGAATCATATGTGTTTATTTTTTTTGTTGTTTAACATTGGCAACATTTTTGTGCTTTAGATTGTTTTGCTTGTGAATATAAAGTTGCTTTAGGAATTTGAAGAAGGTATTTTCTTTTCTTTACAATAGTTGTTTCTGTGGAGCCTGTGATTTGGAAATATGCTTTCTTTACGCTAATTAATATCCATTTTGAATAATTCGCCTTTTTTAAAGAACTCAATAGAAAAATACAAGGGGGGCACATGGTAAAATGAAACTGGAAAAACCAATTTCAATTTTTAAAAACCTTTGCTTATTATTATTTTCTAGTTTCAGAATTTCGGTTTTATTTTGAGAATTACCATATCGAAGTGCGCATACTGTAAAAAACTTGCTCAAGAACTATACAAAGTAAAACATTTTGACACGTATTCCTATAGATATTTCGCTAAAATGCAGCAAAAGAGCAGAGAGAATTATGGGTGGCGTCATTCCCTTTTCTTCCTTTTAAATACATTTTACTGCATCCCTATAAATAAATAAGAGAATTGTAAGGTTTAAACTATAATTAAGATACATTCGATATATTTCAATAAAAGTGATTTTGCATTATAACCGATCTTTATGTACGTAATATTGATTTGTTTGGTTTCAAACAGCCGTACATCGGTATAACCTACAATATCGTAAATTTTTAATTATTATAAAAATAATCGAGTTAGAAACTTAATTTTTATTTATTATTTTAAAGACTTTTCTACATAGTTGCCCTTTAAATTACACATTTCTCTCAGCGTTTCTGGATCTTTCGAAGGCTGTCATTGAGAAAGGCTGTCATAAAGTTCATCAGCATATTGAACTATATCCTCTCCTATGGATGATTACTTCAATCTACAGTTTCCTGAAACCAAAAAAATCAACTTTAACGAAATTAATAGCTGTAATTTACAACATCATGTATCTTAAGTTCAATTAACAGGTGGTATTTATTATTTCTATTTATTAGGCGGTATTTATTAGATAATAAATACGCTGGTTTCCTTAAGTTAAGGCAAAAACACGAAAAAAAATAGTGATTACTCCAAACAGTTACATATAAAATATAATCAAACTGAACAACAGTATACATCACATAGTAAGATATAAAATAAAAGGAAAAATAAAGTACCAGATGATATATTATGTGGTTTTAAAGTTAGCGCATGTTTAAAACTAACAAACTAATTTGTCACTTTGGAATTGGAAAAGTACCTTCAGTCCGGAGTATGATCATTCCTAAAAGTAATGCAGAACTTACAGTGATGTGTGATTCTGAGAATTATGTGATTTATGAGTTCATTAGGAAGTAAGAGATTGCTCTGGTGAACCAGTTGTAAAGGTGGCACGGATTGGAGGAGGTATATTGTGAACAGAAACACGTTTCCTTAAAGTATTATAAAGATGCTAGATGGGATTAAAGCCCGGTAATCAAGCTGGCTATTTAATTCACTGAATTGTTTGGTGCTGAAAATAATAACCTTCCACGATGCAAGCCAGATGTGGAGTAGCGCTGTCATCCAAAAGGAGGAAATCAGTACCTATTGAATTGGCACAAGGGTGCACATAATCATCAAGGATATCATCTATATAGACGTAAGCATTCACGTTTTCACGTGTGATGATAGGGAGGTCTACGCGTCTAACCAAAAAAATACCATTTCAAACACAGGCACTACCTTCTCTACATGAATCTCTTTCACGGATATTTGATGGATGATAATGTGTTCCCTGTTCCCTCTTCATCAAACAACACATATTACCCTTTTAGAGGCTAAACCGAGACTCATTTGTGGACATATTGACGTGAAATCTCAAATGTTCCCTTCTGTGACTTGAGGTGAGCGGCGCAGAAATAGCTGGTTATCTCCTGTAAAGACCACCTTCGTGACGCCTTCTTCCCAAGCTAGACGTTGACGCCAACCTTCCGGTGGCTCCATCCAGAAAGGCTCCGAGTTGAGTTGGTTAGCGTAACTATTACTTCGTGTACGTTATCACAAAAGTCGGTCATTGGTGCTTGTTGTAGCGCTTGGCTGTTCTTGACTGAGCTCTCTGGATGCCACATCAGTGACTTGAAATTGTTACAAAGTCTATGAATCACAGAAGTACACCATCTAGCCACCTCTAATTGAGTTTGATCAGTCTCTAGTCTACCAATGATTCTCCTATCTCAGTTCTTCTTTCAGATGATGTCCCGAGGTTAATGTAACGAATCGAATGTCTCGAATTTATCTCATTATAACAGCTTTGTCTATAACCTTATTCTCTAGAATGCTTTTTGCTCCTTAAAAATGATTCCTTCTGATTACAGTGCCACTAACTTGCATATTGCCATTTTATTGAGCATCTTTTATTTGACTTCATATTCAAATTTCATTCGGATTGCATCAGTTTTGAACGACTTAACTCCATTTTTTTATGAACTTATTTAATTTTTGGAAATCAGTGTAATTAAAACTTTACGATACGATACGCTATTACATTGATCTTAATTTGAGAAGAATGAATAAAATTCTGACAGAGTTGACATTAAGTTCCAGGATTATCATCATTAATCGAAACCGTCGTTATATTAGGCGCGATATCTCAAAAGTATGATATTCAGCTTTGGAATTCTCGAAACCAGATTTATACATCTTTTTCTTGCCATTTTCGATAGAAAATACACCGTTTTTTGTTTCAATCATTTAGGTAAGCCTCTGTGTGTAACACCCCTTCTTCATTTCTCCGCTCTTGCGCCAAATCTCAATCTACTAAACTGGTCCAAAACTACTAACTTCTAACTGAAGACACGCAATAACAAACTAAAATACTTTACTGATAATCACTGGAGAATAGATCCAGTCACTTTCTCTTGAATCCCAATTTAACTCACAATCCTAGATCATAATTTAAATATGAAATCTTAGCTTACCAAATCACTCGTTCTGAATTCAACAATTCTTTCTAAGCTTCTCTGTTAAGCTTCGCTGCTTAATACTTTAACTAGAATTCACTTCAATCCATAAAACTAATTAAGGTGCTTCAATCCAAATTATAAATCTCTATCAGCAAGTCGCTATCCTCTCGTTCATTATTTAGATTCATTTGTTCCATCACTAATAAATGACCCTTATAATTAAAGTTCAGTTACAGACATCAATTAAGTAGACAGATAATGTTTTAACTGAATATTTAATAAGACGATCCTCCTCCACTGTGTCTATTATGTGTGTTAAAGCAATCCTCGCGCGTACTCAAAAGAATGTTAAAGGTTTTATTTAACTGACCACTATTTCAGGTGAATCCGAATCTGGATCCCTTCAATAGTATTATCCCCTGTTTATTACAAATCTTCCTCCTGCTTTATACCAACCTCCTATCATTCCGTCTAAATCCTCTCTAATCTTTTTCGAGCCATTTCAATTTATACATGAGCTTTACTTTGCATAACTGGGAGTTGAGTTGTATGAATTAAACAGCGTCTAGGAAATGTCCATAAGGACAGCTGGAGGGAAGTAAGCTTCATATCGTTACAAACCCATGATAAGGATAACAACCTAGTTCCGTTGATCTCTTGCGAAATGGTTTTCATACAGGTTTAGTAAAGGCAGATCTATACAAAATATCTTGCTTTTGGCCACGTGTCTGGACTAAAGACCGTAAGCATAAATTTTTTACTTTCTTTTAAAGACGTAAGTCGTGGCTTATTATTTTGTTTATTGCTATTACATATATTCGAAAATGTTTTGTAATTAATTTGTGCATCGGTGGAGTTTCCCTTGTTACCATTGACTGCATTTTAGAGACATTTGAAATAATACACGCTATTTAGGGAATTTGTTAGGCACCTTCTTTTCCATCTAGAAGCAATAATTGTCGCTTTATTCCTTTTGTTTGATAATGTTGCTTAATTTGCACTCAGAAATGCTTATACCATGCGTTTAACCACGTTGTTTTATCAAAAATTTAAAGCATTTTAACTCTGAAATTGAAAAATCCAAACATATCCTTCGATTTACAGCTTGTTTACATCCACCTTTTTCAAAGAAGAATAGATCTGAAAGTATTAAAAATAATATAATTTTTATTAAGAAATTGTTGTCAGGAATTTCAGCTTAAAGATGTTTGCTTTTTAAAATCTTCTATCGAAATAGTTTTAGAATGAGTAAATATCTTCTGTTTTCTGTCAAAATGCTAACATTTTCTTAGGTAAAAAATGGTAAAAATTAACATATTTCGTTGTAACATAATTTTAATACGTTTCATTCTACACTTATTTCTAGAACATTATTTTTAAAAAAAAACAGGATAAGCAACATTGTCGCTCGTAGAATTTTTAGATACAATTTGTTAAAATAGTTAATAAATCTGTTGTGCATTTATACACTAGAAAATACATTCGTATATAAGTATTTAAATGAATTATTTTTTTTTTTATTTTGTTATAGATTTGATAACTATTTTTTATACATTTTATTATATACAATTATTATTTTTTGTATGTATTTTATTACACACTTTTTATTTTATTGTATATTTTATATATACAACTCTCATTCTATTACACAATTCTTACTTAATTACAAATTATGTTTCATTACAGATTTTACTACAAATAAAGTTTTATTGCAGATTTTATTATAATTTAACACAGCTCATTTCAATTCAGTTTTTATCCAGACTCTTGAATGTATTTGATAGAGAATCATAATTTGAGAGCATTTGAATTTCTTTTTAGATGTTCTACATAGTGTACTTAGCATTCTTCAGCATTGCTGTCCTCTGGCCCTCATGCGGCAATTACATGCTGGATCTCATCGTCTGTTGTTGGACATCCCTTTTAGCTTTAGAATCCGTTCATCCTGCCGTTAGAATGAGAAAAGTAAGTGCATCGAAATATTTTCATCTAATGTTTAATAGTAGGATCTATATTAAGATTACTTTTTTTACACATAAAATGCCTCAGTACTCATACAGTTTTGTAATATTACAACATAAAGTATCTATAAAAATCAAAAACCGAGTTTACAGAATGAGTTCACTCGAGGAAGATGAGGATTTTACAATAAAGTTAATTTTAGAATTGAAAAATATCAAATAACTAAGTATTTTTAAAAAGAAGCAAACAAAGCAAAAAATATATTTATCATATCTAGAGTGCCATAGACAGCGCTTCATTAGGCGCGTCAAGACATGGTGAAAAATAAATGTTTAATACTCGTAAATCAAAAGTCGTTATAATTATATTCGACAAAAAAGGCGATGAAAACATGTTTACAGGAACAAATGTACATATTTACAAACAAAGGAAAGAACTTGTTTCGTATCTGTATTACCCGACTCGTATACCATCTTAAATATTAGTCTAATCGCAACTCTGAAGTTCAACACAACTCTAAGCATGGATAAAGTAATGAAAATAGTCATACAGAAACAGTTCAAGAATATAGTCAATTACTTTTCAATGCCGTATTTTTGTTTCTCTAAAGAGGCTCTTTATTGATTCATTGTCCCCCCATGCGAATACAAATAAATTCTATAAAATATCAAAGATTTCATTCCGCGAGTTAATTATGATTGGAGAAACTTTGATCGGACAGAGTCGGGTCCTTGTTCTTAAAGATCACACAGACGCGAAAGTAACTCCCATGTCATATTTAATCTTCACACTTTTTCTATACTTAAGCTTTCGCAATATTTCAATTACCATAATTTTTCTGTCTCTTCGTAATCTTTCTCTGT
Source organism: Nephila pilipes (assembly GCA_019974015.1). Taxonomy (NCBI): domain Eukaryota; kingdom Metazoa; phylum Arthropoda; class Arachnida; order Araneae; family Nephilidae; genus Nephila; species Nephila pilipes. Next base: position 18,842 of record BMAW01105503.1, read on the forward strand.
CGCTTTTTTGAGAATGGATAATATCTATTCATTACATTTCTATAGTTTACCTAATTTGCGTAATTACGTTTCATTTGGTTGGAAAGGAGTTGGAAACTTAAATATAAAGCCAGAAAGAAATCCCAGATGTTAGTAAAGGAAAGTTTCCCGTATATCCCACGAAACGTACTGTTTCACCAAAAACATTTACAATTATCAAAAGCAAAAGGAGAAATATTAAATAAAATCGGGGAACAAGCAAATCAGAGATTTAATATGATAATGATAAAATTTTAGAAATTCTAGAAGGGGGTCCTCTCACAAGAGTTTGGTAGTTGCTGCGCATGCGTCAGAGTCGTACGATGAACAACCATGTTTCTTGAAGTCTCCTCTCTAGATTGCTACTCCTCGCGTGTTTGTAGTCTAATTTTTCTTATGTCTCGCTTTATGAAACATGGAAAATCCGCTGCTAAACTCACCTAGTATTAAGAAAAGTACATGACAAATGAATGTTTATTCTCGGATCCAGGTATTTGAGTGATTTAAGCGTTTTAAAGTTAGACGTGAAGAAGTTAAAGATGATGCACACTCTGGATGTCCTTCCATGTCGATATCGAAGAAAAATATTGAAAAAATTGGAATGTGTATATAAACTGGGTTCTTAAAGACCAAATTATTAATCAGCATTACTCTCTTGAGAATTTTACGATTCTCTATGAACAAATTAGGAAACAAATATCAGAGGTGTGGAAAAAAGTCTCGGGTTCTTCACCAGGGCAACAAACAGGCTCATACTACATTGTGTATCAAAACGTTTCTAGATATCTCAGTATTAGACTATCCGCCTTATTCACCTGATCTGGCGTCTCATGTGACTCTCTTTCATGCCCCAAAGTTAAATCTGTACTGAAAGAAATGTGTGATAAAAATGCTTTTATATAAAAGACTTCCAGCACTGTTTTCAACGATGGAAAATTTGCATGGATAGGTGCAGGGATCGAGGAAATTATAAATTGAAGGCGATAAGATTCGATACGTAAAATTAAAAAAATAAGCAATTACTGGCGTTATTTAATTCCATTTACTGAAATCGAATAATGTAGGCTATTAATTAAAAACAGTAAAGTTTCTGTAGTTTTAGTTATATCACGTGTTTTCGAGTAATGATTGCATTTTATACAATAATAAACAGCTTTTGCTGTTTGAAAGCGTTATTTTTTGTGATCTTTTGCAGTAATTAGGCATTGCTCTGGTTCGATATCTGCCTGAGTTCCAAGAAAGTACTATATTTGAATGTAATACAGCACACTCGGAAGGTTTAAAAAATAAGAATTCTGTGTGATTGGATTTTTCGTCTGTTTTTCGGAAGTATTTTTAAATATTTGTTTTAAAAATGAGAAAATCCACAAATCACTAAAATAGGCATAAAGTACCTTTAGATATGCAGGGAAACTAGTATATAGATGATTATTCTATTCTTGAAATGTAAGTTGATGCATTCTCCAGTAAATGTGGTAGACACGATTTCGGATGGTAAATAGAAATTCCACAGGATATGCGTTATTTTCACAAATTTATACTAACTAGTAAACGAAAGCCTTATTATGGATATAACAAGAAACCGCCAAATTTTTTTCAAGAAAAGAAACATTTTTAAAAGTTTGTAGTTCTTTTAAAACAATAAATATTGAAAGGAATGAAAATTAGCTCATAATATTTGACTCTTATTATATGAAGTAAATTTGAAAATACAGATTTAAAAACTGGTAATATTATAAACTCCTTTCTATCAAATACTCAGAAAGGAGTTTTGTAGTAGCTTATCCCAATTATAATTTTTTTCAAAAATATTTCTTTTAATTCTCGATTCTGATTCCCTAACTTAATTATTTTAATCTTAAGGTATAAGAAGTTATACTATTATTTATCTCTGTATTTTTAATTGGTTTTTTAAAGGAGTTTCTTAATAATGATCTCAAATTCGATTTTCTTTGTATGTTAGGCTTAAAAAGTTCGATAAATTATAAGCTTGCATACTAACTTGATTTATGGAAATATTTATTTTGAAGATAAATTCTTAAAATTTGAATAACTGATTTCTATTATCTCTTTTGTTTTTCAGAAGTACAAAGCCAAAGTCTTTATCCTGAAAATAATGGAAATCGTCGTTATGTTTGTGTTCGTATTGTTGTATCTCATAGGACGAATCCTGCCTCTAAATTTAATAGATCCATATTCAACCCGAGTCATCCTGTGTCTGGGATTAATTTATTTTTACTACAGAATAATATACATCTATTTGCCAATTTCTCCAACCTTGGGTCCTCTTTTATACAGAGTGAAACTCATGGTAAGTCATGATGGAAAAAAATTACTTAACTGATTAAAAATTATATTTTAGAGTTTTAAATGACATATAAAGAATGACATTTCATAAGCACAATGAAATATATTACGACCTTGAAAAGGCCGTTGTTGTTTTTGTGAAAATTAATGCTTTATTTAAAATAAAAGGTAAAAAACATGTCACTCAAAGTATTACCCATCACTGGCCATTACATTCTCCAATCTTTCTGACAGTATATGAATTCCAATTCGGAAAAACACGTCTTTTTAGGCCCTCCGATATTCGACCAATTTTTTGATATCTTCATAAGAATGGAGGCTCTACTCAGCCAGGCCATGTACCCTCGAAAGAAATTAGTGATAACCGCAAGGGGATATGTTCGGTGAATACGGCGTGTAGGTAGAATTTCCCATTTAAGTGTTTCCAAGTAGGTTTTCACCAGTTTTGCAACATGTGGTCGAGCGTTGTCATTAAACAAAATCACCTTGCCGTGTCTCTACTCGTACAGTGTCCATTTTTCCTTTAGATCTCGGCTGAAACGAATCAATTGCAACCTATAGCCATCTCCCGAAATAGTTTTGTTCAGTTTGAGTAGCTCATAATAAATTATACCCTGCTGATCCCACCAAATGCAAAGGAGGAGAGTTATTTATCTCCAAGATCAAAATCATTATTTCTGAAGCCTCGAAACCAATCTCTGCATGCCGCTTCCAACAAAGCATGCTCACACGATAAGTCTCAACAAGAATTCTGAATTCTACAGCTGCAGATTTGGTACAAAACTCGACATTTTTACTCGTAAAACTGAGGGTGGGTGGGAAAAACCTTTGTTTACATTGTGGCGAACTAACATACTCTGAAGTCAAGCTTACCGTTCCTTGTAGATGCGTTACCATCTGAAATTACACGCACATAGTCTTGGTAATACTATCTGTTAGGAATCAGTGATAACTTATTGAAGGTCATGATAGTCTGATTATAAATGACGCAATTTACGGTGCATATACATATGCATAAAATGCCCTTATGAATTGTCTTAGTAAGTGTAAGGTACAAAATTTCAAAGGGAACACTTATTAATTTCCAGTAAAAAAAAAACTGAAATAGAAAAATTAAATGATAGAAGGTCTCCTAGAGATATGAAAAAGTCCCGTCAGAACTTATCAATCTTAAAAAGGGGTCGTAAGTCAGATTTAAAGAGAGAGAAATTTATGCCATTGCGGAAAAACTCAATGTTATGGAATTAATTCGAAAAGGACAAGGATAGCCAAAGACATTGCCAAAGAACATGAACTACTCAGGCTACACTCCATATATGGTAGAATGAATGTAAAACAAGGATAAACTTCATCAGTTTGTTGTAGAGATGTGCCAAACGGCTACTTTTAAGTAATAGATTCCAGCTCATTAGCTCCTATCTCTTAATAGATTCTAATATTCAATTACTTTCAGATTATATATGTTCCGAAATCTTGTTATTTTCAGAATGTATGTCCCTATATTCTAATAACTTTCAAAATATGTGTTCATATATCCTAATACTTTTTTAATATCCTATATATCATATTGTTTTGAATTATGTTCTACCAGATCGATTTCGACTTATTTTCCAATAATTCATATTAGTTTTGGATTACGTTCCACTCAAGCAATACTTTATATAATATAAATTTTATAATATAAAATGTTTCAAATTCAAATCACTCAAGGTGCGTCAAAAAAGTTTTAAAACAAGCGTTTTAAGATGTGACAAATGAATAAGACTTTTATAGAATATATTTCTGATGGAATAGGTTCTAAATTACTTATCTTATTACATGAAATGACGTTCACCCCTAATTTGTTGAAACGTTAGTAATGAATAAAGGGACGGAAAAAGGCCCAGGATAGCAAAAAACACCAATTTTAACTAAAGTCTGTTTGATTTTTTTTGCTCAATTCATATTAATACTGTAACTCGGGGTTCATTTAACACGTAGCTTAGTAACCAAGGTTAACGGAATGGGACTGAATTTAATAAATATACGCCTATTATATTTTTAAAACTCGTATTATCATTCCTAGAACAATTTTGAAAAATTATTGATTTCAATATTTGTCTAATTAACTAACATTCAAGTGGTAATTTGTTTTAAAAAATTACCTTTTCAGTAGATTTATTTAAATGTCAAAAGTACCTATTCAATTAGTTGTGTATCAATCTTGGGCTTGGGCAATTTATTTATGCATGTGTTATTGATTTTGTAAAAGTAAAATTAATGACTATTTACAAAATTACTTTACAAACATTTATAAAATCAATAAAATAATTTAAAACCTTAATTCAGTTTAGAATATACATACAATAATAAAATAGAAATAAAATAATGTGTTTGAAATAAGCTTTTGCAGTTACTATGGGAAACGTGTGAATAATCGATATGCAATAAGTTTTATGAGGCTGTAGGGCGAGCCACTCCTAAAAACTAAGTTTTTTTAAGCCAGTAAATGTACAATCTGCTCCTCCATTTTTAACAAATTGTTCTGGATTTGGTTGTAAAAGTGGGTAGTTTAGTTAATGGATTTACTTCACGAAATTTTCTGACCTATATTTGAAAGTAATTTGTTTTGAAAGAAAAATGCACATCATTTTGTAGAAATCTTATTTTGAAATAAAATTATAGTTATGCAGTTTAATGATGTATGAATCATTAAAATAAATTATAAACATTTCCAGGAGAACCAAAGCTGTTTATCGGTAATGAAGCTTTAGTTACATCTTGAATTTTCGGTTATATACAGCCTCTGAAAATAATAAAAAAAAAGAGCAAATTTGTTTAATTTGATTTAAATAAAAGGCTCAAATAGGTCAACACAGGAAAACATTTTTAGAGTAATTTTAACACGTAGTTTAATTTTTAAAATGGCACTAGAACTACTTGTCTGATACTAACATTCTTTGTAGTGCTTTTTAAAATTATTTGTGATAAGTTTATTCTTAATATCGAAAAAGTTTCCGAATATAAGTAGGTCCTTGTATAAGTCGAGAGTATATTGAACTATTTCCATTTATCTTACAAGTTGAAGGCTTTGTTTCTAAGTTCCGGTATGCTGACATGCTGACATTGATATTAACACTAGGTTTACCATGAGTTGGCTTATACCTATTTCCACCAAAGAGGTTAAAATGGCCCCTTTCGGTATTTAATAAGAAAAAATTATAAATTGACTTATTATTATGATGTCAAAGTAGAAGAAACTAACCTCAATAAAACTACATCAGTTGTAACAATTAGTTATTATTCTTTTTACTTTTGATATTTTAAGGTAAAACATTTTTTACACATTGCAATTTTTTCTCCCGTACATACTTCACAAACGTATTTTTTACAACTGCAACAGGTAACTTCCTTTTTGTTATAATTGCAAAGGGCTATTTGGCATTTCCCCCCTTGATCCGGAACTTTCAACTGCATCCACCAACAGCTCATTAAAATTTTCTGATTCGGATGAACCTTTGTATACAGCAGGAAGCTCTTCTATCAGCTGGAACAAATAATCCTTCCTAGATATATTTTCACCACAATGGTTTCTTTACATAATATCCACGAATTGATCCCAGCTAAATCTAGGATATTGAAAAAGACTTGCTGAGGTCATCTTTGAGATGGCGACTTTACGGTATATTTTCGAGCTATTTGGTCTGTCATGTCAACTCTGTACTTGGTATTATTATAATATGCTATTGATTCGGGTAATTTTTTTTTTTTTTTTTGCCAATTTTGATAGAATTGTGCTTGGAACTAAGAAGTACTTTTTATAGTTGCTCAGTTTTAGTCCTAGTAATATTTATTCGAATGGTCAAAATTATACCCCATCGGTAAAAGTATTATACTTTATATATTACTCCGAAACTAAAAAAAAGAAAAAAAGAAAATATTTGTGATTATGTCTTATAAATGTAAGTAAAAATTAATTAAAATATTCTCATAAAATGCGGCAATAATTTTCTTGAAGAAAATTAACGAAAAGTTTTCCCAGAGGGCTCAAAATGACCCTTTGGTAAACCTAGTGTTAAAGCATTTTCAAGTGATCCTTCCCACAAAGATATTCTAATTTTGATGTTATAGAACAATAAACAGTTAACTACTCTCTTCATCTGACATTATTTCGACAGCCCAACTCTCACACTTTTCCGTCCTCTTCAACTTCTCGAAATCATAAAATTGTTTGGTTGGCTTTGATGAATTGAGAGAAATTTACACACGAGACTCGAAAAAGAGATTTGAATCTTCATTCCGCTGTTAACTGATGTTTGAAATAAAAATAGCTTCAACTCGTCAAATTCAAATGAGTTTCAATGTCCTCACATAACAGGGTACGGAAGTTTTGAGAATAAGGTCATGAGGCCTGGTGTTTTTCTTGTCGATTTAAAATTAGAATCAAATCGAGAAGGTAAGCACCCTCATCGAAGAATTAAATTGTAAATTTTTAATTTAACTAATTTTAGTTAATTATTATACTAATTTATATTAAGTTAATTATTTACTTGTATTTATGTAAGGAAAGCATATATTTTTTATTTACAAAGCTCTCATTTTCCAAGTTAAAGTAAAATTAGATCCCCACTTAAGGTTACATAAAAACAATCAATTTCATAGAAGTAGAAAGTAAATATAAATTTCTTAATTCACTGATAATTAATTAATTCAACGAGTTATCAGTTATTTCAGATACCATATTCAACGCAATTTAAATTAAATATCCATCAGCTACTACATGAAAAAGATGAATTTGATTTCTCTTACTCACCATATGAATCCCATCGTTAAGGCTTCCATCTACCGGCCATTTTGATTTCGTGAACGTAACGCTAATCTTATGGAATTCCTACTAACTTCCTCTAATCTATACTATTTTACCTATCTGATTGCAAAAAAAAGTGCATCCGAAAGAGCTAAAAAAATAATGATTCCTTCTGCGGAATTACATTTTTATATATATATATATATATATATATATATATATATATATATATATATCCAATTTTTAAATTTTTTTTTATCTCTAACGTTTGCGGGTTTCCCAGTCTTCACAAATATTCTACAATTATTTCAAAAATTAGACAGAAAATGTTATTACGCAGAAACCTTCATTATTTTTTTGCATTCAAATAGATAAAATAATGTAGATTTAAAAATGGAAGTAGAAATTTCATAGGATTAACATTAAGTTCACGAAATTAAAATGACCGGTAGATGGGAGCCTTAATCTCTATTTATCTGTCCTTTCGATTCCGCCTAAGAACTACGCTGTATGCAAAACTAGAAAATACAATTTCCTTTTGTTACAAGAAAATAAAACTGGTCTCGCTGAAAAAGTAGACTGAAAACAGACAGATGCAACAAAATAAAATAATAATAAAGGAAATAGCGAAAATAGGATCGAACTTCACAAAGTACCAACTCACGTGTTATCTTCGTCATTTCATTACGATATGAAATAATGATTTTCGTCTGTAACCTTCGAATAGTTTTAAAATGAGTTTAATTTAAAAATCAATCAAGCAATTTACCACTACACTAGTGCAATAATTCTAAACGAGAGTGAAGTGCTAATTAATATCTTATTATTGTTTTACAGCAATGCAGGATATTTGGAAATTATGATGTATTGTTAATAAATGTAAAAGAGGTGCAAATACGCTGAGAAACAAGTAAAAATAAAAGTAGAAGCCAAATACATAATGAGACTGTTGCCACTTAGCGTAAGACTGCTACCATCTAGTATTACAGCGGC
>BMAW01105507.1:0-19028 GCA_019974015.1 Nephila pilipes
GTTTGGATGAGCTAGCAGGATAATAATAATATCTACTGCCACCAACCCTTTAATATTATTAAATTTCTTATAAAATAGCTTTTTCCAAGCCACACCACTATAATAATTAAACTATGTGAAATTTTTAACTGTTCAGATAGTTAAAACTTAACTTTAATGCATTTTTTATAAAAATAGTTTACTATTGCTCGATTAATTTTAATAAAATTTTCATGCATTAAAGTTTAAACTCCTGGGCAAGTGAGAAAAATTCATCTACATCTTATATCATTAGTAAATTCTGGGGATTAAACCCCTTGAGGGTTATGTACCCCAAAAACAAGTACTCCGCTATATATAACATATCCGCTATCATATTTCTTCAATATACCATCTCTCTGAGTGTGTATTGGGAATGGATTAAATATGTGAAGATTTACTTTATTTTATGGGAAAGATAGACTGTTTAAAATATATTTTTCATTTAATTTATCATTTGCTTTAATTTTAATTCTGAAAAGAATATTATCGTCAGCTTTAATGATTTATTGACTACTTTAAATATTATACTGTTTGTCTCAATTTTAGTCTCTGAAAACTAATCTAATTCTTTATCCCAAAACTGCTTGCTTTGATTTCTTTTGTTGATAAACTTGGCATCGTTTTTGAACTTTAGAATGCTTGTAGTTTTTGAAGAATTATATAAGAGCATTCCAAAATTAATAGTAAGATCGATTATTCATTGTATTTGCTTAAGGAAGAACTGAATGTAGAAGATGTATGGACTTGTTAATGTGGGACATCTCTTCATATAGAAATGTGCGTGTGTGTGAAAGATTTATGTTGAATCTTTTCAAGTCATGATTTCACATATGCCTCTACGAATTTTATAAGTGTGAAGTTTAACGTTGTTTTAAAACCACCCTATAGAACTACGTGGCAATATTTTTAAATAAATAAAGACCTAGTTTCTAGCTCCTTAACTATTTCGAATGGATAGCTTAAATATTTTTACATTAAAAAACTAACCAGTTATGCAAGGTCAGTCTCTCTCTTGTAATTTAATAATCTTTTCAACCGTGCCGTTTGCAAAAACTAATAATAATACAATTAATTATAAGATTTGTTTCGCATAAAAACATGTACGAAACTGCACTTCAAAAAATATGTTCACACCAAATAAGCACAATTAACTATTTAGGCTGGACCAAGTCTCGAAAGAAGAGATCCATGAGATTTTAGCCAGAAAAAAATTAAGAATTTATACCTATACTTTATGAGAACTAAAAAGCAAAAATTTTCTTTTTCCCTCTAATGATTCGAATAAGCACTGAAGCATACCAAATTTTTGTAAAATAATCATATTCTATCTCCCTCAGAGTTACTTTCTCATGTGCAATCTTTCTGCAAGATTGACGCTCTCAAATGGCCAAACTAAATGTTATTGTTGTACCATCATTTTTCTTCCTGTAACCCCAATGAACATGTTCTTAACACTCAGATACACACTCAAAGCCCTTCATACCCATTATTCTTTTATCGTTATGTTCTCAAAGTTGAAAAAAGAACCTTGCATTTAATTAGCTAGTGAGGACTGCAAATTACCGAACCGTAACGAAAATTCCATTCAAAGAACCAAAAGGCTTCTTAAGCCAATAGTACACAAACACAAGAAGAAAAAAATCTCTTGATAGACAATAGATTTAAAGGAACAACAGCAAGGAAATAAAAGGAGGGGAAAAGTAGACTTTGACAGAACTTTTTTACAAAAAGAATTCAGGTGTTAGTACCAGAGGTCTGGAAACACTTTCTTTGAAATACAGTTGGCCATCACTTATCAGGTCTGTCAGCTCCGCTTACGAGTTATTCAAGAAAAAAAAACCTAATTCGTTTTTAAAAGGGATAGCCGGGGGTCATTTCGTTAATGTGAAAAGAGACATGTATGTCAGGGCATATATATTAAGGTACAGAGGAGAAAAGTTAGGGTTTAAAACTTTTTTTTTTTCGTTGATGGCAAACAAGTCAAATTGATTTAAAAATTTTCAAAACTGTCCTCTCATTTATTTCTAAAATCTTGGTGGGCAAAAGGATTTTCAAATTCAACTTTTTTTGACGTTGCCGAGGTGGAAATGCTTTAAAGCTGGTTTCAAGAAGCTTATTTTGAAGTATGCCTCCTGAAATATTTAATTCTTTTAATTGTTGTTTAGTCTAAAGAAAAATGTGCAGCATTCGAAATATTAATTCAAATTTATTTATTTATCAAAGTGTTTTTTGACGAGAGAGAGATGGGAAACTTTAGAATGTCTGATGAAAATAGTACTTCAATTTATCAACTAGTATAGTTCAGGATTAATGTATTCAAACCCATTCAGATGATTTATACAAATTAATGTTTGGAAAACTTTTACTTGTTACTGGACTTCTTCACCTAATATTTATAGCTTGAGATTTTACATGTTAAAACACACCATACTACAAATACGTAGCAACATAGTGAACGGGTTTAAAATATGTATTCGTGAAAAAAGATATAAAACTTTTTTTTCATATTTATATACCAGGCCTCGAAGGGAGAATGAAAAGAGAATTATAAAGATGGAAAAGTAATACTAAAGAGATTATATATGTATAACATTATGAAGACACGAAAAAAAAGGCAAGAGTTTAACCCCTTTTACTGCAGACCGTGAAATCAAATATTACCCCAGAATTCACTGTGAGCATCTTTTAAGAGAAAGGCAATATTTTTACAAATTAAACAATTAACTCCTTGCTTCCTCATGCTCTCCAACCGCAGGTTCTCCTAACGAAATTGCCGTTACAAACTCGCTTCTATTGCTCGCCACAACATTTTTAGTGTTCTGTATGTTATGCTAAAATATTGAATAAATAAACTTTGATTTCAATCATTCAAATGCATTTATTAGTCTAGTATTCATAAATTTCAACTACATTTCCACATTTGGAATGAACGAAAGTATTAAAAGTAATAGAAATTAAATAAATTTCGTGACAAAAATAAAATTTGTTTTGGTTTTACACACTTAAAATATTTGGTTAAGATTTGGAATTAATTTCTTATGAAATGGATGTAATGTAATATCTGTCATTCCAAGAGAACGATGCACTTTAAATCTATCTAAGCTTAAAGTCCTCTCGGTGGCAGGATTTGGAAGTTCAGGACAGTCAGAGTACAGTTGAGTGTCGACACCTCGTCATCCATCCGTAATCAAAAATACAGACAGCGATGACGGTATTTAATAGATTTTAAGACGAGAATGAAACAAGAAAACATTATATACACGAATGAACGAACAAACATTAACTTATAAAATAAAAAAAATGTTGAAATTAAAACAAAAGCATTTTATATAATTTCTTAAACTTTTTCCTTCTATGTCAAAACTTCTTCGAAAACTCAAACTCATTTACTCGTTTTCACAACACATTTAAGTGATTGCATTTTTTTTTTTCTTGATGGATTTCATAAATTTGTTAATAGTTTTATTTTTGTTTCCCTTTTCTGTGTTTACTTCATTAAATGTTTACTCAAGCGGATATAAACATTAAAAGGAGAATAAAAAACAATCAGTATTAAATTTTTAATCACTTTACGATATTAAGCATTGCTAAGTAATAGTAATTTAAATAGACCAACTTAACAGCATGTTTTAAACTCATTTTGGCACACACACAGTTACAAAAAAAAATCTGTTGCATTTTTGTTTTAAGTTAAATTTATTTTTTGCTGTTTATTTCGATATACGAAGATGTAATCGGAGACGTTTCTAAAGTAGACCGTCTAATTTTTTATTGAGAGCATCAAAGAATTCTTCAAATTTGAATCAGTTATTCGCGACCTTATTTTTCTTTTAATCAATTGCATTGGTAGAAACACTTATTTACATTTATATGTCGTTCCAAAGAGACATATATGTAGACTGTGGGGTGATGATATTGTACATCCCGAATCTACGATGGATGGCTTTTATGCAAAGGCCTGTTTAGGGGGTGATTCCATTACCGGATTCCAATTTGTTGTTTTCGTAGAAATTCAATGATGAGGCTCGCAGTAGCTTTACTTGTTTAATAGGAGAGATAATGATGAGTAAAAAGTATTTACAATATATGATGACGAATTGACCAGTTCAACGGAGCAAAATAGATGGCTGCCTCATTTAACCCTTACCGGCGATGGGTGCTGGAACGCGCTCTGGCATTCGGAGTTTACGTCCAACCCGGTTTTGTAAAGGGGAAGAGAAGCGGAAAGTGGGGGGAGAAGAGAACAAAGTGTCACTCAGTTTTGTTCTAGAATAGGTGGCGCTGCATGAGTTATCACATGACGCTGATTCGTGATGCCATCTATCGAGTATCGGAGGAACTGGTTTTACAGTACATTGGAAAATAAAATTAATTCTTTAATAATTAGCTGGAAAATCCTAAATACATAATTCTTTGAAAATTTTCTTAGTTTTAGAAATTATTCACTTTGTAATGAACGCGAGATATTAATTACAACCGAAGCATTTTTATTTGAAAAAAATTAATCAGACTATATTTTTAAGAATGAATTTGTTTTTAAATCGCTCAGTTTCATTTGTATGCTACTAGGCTTCTGCATTATGTTTTGTTCATTCAGTGAAAATACGTTAATAAAGGCGATAGGAAGTTTTCTTTTTGAGCAAAATCATGAAAAAAAATGACTTTCAAATGTCAATTGTAATATCTTGATTTTTTTCAATGTAATTGCTATTATTCTCAGTACATTCGCTGTGTTTTTTTCAAGCATAGAAATTTACTCAAATCATCATTTTCTTAGAGGTTACTATTTTTAGTTTCATTTTTTGAAAAAATAAACTGATGCTGTTTACTAAGATAGGAGACAATTTATTCTTGCCTTGAGGTTTTAAATTTAGAACATTGAGCATTTAATAACTTCAACTAAAAATACTAAATCAAACAGCTAATTATTGTCAAATAATAGGGTTCTTTCATCAGGTAATTCATTTCCCTGTTCTAAAAAAAAATGTTGAAAAGTTTCTCAATTTTCATATTCTTCTCAGAGCTTATCCTTTAGTTTTTATTTTGATTAATAAATTAAGTACATGTTTCACTTATAACGTAATTTCAGATGTCGAAAGAATTATACATTTTGAAAGTTCGAAATCAGCAATATAGATTATTTCTGCTTCAACTCAAATAATAAGCATTAAATAGTGTATTACAGTTTTGTGTGTGTTCATTATTTACGTAAATACTGATAAAAACGATGCAGAATTACTGATAACAATTTGAGGCTAAAATTCTCTAATTACCGTTGTAACCGATGTAACATTAACTAACATCTGGGGTTTCTTTCTGGCTATATATTTTAATCTTCAGCTCCTTCCCAACCTAATGAAACGTAATTATGCAAAAGTGTGTCCCTCACAAGAGGTTTACTGTATTTGCATTAATAAGATATATTTAATTTAATAATTTAGCGTTTGCTTTTATTTTAATATCTGAAATTACTATCGGTTATTTTATTTATCGTCTGCTCCAATTTTAATTTTTAATTTTATAATTGATTTTTTGGAATAATCACCTGGTTTTTTTTTGTTGTTAAAAGTTAGTATGTGTTTTTTTCTGTATTCTTTGAAGAATTCATAGTGTTATTTGAAACATTGTACTTAGATGTGATGTAATATTATAATTATTTGTTATCTTAAAATGCTGTAATATATTCATTGTTTTGCTCTGTTTTATTCATACAGGTAATTCTTCGAATTTGAGAGGAATCAGTTAGACTTAAAGGTTCTAGTATAGTGATTCATCGATTGCCGGATTGAAATTGTCAACACTTAAATTAATCATCAAAACGAAACAGAAATACACCACAATAATCCGCCTCTGGCACAAAAAATGCGTTAACAAAATTTTTAAAGAAAGAACTGAAATGTTTTCAACAGGAAAAATATGGAAGGAGGATTATATTCAAAATATTTACGATTCTTATGTAATTTTTAAACTATCGAGTGTGGAATCTGAAAGAGCTTTTTCTCAGACGGATTATTTTGTACAAAAATAAGATCGATTATGTATATATTTTTACCTGCTTATTTTTTTGAAATAAATGATAACAAACGAAGCATGCATTTATTTATATATTTTTAATATTTATTCTCAATGCGAAAAATTGTTCATGTATAAGTATTACATACAAATTGATGTGGAAAAAATTGTTAAAATGTATTTCTATTACTTAAAGTACTATTAATTTTCAGAATAGATTTTATTTTCATATATTTTTTCACAGTATAAAAAAATAATAATAAAGCCTTATTACTCGTATTATGCAATTTTATCTTAGATTTACGGCGCTTAAAGAAATTCCCAACAGTTTACCGGTGTACTGGTTTTGCTCGAAAATTTTCTGAATTACCGATAAAAAAAATAATTCTGCAAATTTGAAATCGCCACTAAAACCAGGTGGCGAGGAATGCTTCTGAGCTGGTACCACATGCATTGAGATTCCAAGCCACTCTACGTGAAGCCTTCTAAGGCCAGTTTTGTACTCAGTGTAGCTGCGTTCTGAATTCTACGCAGTGATCTTTCAGGAAATCAGGACTGCAACCAAACATCCACCGAATCTCTTGACTTGTATTTAACAAGATCCTTCATATTTGAAAGGATTCAAAAGTTATCAAACATCACTCGTTTCTCACGAGCTCATGGCAACGTTGTTTCCATCCCTGATTCTGCCGCCGCGGTAGCCTAGTGGTTATGGTCGTGGACTTACGGTCGGTGGATTTCGTCAAGTCGTTGGTTTGAGCCCTGATGCCCCTAAAGAACCGCGGTGTAGCCGGAGCTGATGCACGTTAAATCTGTCGAGGCTCAAAGTCCTCCCGTTGGTTTGGTTTGGAAGTTTGGGGAGGAGAGGTGCCAACTCAAGTGTCGTCCTCGTCACTTGTCCATGGTTCAAAATTTCGAAGTCTGTCACCAATCGCCCTTCGCTTTGCTTCTAGTGCAACGTTACTAAAAATAACCAATCAATCCCTGACTGCATTGAACACCTTTCGTGTAGCAGTGTAAATGCAGACGAAATCTATCGAGGCTCAAAGTCCTCACGTTGGTATGGTGTGAAAGTAAGGAGACTGAGGTGAAGTCGTCCTCGTCATTTAACTGAGGCTCAAAATTACAAGGTCCATTCTTCAATAACCCTCCAATATGTGATGTTATAAATACTCAATCAATATATATTTTTAAAATATATGTAAAAACATATGCCATTAAATTCCTGCAGGCAACTAATTATATATCCTCATTCAGGAAACTTAATCATTGGCATGGTGCAAGCTAAATTAAAGCTATAACGGATTATCCTGATAAGGAAATTAAAAGCTGCAAAGCTCATGTGCTCCTGTAAATCTCGTCAATGTATTCAGTCAAATATTACCATACTAGAATACGGTCGTTTTTCCAATAGTTGCTTTGTATATTAGATCCCTTTGTATACAAGGAAAAATTAATTTCACAGCTGATTAAAAGCATTACAATGCATTTAGTATTTAGTTTAAAGTTCGTAAATATCAACCTGCTAAACTCTCTCTCTCTCTTTACATATACTTAAATTTTCCTATTAAATAAACCATTAATCCTTGATTAAAAGCCTAATTAACTACGAAATGGAGTGAAAAGTTTCGATATTTTGTATCATAACGTTAGTTTGTGATTGAATTTCCAGGCTATAATCCTGGTATTAATTTTTAAAAGTAAATTATTTCAAACATAAAAAAACTATTAACAAAACTGATTGGATCACCATTTTATGTTTTTACACAAAAAAACAATTCGTTTTCCTTGTGTACCAATTTTGTTTAGTGTACGATAAAAGGGTTTAAAAGTTATCAATACAATCTTGTATTGTGAATTAGTTATTTTAAAAAATCCACAAAATCATTTTATGATTGCTCAAACATTCTAATCAGGTTGAAAATCTCGGAATATAAATAAGGGAAGGCACAGCTCGTGTTCTTTTCTAATATTCAATCATTCGTGACCGGTTTTGTTATTACGAAAAATTTAAAATAGTTTTGGTTATTTTATGCATCAATAGGTATGTTTTCATTTTCTTCTCATAAATAAATGCAATCTGTTCTTCTCCCCGTAATTTGCTTAATGGCTGCTTTGCTTCTCAAAAATAAAGGATAAATCCCTTCTAGCTTTGAAAAATTTTACTAATAATATTAATTTGCGAAAAGCCCAATTTTGAAACTGGGTGTAGCTAAATATAAATTTAAGATAAAAACTTTTCTGAAAAAATTCGCGCGATATTTATATATGGATCTACAAATAAAAAAAAATAAACCGATTTAAATTTTAAGAAGAAAATTATACATTGTTGAAATTCTTTATTGTGATAAATGTATCTAAATTATATACTATACTTTCCATAAAACGATACCAGATGCCTTATCGATTTGAATATCATAGAAAGTATGATGGTAGTTATTGATCTTGCTTTTCTACTAAAAGCAGATGTGGTATTAGACCTATAAAAACTGAAATCGATCGAGAAGGATAAAGGTAGTTCTATTTTACAAATTAAAATTATGTTTTGAATTTATATTAATAAGTACCTTTACCTTTCTTTTAATTCTTTACCTTTTAATTAATAAACAGCTAAATATTAGCAAATTGTTAAGTATGTATTGCTGATTCTAATATTTTATGTAATTACTTGTGACAAAAGTTTGATTGAAAAATTCATCACTGACGTTACATTCTACTAGAATAGTTCAAAATTCATCTTTGTTTAAAGATAAATAGCATAACAAAAATATAAGTTTAAAGTAACATATTTTAGTTTGGAACTGTTACAAAACGTCATGGTGGAGCAAATACAGCTAAAAATAATTTAGTTATATGATAGTGGTTCCAATAGGACCTGTTTTTGTGGACAAATCGGCATTATCTTTGTGCTGCCATCTGTTAAACAGCTCCAAAACAAATATGAAACTGGTTTATAAGTTTTGATTGGTGCTGTGACGAGTTTCCGTCGTCATTTTGCGTTGAACTGTCCCCATTAGTGAGACCTGGATTCATCATCACATACCGGAAACGAACAACAATGCGGTACATTTTTTCCAAAAAAGGCGGCCACGGTAACCGAGTTGTTATATTCGCGGATTCTAGCCAATACAGTTTCCGTTGAGTCTAGGGTTTGAATACTGATACAACAAAAGACCCATGGGCAGTGTGAAGTCCCTGATGCATGTTAAATATATCGAGGCTAAAATTTCACATGGAAGTTTGGAGAAGGGGTGTCTTCTGAGATGGCGTCCTCAACATTTGATCGATGTTCAAAATTACATGGTCCGTCTCCAATAATCTTCGTATCGCTTGAAATTGCTTTGTTAATAAATAATCAATCTCTAAAGAAAGCGGAAAAGTCGGGGCGAGAATCTTTTTTAGTGGGAGGAGGAAGTGAAGGGAGCTATATTTAAGGATTTCTTAGCAAAAGGAAAGACGATCACTGGACAATAATGCCTAGAGTTGTAAATCCCCATTCCCCATTCTCAATAACCCAGTTCGCATTCCTTGTTTCATAGAGTTGTAAATCCCCATTTCCAATTCCTAATAACCCATTTCGCTACTTTCTGAACCACACTCCTGTTTACTCATTGTGATATTATGATAAATGACTGATTAAATAATTTTGCGAGTGTATAATTTTATTTGATTTTAAAAATTCAAAGTTTAGGTGTCAGTTTAATCTATAAATATTGATATAAGAACTGAAAAATAAATTTTCAGAAATTTGTTTTTTTCATCTGATAAAAGATACATTGTCATCTGATTTGATTATATGCTATCGATTATGATAATTTAAAGATTTAATATGCATTAGCCGAATTTCGTATGAAATATCTGCCTTAGTAATAGAAATACGTGTCATAAAAAAAACACTGAAAAGGAAAAAAAGACAGGAAATGCATTAATAATGTAGTTAAAGCCTGAGAATTAAAGCAAATATAATTAATGTAAAATGTGATATTCATTTTTAATTAATGGCGTTGATAGTTTAGATTCTTAAAAGAATAGTTTATAAGCGCAGTTGCATATAAAATACATGCCTCTTTCGTTTTTCTCTTTATAACGAATCGAAAATGCTGCATTTTGATGCAATTCTGAATAATTTTATCTAAAAATATTTTAATTCCTATTAATAAGATTTTAATTTCATCCCTTCAATCACAGAAAAAATTATCAAGATTTAATCTTGATTTCTTATCTTCCATGATAGAAAAATTTATTAAAGTTTATACGAAAAAGAAGTTATAGATATTCGGAAAGTTATTAATAATTTCTTAAGTTATTCACTGTCATATCTTAAAGAAGCATAAATCATATATTTTTCAAAAAGAAATAGAAAAGAAAAGAAATTCTGAGGTCATATAAATGCTTATTGTCCGTCTATTTTGTGACTTACTATTTTTTAAAAAAATAATCGTAAATTTTAGATGTTACACAGCATTTGTATAAAAATTAAGATAAATTTAAATTAAAAAATTAAAAAGTATTACATTTTATTCAATTCAAATTTTGAAATTATAATTATGTTCAATATTACAAGTACACTGTACAAAATGTACCTAAAGTTTGTTTTCGACTAATAATGTGAACGTTCAAATATGTGTAAATTCAGCTATTGATTATTCATTACTCATACTTAATTGCTTATGTTAATAAATGTAATTTTCTTTGCATAAACATATGCATAAATATACAGATATCCGAATATTAAATTAGGATATCTGTTGTATTTGATTTTAAAGAATGAGGGTTATTTAAACTTGGTATAAATAAACTCGTTTTTCTTTGTCGAAGATGTCTCTGTCACCTTAAAGTTTCATCATATTTATTAAAATGGAATTTTACTATTTTCTTATTTTCATGAGTTAAACTTTAAATTTTAAAAAACTTACATTTCGGTCATATCGTAAATAAAATTATTTTGCTGTTTTTGTATTCTTAGCCTGAATCGATTTCGGTCAATATTAGACAAATGTAATTTAACATTGATCATTTCATATTCTTTTGAACTTTCATACAGAATATCTGACATCAAACGAGTCTTGATTGCTGCTTTCAAGTTTACCAACCTCTGACCGAAAGGAAGCGATATGCATTTGGTTCAGCTAACATCATCAAAAGAAAGCTGTTTTTCTACAGAGTTTCCTTAAATAATCTTAAGCATCCTTCAAATACATTATTACATTCATTTTTATCTTGTTCCAAAACCGATTACTGATGAAACGGAACGTCCACGCACTTTGAAAAAAAATGTAATTTAACACGCTGGGTTGTTCTGAACAGAATCGGATCAAAGTAATTCTGAAATTTTGTCGTTTTTCTCACAGTTATACAGAATGTGCGAAAAAGTGTGTGGATGTGAAGAGATGTTTGAAATTCTAATTCACCAAATGCATGCAACGAAGCATTCCTAATAAGGAAATGCTTTCTCAGAATTAAATACATAATGTAAAATGTTTTTCCCCACAAATAATGTTTCAATAGTTGTAGAACAGTTTGAAACCCATTCACAACCATAAAAGCTAGATTGAATATTATGTGTTCAATATATTATTTAAATTCTAAAGTTCCTTCTAATTTTATTTACTTTATTTAGGTTAGATTTTTCATTGATTGTTCATTTACATTGCACTTAGAATAAGGTGACCAGATTTTAACATTCGGAAAACGGGACACCCTAGACAGGAAGGGGGGGGGGATCTTGATTAAAAATTTGGTACCTAAATAAATTACTTACCTAAATCATCTGAATAGTTGATTTGTTGACATCACTTGTTTAACTAGCTCGCAATACGATGTGTATCGTATGAGAGATAGTCATAAAACTCAATATGCGAAGGCGTTACTTCGTGGACGACCAGCAAACTCTTTAGACCCTCAACCTTCTCCTCTCTAAAATTCCTCTCCGGAATAAGATGTAATTCCTTTGAAATAATTTTCCAAATAATGCTAGATCGCTAATGAACATGCCTCCATAAGAATAAAATCTGTGGAAGTGTACAAAGCGGGACATTCTCTCTTCATTTTACAGCTACAAAATGTTTTCATCGCTGCTAATGCCGAAAAATGCCACTGTTCATTAAGTCCAAACAATGGTTCGTATTCTAGCAACTTTAGATTTAGAAAAATAATATAAAACTCATATCCTGGTGAAATAGCTACATGGAAGCAGAAAACCGTATATTCTCTTCCCGTTCTCCCGCCGTTCCCTAGGTTGCCGTGCATTCTTTCTAAAAATCAGGACTTTCTCAAGCCTCCGCGAGACGCGGGATAAATTATCAAAAATCGGGGCTGTACCACTACAAGCAGGACGTCTGGTTACCTAAACTTAGAAGCAACTCCGGGGTTATTGGCGATTTACCTCATAATTTTGAACTGCGGTCGAGTGACGAGGACGACGCCTGAGCTGACTCCTGTCTCTCCAAATTGCCACACTACGACAAATTTAAGTTCAGCCCTGCTACAAAGTGGTTCTTAGTGGCGTCTGGGCTTGAACTCACGACTCGACAGAAACATCGCGGGCTGCATTTTCTTGACCATGACTACTAGGTTACCGTGGACTTTGTTAGGTTGGAATATGATAGGCTCAATGTAGAAAATAGAACGGTCAATGGTGAAAATAGAATACATAGTAAAAAAAAATAAAGAACTGTTAACAGATAATATTTAGTACAATTAATACAGAATATTTAAAGAGATTGTATACATAGGAAAAAAATAGGGAATTAAAAAGGACATACAGAAAACATAATTAAGATGCAGAATGTCCTTAAACTAATGGGCCAAAAATTTTTTACAACAGTGGTTCGAAAATGAAAAGTGTTAGTTAAAAACGAAAAATGCTGAGAAAACGAAAAACAGCTTTTTATTTACATTAATAGTTAGAGTAAGTGCTCAAATATCACCACCAACATTGAAACAGATCAGGCAACGCCTAGCAAATGATTGGCGTACATTTTCGAAAATGCCAGGAATTTCACGCGCAGTTGCTATTGAATACGAATATTTTACAATGAGGTTCTCATCAGAGTGAATTGGAGTCTAGAAGATGAATTCCGTGAGATTTCCCCATAAAAAAAATAGTTACTTGATAAATCCGTTGACGGGCTTGACAAGTGACTAATCCACTTCGTCTAATCCATCAGGGCCAGAAGTGACATTAAATAAAGGGCCCATCAATAGTCAAACATATCATTTCTTGTCGTATTAAACTACATGGCATTTCGAACGGCAACTGAAACATTGTTAAATAATTCTGGCAATGCCCCTTCCAGAAAGATAAGGTAGATCATGCCTTTGAATCGAGGTGGTAACAAATTGTCAATAAGTAAATCAATCCCAATTCCTGCGTACATATTATCAGAGAACTTCTTATCTAATCATTGCATCAACACTACCAGATTAATTGTTTATTAAAGTAGTTCTTTAAACCAACACGAAGACTTTTGGTGACGGACTTCGTGATTTTTAACGAGGACGACACCTCAGCTGACCCCCCCCCTTTTGAATTTTTTCTACGCAACGGAAGGCCTCAACAGAAGCCTCAACAAATTTCACATGTATCAATCCCGTTACTCGGCAGGACATCAGGACTTAAACCTATCACTCAAAGGAATAACAATCGACAGTGAGTTCACACGACCATGACCACTCGGCTCCCACCCCCGCACTAACTCTTCTAGAGTTTTAATACTGTTGCTGGTGGGGCGTTGCAGGATTTAACTATACCAAATCATTCTTTGTAAGATTTTCAAGCTAATGTAAATAAAAACTCCCCCTCCCCATTTTTTCAGCTTTTCGTGCTTTCCCGCTATCCCTTTTCATTTCCCACCGCACATTGCTGTACAAAAAAAAGTGCTTTATATGCACTGTTCTCTCCCTGAAGGTTTGACTCATGAGCTCAAGCACACCCTACATATAATGTGGAGAGGTTAAATAAAAAATACGAAGGAATTAATGAACAAATGTAGAATTTATAATGCTGATTCTAGAAAGGCTTGTAATGAACGGTTTTCGATTTTTCCTCTCCATGGTACTTACTTACCTTATGATGATACATTTGCGACTCATTTAACTATACAAACAATAAAGAACTGTAATTTTCTATGAAAAAAACGTTAATTATATAATATTATTTTTAATCAAAATATAAGATTTTAATCACAGTTACTTAAAACATAAATATTGGGTTGGAGGGAAAGTTCTGTCGTATTTTAAAGAAATATTTGAATTCATTTATAAAAATATGTGTTTAATATTAATCAATTATATATGCTCCGTTATTTGTTACAACCAGTTGCCATCTTTCAGGTAACCTGTGAATTCCTGTTTTGTAGAAGTTCTCGTCCTTAGAGCTAAAATAGTCAGCAACTGCCTTAGAAACACTTTCAAAAGACTTGAATTTTTTTCCGGTTAGATAATTTTGCAGAGATTCGAACAGGTAATAATCAGATGGTACAATGTCAGGTGAATACGATGGATGACTAAGGACTTCCCATCCTAACGCATTCAGTTTTTGTTGTGTCACCATTGCAGTATGCGGTCGAGCCTTATCGTGGTGGAACACTATTCCTTTTCTGGACACTAATGCTGGCCTTTTTTCTTTGATAGCTGCATTCAATTTATCCAGCTGATTGCAGCACAGATCGGCGTTAATGGTTTCCCCCTGTTTCTGCAACTCGTAGTACACTGGACCTTTCCTGTCCTACCACAAACAAAGCAGTACTTTTCGTTGATGGATACTTGGTTTTGGAACTGTTGCTGATGATGTTCCTGGTTTGCAGTAAGATTTTTTTCTCTTAATATTCTCTTAAAGAATCCACTTTTCATCTCCAGTAACCAGCTTGTCCAAAAACGGCTCCACATTGTGTCTAATCAGATGTGATGAACACATTCTTACACGATCAGACAAATTATTTTCCGTTAATTCATGTGGAACCCAAACACTTTGCTTTAATACAAACCCAAGAGATTTAATGTGATCTCCAACAGTTGTATGATGAATGCAAACTTTTCTGCAATTTCTCGACTTGTTAAATGCGGATTATTTTCCAACATGGATCGCATAACATCATTATCGATCTTGGATGGTTGTCCAGATCGATCACTTTCTTGGAGGCTCCGATCCCCGGAACGAAATTTGCTAAACCATCTTTGACAAGTACGAACATTTACAATATCTTTTCCAAATACCACACATAAACTTTTACATGAAACCGATGCGTTGCTTCCTTTTTGGAATTCATACAAAATGCAGTGTCGTAAATGCACTTTATCTACTGACAAGTTTTTCACTTTAAATATCACAAGTAAATGATGAACGATAAAAAAAAGGACTCCTTTTATATTATACAGCAGCTAAAAGAACAAAAAAAAATCCGAATGACTCACTAGCCAGATGTTTTTTTTTTTATTTACAAGAAAAATCACCTGCCTATTTAAAATACGACAGAACCCTCCAACCCAATAATTAAAATATAACAACTAAGCCGTTCTAATGCTAATTTATTTTTCTTATTAATTAATGTTTCCCAAAGTATTTCGTGGCACATTTATGATCTTATGTGGAATAGTTATTATAGAATATGAAACGAACATAAACGAATTGCTGAAACATATGTACAGTAAAATTCAGATAAAACATTTACTCAAAATTTATTAGCAATTTCCTATAAAACATAGAATGTTCGATGGTGAAAAACAGAATAAATATTAAATCTGTAGTTATTGACATCAATAAAACTGAACTGCAAAAGTTCTAAATTTACAATATTTCTAAAATATTCTATTCCATTTCATTATAGAGCAAATTAAATTAGTAGTACGAAAAGGTATTTTGAAAAGTTGGCTAAACCACTCACTCAAAACTTCTGCACTTGTGAAATAGGAGTATTATTAAAGGATGTTGAATCGCCTTTCGTGGAAACATACGAATGAAAACCCTATTTAATTGGAATACAATTTTAGCGATAATTTAATAATTAAACAAGCTTAAGAAAGGCATTTGAAAGACATGTGAAGGATAATTTTATCAACTCTAATAAATGCATACAAATGAAGTAAATTTACCTTAATAAAATTTATTCTAATATTCTTTTCTAACAATACGAAAATGTTAATTGTTTATTGTGTGCAAAAGATTGTGAATTTCTGAGTATTTTTTAAAAACTCATAATTTATTAATAAGGTTTCTATAATGTTTTACGCATTCTCATTGCACATGTTTAATGCAACTGAATGGCTGATTAGAAAAAAAAAGATAATATTCCAAAAAATATGGTGGTTAGTGAAATAAAGCTAATATTCCCTGATTATTATTCTTTCCTCCCTCTCTCTCCACTCAATGACGAAAATACCACTACTTTTGAAGTACGACAATATTTCTTATGAGTGTGTGCGTGCTCTAGGGATTTTGATTGTGCAAATATTGCTCAAATAGTTATTTTACTTTAATTCACTATATTTTTGTAATTTTATCCTTTTTCCAGTCATCAATTGTTAATTTTAATTTACTTAAGCAATTAACAATCTATTAAAACAATTATTTACTGAAAAGAACCTTAAATAGAATTTTAATAACTCGGGAGTTATGTTTTTATTCCGTCATTATGTAAAACTAAAATGTATTAATGAAATGTAACTAACAAAAAATATCCTTTTTGCCAAGTAAATGTAAAGATATTTCAAAGTAAGAAATATTTTTGCATTCTGCACAGAATTTAAAAATCAAAAGTAAACTTTGGGATAATTCCATTTTCGTTTTAAATATTTTGACTATTGCCTGAAAATAATTTAAATGGACATCTTAAAATAAACAAATATAATTTTTTCTTGAAAAGAAATATTTTCTATCTTTGAACAAGGTGCTATGATATTTCGACTTTTAATGTAAAGTAAATAATACTTGTATTCATTAACAAACATTGTTAGATAACATCTTACTTTATATTAATTAGCCACCCAAGGGGCTATTATTTCAGTTGCATCACTTTTGGTGTACCAGATCACTTTTCAATTTTTTTTCCTTTACTTCAATTTTAATTACATTTAGCTTAAATATATTCACTGTAATAATTTATCGTTTCCCTTAACTTTAATATCGGAAAAGTTTACTATCATCAATTTCTCGATATTTCATCATTTACTTTGATTCTTATATTTAATTGAGTAATTTATTAATAATTATAAAAAAAGAGTAAACTTGGGTGGCTAAATCTGTGTTCTTTGCAAAACTTTGTATAGAACTTTTTTTTATTTGATTTTTAGTTACTTTCTTGCAGCGAAAAAAATAAATATCGCCCTTCTAGACGACTGTACATGTGCTTATTTTCAAAATAATTTATAGTAGGAAATCTATCGTAATTAAAATTTTCAAAAAAAATATTCAAGTAGTTTAACAGTTGCACAAATACAAGGTGAGCGTCACAACACAACTATGTATCACAACGTATGCGCCATTTTCCCACAACTATTAAATCTTAGTTCATTTTATAACATTCGACAATTCACGCAGGCTTTTAAAGTAATATTTGAACGTATACGATAATTGTTAATTTTTGCACATACTTCTGATAAAGAAACAGGTACACTTAAAAAAATATATATTTAGTGTGTGTCAAAAGTGAATAGCTAGGAATCGGTTTCCTGTGGTTTCTTGTATATTTTTTTGTTTGCGAAGAATAAAAATTTGCTTAGAAACCTTAAGGGTACCAGGACATCAGGGTGGAAATAAAATACCGAATTTCAGACTCTTTCTTATTGTGACATTTATGTTTTAAAGATTATTCTTACAACTTAGGAATTTTGTTTGTGTGCCTAAAAATAATATTTTGTTGAACTGTGAAGTACTTTTTGGTCAAACGTTTTTTTTTTTTCCTTATATATTTACATTTGCATTTAAATACCATTTTAAAAAATAATATTCTATAAAGATACAAAATATCTTACTTTCTCTAGAAAACAATGCACAAAATATTGCGAACTTACTTTTTTGATGATATTACCATATAATTTCTTTGAAAAAATTATAGGACATCGTAACTTTGGAATTTTAATTTTTTTTTTTTCCTTTTTTCTTTTCATTTAAAAAACCATAAAACCATTTCTTAAAACTTAGGTATTATTTAAAGAAAAAATATTTTAGGTTCATTATATGCACAAGTATCTTATATAGAAGCAAGACAGATTTGGAACCATACTGAAAATAGTATTCTTTAAAACGGTACCTAAATGCAAATATATCTCACAAAACATGTCCATATTCAAATTAGAAAAGAAAAAAAAAACTTTTTGACAAAAAATTACTTTTATAGTTCGATAGAAAGATTAAAATATCACAATTAGGTACACAAAAAAAATCTACGCTCTACTAATAATTTGAAGAGGTATATGTCACAAAAACAAGGAGTCTTATATATGGTATTCCACAACTCCTCGCATGTCCCGGTACCCTTAAGATCTTATTGAATAGAATCATATTCTATAGCATGAAGTTTTTTGCATCAACATAAAACCAAATTACAAATTTTCAGCAGACTATAGTTGCCATTAGAACAAATAAAATATTCTATTTCTCTCTATTACTTTAATAAATTCACTGTTTCTATTCTCACTTCAGTCTCGTTCAGTTCATTCCAAAGGCCATGCTAAACAATAAATACACTCCATGCCTCGTATTCTCTCACCATCTCTCACACTCTAAAACAAAAGAAGCGATTATCGGCGACTGTAGCGAGACGAAACCCATAATAACCGAAGGACGGGACATTGAAAACGAAGTTCAAAATCGCCGTTTGGCCTCAACCAAAGAAAACCAATGGTTGGGTCATCCTTCACAATCCCAACAGATGTAATTTAGAAACTAGTCTTTGATGAAAGCCCAGCCGATTTTATCGCTTTCGAACCGGATGGGAGATTGAATTGGATTGATAAAAGCATCTTTTAGAAACTGCCCACACATCGTTCGGAAGATA
>BMAW01105507.1:19038-59593 GCA_019974015.1 Nephila pilipes
GTTTATAGCACTTATCCTTTGAAGAAAAATTACGTTTTTGGCTTACCGTTAATTAATCTGATACTAAATAACGGTATTAATCTGGTGCCATTAAGAAATCTGGCATTTAAATAGTTCGAGAAATTTTACTCTCCTTCGTTAGAAGGGGAAAAAAACGAAAGATGTACTGTTATATTTTTGCTAGCGATAACATTTTTGTAGGTAAAAGCCGATTTTCATCTTTCTCCTGTTGCTGATCAGAATCTGGTATCGAGATTTTATTCTAATGTGCATTTTTCATTGTACGATATCATCTGTTCTACTTGCGTGAACAAAATAGACAATAAATTTTGTATTTTTGTTTAAATAGAAGGATGAAGTTTTATTGTTCAAGAACATGAGAATTCTTGTTTATGGGAAAGGAGAAGATCGATCAATGAGATCAGTGTCGATCGAATGATAATCATTCAATTTTTGCGGATAAAAATTTTGTTCAAATTTCGTTCTCAGATGAGTTTCTTGTCTTGTTTCAAAACAAGATTTCTTTTTATTTGCACCCCAATCTGCTTTCTTAATAAGTAGTTTTATAACAGAATTTAATTTTAAATACTTGTTAAGCTTATACAAAGCGTATGTTTCACTAAAAAGTTTTAGAAAATAAATATAATTATGAATCTTCCGCAGAATAAGTTGTCACTGTAAGTTTTATTTGAACAGAAAAGAATAGGTATTATTGCAGAGTGTTCTATTGTATTCAAGAACACGTTTTTATCTAAGTATTATTATAATCCTAGAAATCTCAGATACGAGGAAAAGAATGTGTTCTAAAAATAGTTCACTTACAATAATTTATTTTAAAAGTGCTTGATATTTAAAAGCACACGTTTTTTTTATTGTTATAAACTAAAAACATTAAACATTTCAATAGTTTAGAAAGTAACACTTTTCTTCGACTTTCAAAAGCTGTCTCTTCAATTATTGCATTTTAAAATGTAAAAATAAAATGTATTTTCATCGATTACGTTATATAAGACTTAGAACAGAAAAAAAAAAAGGAATTTCTCTGCAACAGAAAAGTCAAATTTTAATCCCGTACTATCTCGACTTATTTCATTTTAGTTATATAAAATAATCAAGTTTTTTTTAAATAAAAATAATGACATCAAAGACTGATTCGTTCAAAAAATATTTTGTAAACTTATTTATTTTGCTTTACTGAAAAATATTTTGAAATATCTTTCTAACATGTGTTAACAGGCTGTCGTTTTGAAAAAAATAGCGTCGACAAAAATGCATGGTCATAAAAAAATAAAGGATACATGTTGTTAGATTCAAAAGATTAAATTGGTAATATATTATGAATATAATAATTACATTTACTTTGCTCAAGGTATAATTTATATTGCAAAGATATATTTAATTTAATATTTTTAATAATTTAATATCTGCTTTTATTTTAGTATCCAAATACAATATTATTGACTTACTTTAATACTTCATCCCTTGCTCTTACTTTTTGAGTATTTAATTTAACACTATTTTTATGGCAGAATTATCTTTTTATTATTATTATTTTTCTGTTCACATTGGCAACGTTTTGACACTTCAGAATATTTTGCTTTTGAAAATAAAAAATGCAATAGGAATTTGAAGAAAGTATATTTTTTTCTTGATAGTAACTGTTTCTGTAGAACCTGCGACTCGGAAGTACGCTTACTTTACGCTAATAAACATTCATTTTGAATAATTCTGCTTTTTTCGAGAATTTAAGAGAAAAAAAAAGTTAGCATATGTTAAAAAAAATTAGCAAAGCCAATTTTAATTTTTTAAATATTATTTTATTTTATTTTCTATTTCTTTCTTTTTTTCTTTTTTTTTCATTAAATTTATAAATATTTAAATTGTATTCCCTTTTTTTATCACATTCAATAAGAATACTAATTTGGCATTTCTTTTATTTCCAAACAATTGCAATTCTATACACATTCTGTTTTGGAAAATCTTTTATTTTTACTCATTACATATTAGTGCTTGACCTGCATTTATTAGTCACGAGGAATAATTTACGGTTCAAGAAGAGTTTCTTATCTAATTTTTGGAGTAAAAATTATTCAGTATTTCAAGAAAATGACCTTCTTCTTATCCACTGAAAAAAAAATTCATTTCTTATGGATTCATTTTCTTTCCGAATTTCTTTAATAGCGGCCCAGCCAAGCGATGCAAACAATGTATAAATAGGAAGGTTAGGCGAAAGCGGTCTCACGCTCATTAAGCGAGACGTGACGAAAATAAATCATAATTATTAAAATCCATATTTTTGAGTCGCAAGGCTGGAACTTTTCTTTTTATTTATTCAACTCTTTGAGGCAGATTAAAATGTGATTTAGTTATTTTGAAGCAATTAGAATTTGAAGATCACATATATGCATACCTTATAATTATGTAGCAAGATAAAGTTTAAACTTCCATTAATAAACTCTTAGAAGTAAACAAGTCCAAGATACAAAGACTGATTAGTTAATTTATTCGCCAGGTCATGGATTTCGATGACGTATCTTCTTTTACCTTATGCGCTGCTAATCTGTACTTATAACTAGATTATAGCTTCCATAATAAGAAAAAGTGAACTTATTTAATAATTTTTAATCATCATATGCTATTTTTTTTTTTAATTTTGTGTCATTTTAAAAAGCCTGATATATATAGTTTCGGCTCATACGACTTTTTAAAAAATCATTTATGAATTTCTTTAAATTTTTTACGTAATTTTTAATCAATATGCTGCATTTTCGTTTTATTCATTTTTTCCAACTATTTTTTGATTATTATTATTTTTTTTAATTATTACAAGTGGAATTATCCAAATAATTAAAATCGCGAGTTTTGAGGGCTACGACGTTCGAATTGAGTCCTAAGCTCAAATCGTGATTCCTTTAAAACTCTATAGGTATTACTGTATGCTAAACAGAGATGGGCCTCAAAAATCTTATATATTATGTGATAGAAGAGTGATATACTGTGGAACGTCGTTTAACGAGCTCCTTATAACGAGTAATGTTTCGGAAACGAGTGACGGGAAGAAGTATGTGTGTGTGGGGGGGATTTTCCAGCTAATTATCAAAGAATTAATTTTACTTTCCAATGTACTGTAAAACCAGTTCCTCAGTTATTCAATAGATGGCACCACGAATCACCATCATGTGATAGCTCCTACAGACCACCTATTCCCAAACAAAACTGAGCGACATTTCGTTCTCGCTCTCTTTCCCCCTTTTTTTCCACTTTTCTTCTCCTCTACTCTTCTCCCGATGAAGTGACCTCCAAACGCCAGAGCGCGTTCCAACGCCCATCGCCGATATGGGATAAGATTAATTAGGTCCCCATCTACCTGTCTCAGAAGAACTGTTTAATCCTGATGGAGATAACCTATATATAGATAAATGTGTATATATTTCCCTTTCATCTCTCCCTTTTAATAAAAGAAGTAAAACAAGTTAAGCCTCATCATTAAATTCCTTCGAAATCATCATAGAATCCGGTAATGGAATTACTCCCTTAGACAAACCAGCCCTTTGCGTAAGAGCAAACCAGTGTAGATAGATTCGGGATATACAATCTCATCACCCCCGTTCTACACACACACACACACACACACACATATATATATATATATATATATATATATATATATATATATATATTTGAATAAATATTAACATAAAATTATTCGAATATGTTTTCGGCATGGAACGAATTATCATGTTTTATGCTAATTTTTCTGAGAAAAATTTGCTTCGCTTAACGATGGCTTCTCATTACATTCAAGTTTCTGGAACGATTTAGGTTCGTTAAGAAAAGCTCCATTATACCTTCTTAGGCGGTATCCTTCACAATGGTTAAAAAGTACGAGGTCTATTGAAATTAATGCCCCGGAACATTAATTCAACCTCAGCTTTCTCAAATCTTTTTTTTTTTTTTTTTTTACATATTTTCAAGGTCTTTTCGGTTTCAGAAGAATAAAAAAAAAATATTTAAAAATTTAAATAAGCCTTTAATTGTGTTTTTATGAATTTAAGCGAGTTTGAGGAATTTCTAAAAACATCGAGAATTTTTGATTACCGTGAATATTAGAGTAAAATACAATTCCATTTTTTTCTTTTGTGGAATATTTTAATTTACATTAGATTACATTCTTCTTAGAATATATTTTATAATAAGAATGCTTAAAACTGATAATTTTAATCAAGAAATGTACTACATTTCATTTCTTTCCAATTCAATGATTTTATAATGCCGAATACGTATTACGACATCGAACCGGTTCTTTTGGATCTACTTACGCTGTGTCTCTAATTTTATGTAATTATAAACTAATTGAAATCCGCAAAGTAAATATTCCAAATTAATGAAAATAATTCTCTGCAAATATTTCAATGCTGCATTCTTGTTCACGCATATTTTCAACAATTTCATTAAAATCTCAAACCTGATGTTCTCCGAAATGAGAGATACTCGTATATGCAACTGAAGAACAATCAAAGAAACTTTCCTTAAACAGAAAGGAACTGTTTTTTAAAGCAGGGATATTTTTTTAAAAAAATTTAATGCATTCTCTTATAATTGACGAAAGTTGTTGAATTGCTGTTCATTCAACTGTCAAATGATGAACATTTATTTTCCAAATTTGTGACGACCTGGATTTCTGCTAAGAATCTATTCCAATGAGATTCAGTAAATTACAATGGAGAAATAATGAATTTTGAAAATCTAACTAATTTTTATTTTATTTTTAGAATGATTCAAAAATCACAATTAGTATTACGAATTGGAGTGGAAATATAGAGGAGGTAGAAGGTTTACGCGAGTATAATGCACACTGAAAACGGTACAAGAATAATCATTGAATAGCTTATACGGGACTTGGACCCAGTTTAAATGTATTGCTCCTGTCTGGGATCCAGGCAGTATGTGCTGTTATCGAGTTAAGTAGATTATTATAATTATAATTTTTTTTTATTTCAGGCGAGATATAGTTACCACTGCACTTTTTCAATAATAATTAATGGTTGATTTATTGGATCATTATAAATTTAAAATAAAACCCAGTTATTTAATCCTGACTGACTAGTTAATTGACTAATTAGTGATTTTCGAAGGATCTGATCTTAATTAGCGAAGCAGGGCTCTTATAAAATATCATTATAAACAAAAAATAAACGAAAAGAATTCTAAATACGTAGGGACTATACGAGCCAATAAACGAAATGTACACCTGAGCTGGAAGCCCCTCTCCAAACTTCCACACCACGCCATAGGAGGATTTTGAGTCTCGAAAGATTTAACGTACATCAGCCTCAGCAAGATACCTCTGCCACTATGTTATAATGAAAAAAAAGTAAAAGATTTTCTTGTAAAGGAAGATTTTTTTTTTTTTTCTTTTGAATATTTCGTGATATTTGATACAAATATTTGAATGCAATTACGCGTAATAGATGTTTTCTTTTATAATTCAATATTCTCAATTATCATTTTGCATTAAAAATAATTAAGTCTTTAAAACACGCCTTTATAATTTGTTGTAATTGCCCTTCGTTTTTCTTAAGCACACTAAACTTACGTAAAGGGGACATTGCATGAAAAATTAAATTTTATGCTCATATTTGTTTTTCTAATTTAATGAAACAAATCAAAATTATTTGTGTAAGAAAAGATAGCACGGTTGTTTTTATAGATAAAGGATATGGGTCTTTAAAATCATTCAATAAAATACCGAAGAAAGACAGAAATTTAAGTAAGTAGATACCAATATAACGTTTAAATTTTTTTCATTTCAGTATTAATAAATTATTATGTGTTGAAAATCTTCCCAATATTCTGAAAATACAAGTGTGAGTGAGTGAATGTAAAGGTTATTGGCGCAAGAGTCAGATGTGGCTATGCTCCGCCAAACAAGATTTAACTGTAGTCTAGACGTGAAAAAATTGAAAAAAAGACAAATATTGGTTGACAAGAAGGCGGTTCGAAAATAGAGAAGGATTGCTAAGGTACCCCGGGTTTGCTTCACCCGTGTTTACCAAAGACAGTAAGCCCCATAGGAAAGAAAAAGATTTCTGGGGGGCCTAGGGGTCATGATGCCCGTACTTACCTAAAGAAGACAAGTCCTGATATAATCCCCAGGGGCAGAGTGTCTGGTTATACCCCCAGACCCTGGAAACCCATTTTAGTCGCCTCTTACGACATGCATGAGCTACAGTGAGACTATTCAGTCAGTCCCAGTCACCACACGGGTCTCTGAAAATACAAACTGTATAGAAACAAACAAACGCTAGAAGAATGAAGAATCAAAAATTGTTATTTCATATATAATCTATGTTTCAAATTGTATCTTCTGTTTTAATTCAGTTCCTTTATGATATTATCTAATTAAGATTTCGGAACTAAGGTCTGTTAAACGTACATTTTTGAATAGGGTTTTCTCGTGTATTTCCTTTCAAATAACCCTTAGGAACTTTCATATCAAATTATTTAATTGGAGAACATCTTCCAATCAATGAATAGTGACCAATGTGTATTAGTTTAATACTACTGAATAAGATTGATGTAATAGTATTTATAAACAGTCAAGAGTTTAATAAGAGGGTTGGTAATAAGAGTGAGAGATTAGAGATAGACTTACACTTATATATGCTGATTAGGAAGAAGGATTAGCTGATTCATTATTAATGAGGAATAATAATCTATTAACGGACGAACATGTAAGGATCCACCGTATAAATTTGATACTGACTCTGATTCTGTTAGGAATTGATAGATAAATAATATATTTTTTTTTAATTTTTAGATTCATACGTGTATAGCAACCTGATCCTCAGAAGTATTAATATTAATAATAAATTTTGAAAATGTAATGATTCTAATAAGAAACAACTTCCTAAATTCGAATATATTTAATTAGTGATTGGTCATTTCTGACTTGTGATGAAGCAATTAAACGAGAGAAGGGAAACAGTGGCGTTACGATTTTGCTACTTCAAATATATATATATATATATACGTCATTAAAATAAATACAATCTCATGTAGTTAAAATTTTGATAGATAAAATCTAAATATCTAAATACTTCCTTGTTTAAATTGCTTATATTGAGTAAACCATATTATTAAGGTATATGGTAATAAAAATCCAATCGTAATATTTAAGCTAGTCAGCCGTATAAAATTCTTTTCCTCGTTCAAAATCATAAAACTAAACCAGAATTTTATTTGCCGGTCATTTTATTTTATTTGATAATACTTGTTTTAAATTTATAAATAATCAATATTTAATCAGAGTAGATAAGCATTAAGTGCATTACATTCATAATTAAAAGTAATTTGAACTTCGGTTCTATTGAGTCATTTCTTCGCGATTTTTTAAAGTGGTTCAGGTCTCTGTACGATTCTACGCAGCTATATTCAAAGAACTCTAGATTGCATGATTCGAGACTCTTTGTCTTCCCGATGTTAATGAGATAGAGCTGTTTTGTTGGACTTAGAGAATTAATGCATTGATTGAACGGTTTGAAGTGAACAACGCGTTCAGCGAACCATGTAAAATGGAACAGATATCCGCTTCCAACCATAATACTAATGAGTAGGCAAGCTGTTGCCATATAAATAATATTAATACAATTACAAATGAGATTTTAATGACAATAAGGTAACTAAGAACACATCCACCTTCGTAAAGTGTCAATTTAAAAAAGCTTTGTTCTCCTAATTAGGTTCTTTTATTTCAACTCTGCCGAAAAAGAACGGATCGAAACCATTGTGACCGGAGCAGTGCTTTCAAAGTTCGCTCAAGAGTATTTAATTGAAATGTTATTTCAATTTAGGAATAATTTTTTTTGAGTTGCTTGAATTAAATCTAGTAGTATAAAAAAAACATTGTTTCTGAAAGGGAGGGGGGGATATATTAGATCTTGTGGAAAAAAAAATCATAAAAAAATTAGTTTATTCGAATGTAAAGTTAGCTCAGTAAAAGAGAAATTTAGAATCAGAATTTATTTCTTATATTTAATGGAAATCACAATATTATACACACACGTGTGTGTGTGTGTTACCATTATCAATATATTATAAGCATATCTCATATAATATATCACTATGTATTTGTTTTGTACATTTTTGTGTCAAATTCGCCGATATTTTTCATTTAAAATATTATTATTATAATTAGATTGAAACATTTTTGTCGATTTGACTTTTCTAAAGAATTAGGGCCAAAAAAATGATTCTTCAATATTTTGCTCAGAACACTAATCATACTATATTAATAATAATTAAATTTTTAAAGTAATCCAGTAGTTGCAGTAAATGTAAAAAATATATAGATATTGTATAAAATAACTTAGAAAAGGATTGATAAATGCGTAATAAATTCTGTCAACAATAATTTAAAAGCTAGTGTATTAAATTATAGTAACTACTATTTCTAATGAGTTTCAGGTGTCGTCCTCGTCACTTGACTGAGATTTAAAACTACGAAGTCCATCGCTTAATAGCCCTCGTGTTGCTTCTAGTACGACGTTAATAAAACTTAACCAGTCCAATGAGTCTAATATGACAAAACATCAACCATCGTTATGAAAACAAGCATGCATCGCGAATTATATAGAGGACCTTAATAAAGAGGGAATACTTTATTACCTTGTTTTTACAATAATAAACATTATTGTACCATTTTTGTCGCCATTCAAAGATACCACAAGGGGTATTTTGCAGATCTTATAGAAACAACCCTTCCATCAATCATAAGTATGGCATACCTGTAACACTCAAGCGGGACCAGCTTCCACGCTACCACCTAAATAGGGTGTTTTCTACACCATAGGGTCCGGAGATATAAGATTACTTAAGCTATGGTTTCCTATGAAAGCGAGGCTGTTATCTGGTTGCCGCAAAATTGCGGCGAATAACGTCAGCAAAACGAATGTGTGATTGTGAACAAACAGATTGCGGGATTTCTTAAAGAGCGTTGAATACTCAAAAGCCACGTCACTGGTTTACACATACAACATTTCGGTGACGTAATCCACCGTAATATTGTGACCGCTAAATGACGGTATCGGTTTTTTAGGAAACTGAAGCGACTCTCTTCAACAACAACAACGCCAGAAGTTAAAATGCATTACTCACCCAAATGAGGCGTTTCTTTAGCCTAATTGATTAAGGCACAGCAAAAAAAGCGAACGGTCAGCTTTTCTTCAGACCCACTGGACCAAGGTTCAAAATAACCAACTGCTGCCATACCAAGGTCAACAACAACTCTCCTCCTCCACGGGTTAGCGCCCCCCCCCCCGGGGGGGGGGAGAAAACGTTCTACGCCAAAGTGGTGACTCAGGACTTGAACATTAGAAGGCAGCTCAGCTTCTAATTACTAATTGCATATGCCCCCAGCTCAACACACTTGCCTCTATATGTCTAACTATGACAACCACACACAAATCACGACTAGTGATATCCCGACTCTGGCGCACACGTCGAAGAAACCCGCCACTCAACTCGAGCCAGCCTATGATTCAAATGGAAATTGTTCCAAGCAAAACTCAAATCAACAGGGAGATGTGTATCAAATGCAGTAATGGCTACAAAAAGCAACCTTTTTTACTATTATCAATGCTTTTCTTCGAATAATCACGATGATACTGGAGGGGAAGTATGAAGCGACTCTCTTCACAGCCTCTAACTACTAATTGCATATGCCCCCAACGCAACACACTTGCTTCTGTATGTCTAAGACAATCGCACACAAATCACAACTAGTGATATTCCAGTTCTGGCGCACACGTCAATGAGACCCACCACTCAACTCGAGCCAGCCTATGATTCAAATAGAAACTGTTTCAAGCAAAACTCAAATCAACAGAGAGATGTGTATCAAATGCAGTAATGGCTGCAAAAAACAACCTTTTTTACAAATACCAATGATTTTCTTCGAATCATCACGATGATACTGGAGGGGAAGTATGCAATAACTCTCTTCAATGACCTTGCAATTAAAAGGCCTTACTAACTAGCGCTATTGAAACGTCTTCTTTAGCATGATTGATAAAGTCACAGCAAAAAGCGATAGGACAACTTTCTTCGCACCCACTGGTCCAGGGTTCGAAACAACCCCTACCACCCTTCTGTTTTCAAGGTCGTCAACTCTCTCTTCCTCCACGAGATAGAAAAATATCCCCCGATGTTTTGGAGAAAACATCCTGCGCTAAAAAAAACCCACTGTTTTTGCACCCAGGGGGTTTCAAATACACATTTATGTCAATTGACAGACCAGCTTCCCAATAGGGGATGAGGTTCACCCAAGTCCTAGTGATTTTCCCAATTTATCTTATTCCTTGCGAGGATTCCGGGTTTGAGATTGCCGAATACGTTACTACGTCTGGCGTTGCTTATTATATGGTAATATTGAAGATGAGGATTATTTCTATCACCTGAGCTAGACCTAGTACAATAAACTTTCACACCACATAGCACGATAATTTTAAGGCCTAGTATCATTAAACATGATGAAATCTTCATTATTTTATTCGATAGGAATGTAGTGGAACCATAACATGAACCCATATTTCTATTGGTAGGTGGTCATGAATTTCACTACCATGACACTTGGAATATAACATCTTGTAAAAGCTGCTATAACAAGTAACTATTGTAAAATAAATGTTTTTAACTGTCACAATAAATAAATATCTGAAAATGTGAATGACAGTTATGATTTTCAGTAAAATTTTACTCACAGTCTTTCTTCTATACAAAAAAAATCGACGATGGTAAAGTCATGAGTTTCGCTGTGGGTGGATCCTCTGATGATGTTCTAATTTTACTAAAGACAGTCAATAGAAAGAAGGGGAGTGAGGAACCTAAAACAGACTTTGGCATCAAAGTCCTCACATTGTGTGTAGAGATGAATTTTTGACAGGCATGATAACAGCTTAATTATCATAACCGTCATCTGACCGAGATTTAGAATTACAAGTCTCGTTACCATTAATCCATTAATTCGATATATAAAAAAAATTCTTTAACATCGTTAAAAGATTCTTAAAATTATCAAAGAAAGGAGACTAATGTTCAATGTGTGGTTCTTTGGTGACACATTAAAATGCGCATAGATGCCAAACTAGCCAAAAAATAAAGTACTTATTTTATTTCAGTGGATTAAAAGTAATTTTAAATTAAGTTACACATGTTATTCTAGACTGCTACTCTTCCATATCAGAGTAATAGAAATGATTTTATAAATTAAATTAATTTATTATTCGCTCACATAGGAAAAGGCAATGTTTGTGTGTGGCAGAGTTAGATTTAAATATTTACCTTAAGTAATTGATTCGCTTGTTGAAAGTAACTGGATCGCTGCATCCTTTTCAGATAAAAAACATTCCACTAAAAGATACATAAAACATATTCCTCTAAAGAAATTTAGAATATATTCCGTGTTCTTTTTTACTCATCAAGTGTAATATAAATACATATTTTTAGTTTTTCTTCTTCTAGTTTTTGTAAATGTTTTCCTAAGACGGAAAATAGGAAAATGGCAGAAATAAACCATGACAGAATAACGTGATAACCTTAGAAGAGATTTCCGTTGTTTGAGGTGGGAATAAGAAAAGCAGGTAAAATAATTATTATGAAATGCGTGCGATGTGTCATCGATGATTTTTAGTGCATGCCTTTTTAGTTTGTTTTGTTACACGGATATGTAAAACTGGTTAGATGTCTTAGAGTGTAGATTCAGACAGCTGTCAAGAAATTATCAACGCACTGTTCACTATGTCAGCAGTAACAAAAGCCGTTGACGCGCAACATTGTATTTTTGTAAAAGAAAACAAACAACGGATGTATATGTCTCATTCGAAAAGCAAAATTATTTTACAAATGTACAAAAAATAACACGAGGAAGAGGGAATAAATAATGCCCCATATCCACGACGTTTATGTACAATGTGTCTGTAAAATACTTCTAAAAATACTTGGCATTACTTATTTTGATAAAATATTTTGAAACTTTTTAGTTATCTCATATTCCTGATAATTTTGATGGGTTTATTATTATTATTATTTAAGATTTGTTTGTTTATTTATTTTGTCATTCTGATCGAGTTGTTGACATATAGGCAAATTTGGACTTCTAACACAAATAATGGCTTATTTTTTAAATATGAGGGCATTTTTCACGATTCAGTCGTCTAAATATAACGATAAATCCATCTTTTTATTTTTATACAACTTGTTTGACAGATTGATCAACGTTTTTAGAGAGACAGAGAGAGATAATTTTCTATGTCTTTTTTTTTTAATTTAAAAAAGAAGGGTAAAGGAAATTTCTTGTTATTTCAATTTAAATGAAAAATTTGCAAAATTCTCTTCTTAAAATAATTTTTTGGAAGAATAATATATCTTATTATTTTAATGGCACTTATATCTACTACAGTAATAATAAATAATAATTTTCATGCAAAAATAACTGGCACAACCATCAAATTGTCTACATTGTTTTTATTACTATTTTCTTAAAATATCGTTAGTTTTACGATTAATAAAATGACTATCTTGTTTTCTGAATATAAAAAAATAACAAATCACAGACAAAAAAAGAACACTTGTATTTTAGTCTAGGTTAATGTACAATATTTCATCTATAAATATTTCTTAAAAAGTTTTTTTCTTGATAGAATGCAGATTTAATTTTCACCTATCAATTATATTTACTTTAAAGAATTTTAATAATCTACTTACCATAAAGTAGTAAAATCAGCAATCGAATGGATGATTTAAAAATGCGTAAAATTACAAGAATATTGCGAATCAAAATAAGATAGCTGTTTGACCAATTACTAGCGCAATCTTTCAATAAAGTGAGGGGGGAAAAAATTTCTCTTCATATGTTAATCCAGTTGTCATTCCGTTGTTGAGAGGGAAAAAGAATAATATTCAGGGATTATCTTCATTTCTTTTCTCTTTCTCCGCCTACAAACCTTTTTTTTCCCTAAATTTTTTGGAATCTTACCCTCTTCCTAATCACCCATTAAATTAGAAGACTAAATTAAATAAAACGCCTTTAAAAGAACATAAAAATCGTTAGCTATCGTTACAGTTTGTGAAAATATATTTTGAGGCTTGGTTAGTTTATTTTTTGATTTTGGAATATATTAGTCTGATTTTTCCTGAATTGCATAGCAGTAATTAAGAATACTTTTTAAAATGAATGCAAGTGTTAAACTAACTCTTATAAGTGTTATTCAATAAGAAGGAAAGTGTTTTGAAAGATAAATTTTATATTACTTTCTTGGTACAATCAAAATCAGGGTGGCAAAAACAATAGAAAACTAGTCAAGACTCGATACCTTTGTTTTCAATGATTTTCATCGATTTTTATTACCCTTTAAATGTACTTTCTTTCAACCTCGCCTTCTAATTACTCATTTTACTGCTACATAATGATTTACAATGCACAAAGACTGTATAAATTAAGAGATTAAATACTCCACTGCTTCATACTTCGATTAGAAAGTCCTCATAATTCATTGTGGCGATCGGTTACAAACAGACTACCTATGAGTAGTTACGACAATCGGCTTCACAGAATCGCGCCAGGTCGCCAGCCATGCGTTTTAATTGCTTCTAAATGCCAGTTCTAGATGTCATCGTCTTGAGATCTCGCCAAAACACAATAGCTACTCTATAGAAATGTTAGTATCACGGTCTGTTGCCTGTGCCTGGTATGTAGGAATTGAGGACATTAAAATATTATTTCAGCGGTGCATACTTATATCTATGGAGGAATTATTTTTAACATTTGATTCCTGGTTGCAATTAGGTATATGATTCGAATTAAGAGAATGTTATTTGGAGATATCTAGAAAGATGTTTGTATCGCTATTAAAATAGAATTGGGGTTAGTGTTCTAATCAAAATCAGTTTAAGTACTTTAGCAAAGTCATTCGAAGATTTTGTCTTGTTTTTTTCTTCCACAAAATGCTTATTTGGATATTCCATTGTCTAAAGTATAAACTAACAATTATTTTCTAAGTTCTCGAATTTCATTAACATAAATAGTCTTTTAAAAATACGAGCTATATCAATGGTAAATAAGTTGCTTAAATTTGAAGCTTTGAAAGAAGCCAATAAATTATTCTCCGACAGAAAGATTAAATCCTTATTTTTGGCAGTGTACTTAACATTCTGCAAAAATTACACATAAGATTTTCATTTTGAAAGAAATAGAGTATTCTCTGGTGTTTTAGTTTATCTATAGCAATTGTGACAATATAAAAATGTGACACATTATAAACTTAATATAAAATTTAATTATATTTTAATTCATTCAGTATACTTATAAAGTATACGTAACTCTTTTCTCATACTGTATCATTTAATTTCAGAATGTTTCTATCAATTTTCTAAAATTATTTATTTGATCGTTATTTTAGTCTAATTCCATTTCTAAGCAAATGCCTCTGCGTTTTTTATTATGATTTGAAGTATAGAAATATGATTTTGTGTTTTAACCAATGAATTGGTTTTTGTACATTTCAATTTCATGCATGTCTTTCTTTCATCATTGAAAAAAAAAGCCATATGTGGTATCACTTTCGATAAAAATTTTAAATTGTACGATTCTGATTTCGCTGTATGATTTCTTCAAGTCGATAAATGTTACATTTACGCAAAATATGGCTAAATCCTTTCGGTTTTAAATTTAGTTATACAAGCATAACTGAGGAATTCGAAACACTTTTCTGGCACAGTATTGAATAAATAACAAAAAAAAATTAAATAACAAATAATCTGCTTCGTATTGCAATTGAAATGGAACATATAGTTTTACTGTAACTAAACCAACCAATCTAAATTAGATATAATTCCACAATGATCCCAAGTTTTATTCCGTTAATATTGTGATTCTTGAAAAGTTTTCTTGCGGTTTAGGAAAATGAAGTTAAAAGTAGTAAATTAAATCTAAAATTTGCTTGTTTAAAATGCGGAACCAATGTAAGTTATTCGTATTCAACAGTATGCTCTAGTATCAAAAGTTCGAATTTGAATTTAAAAGCTTAACAATTTTCAATCTTATTGCTCAGAAATGTATGTTTCAAAATGAATTTCATTTATTTTTATTCAATTTTTAAACTTAGTTATTTTTTGTTATAAATGTTTCGAAATAAAAGTCATTTGTCAAATAAAACTTGTAAAGCAACTTGTCTTTTAAATGTCGAAATTAATTCCAATATCAGTATCATACACGAAATGAAGAAATATATTATCACGATGGCTAAAATATTCATATAATTATAGACTCCAAACTCAATTACTGAATAAGAAATATAGTTTAAAACAGGATTTTACTTCTATTTTGAAAAAATATACATCTTAAAAGGATATATTTTATTCTAGTACTAACTTCAGCGATTTCGTCTAAACATTATTAATAAACAAAATAAATATATGTTTGAAAAAAATTACATTCATTCAGGAATTCAATGAAACAAATTCAAATTTTGGTAATATTCTACATACTTTTTCAGGAAATTAGAGCAGATTATAAAACGAACAATTGTAACAAGCAGATATTTCTATGTATGTTCTTTTTTTAGAAGAGAATTCTTAAACATTATATACAGAAAGGAAATTCTCCGAATTCCAAATTTATTACAAACTTACTATTGGAAATGTTTACTCTTGTGATAAAAGGATTTAAGATTCAACTTTAAAATCTATTATATTTGGTCATAATATTTTTCGTCTGAAGTCATTGCCAAGAAAAGAATATCTTTGTTCAAGCAACTGAATGCGAAGAATTTCTAAATACACGCCCTCTTGAGAATTGTTTTCTTATTGTTAGCGCATTGCATAAATAAACTGAATATTCATGATATGCGTAGTTAGTTCGTATCTTTACTGACTTCTAGAATTTAAGAATCTTCTCTTTGCTATTATTTTTACATTTAGGTACAAATTAATAATTCGCATTTTTATACTTAGAAGTGTTTTTGATATGTTTGAAAGTAATGCAATATGGCATTTGAACACATGTAACAAAATTATACGATGCTAAGTTAATTAGTTATTTATAAGTATTAATTTAAATCAAGTCATAATAAGATATGTGACATAATAACCAAGTCACAATTTCTAAATTTGCATTATTAAATTTTAAATTTCGCGAAAGGGGGTTTACTACTGATATTGAAGTACTTTTATTTTTACTATACTGGCTCTCCCTTATATTTAAATTTTGATATCACAACAAGAAATGGAACAAAAAATGTCTTTGGCTGGCTTTTGATATATTATAAATATTTCTTCAATGGTTAATGACATATTGTGAAGATCATGAGTTGTAAAACTATTGATTTTTAACATAAAATTTGGCATCTAATTTAATGGTAATCCATTTTAAATCTGCCTCTCTTATATTTGTCAAACAATGTGATTTTTACTTGAAGACTTTAGTTTCAGTGAATCATAAGAATTAGAGCTTATTGTGCAGGTCTAGTGCATCACTAATTCTAATTGAACTAAATCACAAAAAAATATCAGTTATATGTAAATTTCAAAATTGTGTGTTCCTGTCGAGTCACAAAAGATTATTAGAAATATCTAACATTTCAAAATTTTATCAGTCGATTCTTAACTTCTCATATTTTAAATTTGTTTTATCATTCAATTAATTCAAATAAAGTTTGTCTACCTTCGTAATTTAAATAATTGCCTGATCTGCACAGTAAACTCGAAACTTTTTTTGGTAACATCAAATAGGCGTAAGCTTTAATTTAATTCCTGTTTAGAGTTCTTACGTTTAGTATGTATTAGAAAAAGTGTATTCAACAAAAACAATATACATTTAGAATTTTCATAATTTGATATATAAATAATTTTTTAAAAAATATGGATGGCAAAAAATGAACTGTTATAATAAACTAAATGCCATAATTTTTTTGATTTTTAAAGTAAAATAACGTAACTCAAATGCAACAATTCTAAAGTAATAATTTTTTTACGATAATTATAAATCGATATCGATTTTTCGAATTTGTTGTAATAATAATCTTACAGAAAAAATATTTAAGCTATTGTAAATCATTGAATGTCTAGAGCTCTTAATCTGTATTAGAGTAATAAAACTATTGAAATCCATGATGATTATTTATCTCAATTTTGATATAATGATAATA
The DNA here is from genome assembly GCA_019974015.1 of Nephila pilipes. Taxonomy (NCBI): domain Eukaryota; kingdom Metazoa; phylum Arthropoda; class Arachnida; order Araneae; family Nephilidae; genus Nephila; species Nephila pilipes. Next base: position 36,240 of record BMAW01105507.1, read on the forward strand.
AAATTCTTCTTTATGATACATAACAAAATATTCTTATCCACTTTTACATTTATAAATAATTTTTTTTCAGGAAAAGTGCCACAATTAATTATAAGAATTAAACAATTTTATCAAAATATTATCTCCGGTTAGTTTTTGGGGGTAAAGATATTTGCGATCACTGTATGAATTGTTAACTCAATATTTAGTTATTGAGTTAACAACTTATACTAGGTCGCGTTTTAGATGTTCTAGTGCAAATTCTGAAAAAAATCTATCGTTTTCATGTTCATACATACTAAAGTAAACTAGGTTTCAATGTCTTCTAGAAGTGAAGCATAGAAATTTGATAAGTTAGGAAATGAGGTGAAATGATGAGTAAAATGATGATATAGCTCAAGTGTCTTTCCTTGTCGTATAGCTGTGGTCAAAATTACGAAATCCATCCTCAATAGCTGTTGTATTGCTGTAATACTCTTTGATGTAGAGTGTTTTTATAATTTTATGAATAATTCATTTTTTTCCGAAAACAGTTTCTGGAAGAATTGTATTGTGTTTCGTTATTGGTCTTAAATTGTTAAATTAAGATCATACCGTAGAACTGAAACGAACTAAAATGATCCAAAATTAGAAAAAAATCCAAATTCGAACACTTTTTGAAAAAAAGACTACAATTTAAAATTTTGTATAGTCGCTGCTTATTGTCACATAGTGAGCGCAGTGCCTAATTTATTATATTACACTTTTCTGAAGGAATTCTCATTTTTATGCATTCAAAATTTGTTTTCCAATACTATAATGGTGAACGGGTTTTTTTTTTTTTTTTTTTTTCAATTTAAGATGAATTAAAATGAAAAATTTCATCCTTATAAAATATTTCTTTCAAGTTTTAAGGACACGGCATAGGTAATAGATGACTCACAAATTTATATTAATGTTTTAATTAATGTTATTTTTTATCATGTTAATTTTAATAATGTTAATTTCAATTATGTTGTTTTTAATATTGTTAATTTAGTTAATGTTAATTTAATTAATATTAATGTTAACAGATGACAGAATAAACTCGCGAATTTATATCAATGTTTTAATTTTTTTTTATCAGTGAATGGTATTCCTAATTTGGGTTTTAATCTTCATCATTAGGAGAAAACATTCTTAAAAATAGGGTTTTCAACTGAAAATTTTGAAATCCTAGACACGGCTTCGAATAAAAATGTTTATCTTTTTTTCATTTTTAAAGGGCGAAAGACAGATAGCATAATTTTTTTGCTTTTGGAAAAACTAAAACCTCGGGATTTTGAAAATAATTGTTAAATCATTGTTATAACAATCAAACATTGTACCTAGAGTTCAGTCATTCATGACCTTTACTTTATAAAAGAAATGAGGTCTATAAATCATTGCAGTATTTTTGAAATTACTAAAATCGTACCAAAAATTGTTATGGCAATGGCTCAGTTTAATTGGCTAAATCCAAATTTCATTTCCAATAGCAAATTACAGTAGTACTTCTTGTAAGGGATACCTCTATTTAAGAGATATTTTTTTTTGGTCCTGGTCCTTTGAATAGTACATGTATTTACCTTTTATTGAGAGACACCTTTATTTAAGAGACAAAATGTCTGGCCTGGTGGATGTCCCAAGTTGGACGGTACTACTGTATTAAAAAAAATCCGGATACGCATTTTTTTTTTTTTTTTTTTTTTTTTTTTTTGTAAAAATAAAAATGCCAACATTTTTAACAAATAGAAAAAAAACCGGACACGTCTGATGGTTGATAATGTGATTTCAAAATAACTCGAAATTTGTTTCTAATCTCTTTCAAAACCCATCCCAAGATCATTACACTTGTTTACGTTCCAATATTTCTTGCGGCTTATATTAATAACATATAAACGTCGAATGCGTACTTTTTAACATTCCAAAAGTATTGTTCGTGAATCATGTACAAAGCTCCAATATTCTTAGGAGTAAAAGAAGTTCATAGCCTCTGACAACAATCCATAAAAACAAACCCACACAACGCAACAATCCACATCTATCGCATTCCTCCCAATAAATCGTACGCATTTCATCAGGTTCCACAGACATTTCAATCTAGAAGTAAAGCTAAATGGCACTCACGACTCTTGTGTTTCGGACCGGATGGATGCTTCACGCGTCCTACTTCCACACATGTTAATATCTACTCTTTATAATGGAAGGTATTAGCATCTCTCCCCCTCTCACAATAGAAATAGGTTCCTTGAAGAGGAACGGGTATAATAGAGTGGTAAGCGATACCAAGTGGATTCGGATGCCTTTATGGATTATATCAAGGCCAAGGTTTGAGGTTTCAGAATATTGTGGGTCAGCTTCTGTGTGGTTTGGTGGAATCAGGGTCAAGTAGCCTTTTGAAAACTACACATTTTTGGTTCCTTTAATAGGCTTGATGTGTTATTATCGTTTTTTATGCTCTCCAGGAAAATATACCGTTCTTTTGTGTGTGGTTATCGATGAGTAAGATTGGCTTTTATGTTTCTTGTAAGATGAAACTCATGCTTCGTCGTAACAATGGTTTTAAGTGTTTATGGATAGAAAGTTATCATTCCCCATCCCCCAAAATAGAGAATATTTTTCAGTTAAAATTATTGGAATGATTTTAAAAAATATTGTTTGTCTTGTTAGTAAGTGCTTATCAGAAAATTTTGTTCGGCTTGTGAAATAATAAAATTTGTAAAATTTGAAAATAAGTTTGCTAATAAGATAGAACTCTAACCGCTTAAGATTATGTTCTTCAATTGGAAATATACTTTCCTTAGCATATCCTTGGAGAATGGATATATATATATATATATATATATATATATATATATATATATATATATATACATAATGTTCCCAGTCATATTTGTAAAAATAAAATCCTCGTTCGATACTATAACAAGTAAAAATGCATAAGAACAGAGATCTGAATAGTAATAACCAAAAAATTGTAAAAAATTGTTCTTTAGAATGCCTCAAATATTTTTAAAAAATACTTAAAATTATTCAAAAATAACATTTGTAAAATGCTTATGAATTGGAAATATCAATTTTACATTAAACACATTTTTTTTTTTTTTTTTTTTTTTTTTTCGCAAATCAATAAATCAAGGAATTTTCGCAAAAGTTTGAATGAGAGCAATCAAAAGAAAAAAAAACCCTGACTTACACTTATTCTCTCTTCGCGATTAAAAAGTCTTACAAATTACTAAAATATCCCCGAAAATTTCTTAAAATTCAAAAAATAATCAAATGATACTGAGATAAGAAATATCAGATAATTGTTAATTTTATATCTTAGAGCACATTCTAGAATATCAGTAGAGACGGACATATTTTTTTAATATGAGCAAATTAATAAACAGCATTAGTTAAATAAATATAACATGACTTATAGGGGAATATCCGTTAAGTGGGGAGTTCCCTTCATAGAATAATTACACTCATCTTATAGCGCCCCCTACGAAAAGTGGCAGTATGTACAGTAGTACAAGAATGCATTAAAAATATTTTCATTGCGCTTATATTTGGCATTTTTCTTTTTAATTTTTAACAAATAACCAGGACAAAATGATAGACCGGTTAGGAAAATAGCTTCACTCTAGGATAATTTTGATCAAATTTGGACGTCTGATAAGCCTTGTTAAAAAAAATAAACATATAATTACATACAAATAATTTTTTTCAAGAAAACATGCTTATATTTTTCTCTAATTAAATATCGCGTTTTAAAGGTAGGTAACCGCCTACCTTTAAAACGCGATTTTCGGTCAAAAAGTCTTTTTTTTTTTATTTACAGACTATTATTAAAGCCGGATTTCTTATCTTTCTAGAACAGTTTCAATTTTATTTCTATCTTACATAGAACTTGAGTTATAAGCATTTTAATAATAGACTGTGTCAAATTTTTTAGAACTGGAAGTAGCATTATGCTACCGAAAATGGAACTTTAATGTTTGTTTACATTGATATTTTAAGTAATATTGCTATCAAAAGATCATCCAACGTGCAAGATGAATTTCCCAAGACCCAAAGTGCAAATGAATCTTTTAATGGTGTAATATGATAAAGAGTACCAAAGGAAGTTTTTGTTTGTCTGAAAACTGTGAAATTGGGTGCATATGATGCAATTATGCAATTTAATGAAGGACATCAAGGCTGCTTGAAAGTCTTAAATAAGCTATACATTGAAAATCCGGTCTACTTTACTGTAAAGGGATACGAAAAGTTGAAATACAATCGAATCAGGGATTTGAAGCGTTATACAACACCTGTTACATGTAAGCGTAGGAAAGTTTTAAAGGTCATCAGGAAGAAAAAGATAACTTATTTAAGTAATATAGATAATGAACTTTACAAATCAGGGGCTTTTTAATGTTAAATTTTTATTTAATTAGGTAAGTTTCTGGGTTGAAGTGTATTTTTAGTTTTTTCTCAAAATCAAGATTTTCATATTTTGCTTCAGTGCAAAACATCGTATTGAAAAAAGCTATGCATATAATCATATGAAACTTTCATGGAATACTCTATGAAAAAGAATTTAGGATTCGAACCTCTCCTATTGTTATAATTTGATTACTTTTCATTTCATTATTGATAATAGTCATAACTTATCACAAATTTTTACGATTTTTCTGTATGTTAAAGTACGACTTCCAATAAATATCTAATTTTCAGGGTTATAATTATGAGAGAGGCACAAATCCTAAATTAGATTCAATTTATCATAATAAAATTTACAGAATTAAAATATCTCTATTCAAATTTCAGTTTCGATGTTTTGCACAAGTGCCATTTTACTGCTATTTTTATGTAATTTTTGAGCTGAAATATAAAAACAATTTTTAATTTATGCAAATTTTACATTGCACTTTAAGTTTTTAATCATATCTTGTAATATAATGCATATAAAAAGTTTTTTTTCCAATTATTTTTAAAAAATACTCTTCGAAGGTAGACGGATACCTTAACTTACTATAAAAAATTTTCCTAGCATTTTATTGAAAACTTAAATAATTGTTTATCATGAGTGCATTGTGATGCGTTGTGATTGTTTATTAACGTCGCACAAAGACACAACACAATTGACGACTCGACCAAAGACACAACACAATTGACGACTCGACCAAAGACACAACACAATTGACGACTCGACCAAAGACACAACACGATTGAACTCAGGTGTCGTCCTCGGTCTACTGACGAAGCCGACACCTGAGCTGGTACCTCTCTCTCCAAACTTCCACACCACGCCTATATGGTACTTACACAGCAGCGTGCACTCGTAAAACCGCCATCGAGGACAATAGAGCTCTCGGACATAAAGTTGGGGATACCTGGTTAAGAGATTACATGCAAACATCTGTGTAAGGGTAATTACTCCTTAATAATTAAATAAAAGCAAAATAAAAAACACACACAAAGAGAGAGTTTACAAAACATAAATTATACCTTTTTTTTCCCCACCCATCTGTCCATAAAAGCTTCTATAAAATGTATTTTTTAACAAATTTCTAAGAAAGGAAATGCATAATGGACAGTACATATTTGATTTAACTACGTAGCTGCATGTAGAAGATGTTCTCGGTTCTGAATGCATGTTTCTTCTACAGGTAAGCCTCAGTTTGAGATAAACAGAATTATTTAAAGGAAGAAGGTAAGATATGAGATTTGCAACTAAACCTCTCAATACTATCCATTCTAAATCTAAATGTCGAACTCCAAGTCAAATCTGCATAAATTCACAATATTGGTTACTGGCTGTTCTTCTTTAGGAAATATCGCAGCTCTCAATATCAATATCATCTGTCGAATGCGCAGACAATGTAGTTCACTTCATTTCTTTCCATTTTACATAAACAATTTAGGAAAATAAATTTGTAATCGTTTGAAGAAATATTATAGAATCAATTTAACATAGTTAAATCACTTACAAGATGAATAGTTAGAATTTAAAATGAACCTCACGCAATGAATGTACTTGAAAACAATATTTTGACGTTATTCTAACTAAAATTGAAAACATTTTTATATTAATTATGTAATCCTTCATAATTAAAAGAAGGATAAGGTATTAATCATAAAAAATAAAATAAAATGATGTTAAAAATATTTTATACTTTGATTATTTTTACTTAAGCTGTATGAATGAATCAATGCTATTCTTAGTCAACTCGAAGTTCTTTTATATGTAGTTCATTCAACTACCTTTAACCAACTATTTTTGCTGTTTCTATAATCATTCCCCCGACACTTAATTGTTTAGCTGCAAAATGCATCGAAATTATTTTAATTTCACATTCTTTTCATTCATTCAATTTAATCAATCCATCTAACACAGGAATCAATTCAACTTGGAGCCATAAAATATCTTAGTATTTTCGGGTGGTTTTTTTCAAATATGTTTATCTCACCATTAGTTTTATTCAAATCATTATTTAAAAAATACTTCACCCTACTCGTGATTTGATTAGTATTAAAATTTATTGAGGTGATACATGGCTTGAACCCGATAGAATTCGTTTTCATGTAGAAGGACATTTTCCATGTTCATTTTCTTTGTCAAAACGTCACTTTAACACTTCTACGAATCAGATATAGGAGATTTACGCAAACAATTCCTTCTTGATGAAAATCATTTAATGTGTAACGATTGCACTTGTCCTCCGAGTGTGAAACATGTCTTGACTGAATGCTCTGCAACTGAATTAAATCATAAACATTCTCTTGATTTTATTACGCCCCCCCCCCCCCAGCCACAGTTTCACACAATATATCCCACGAGGATTCAATGTCCTAAATTTCCTACAAACAATCAAGCAATCGATGACAAGCATCTAAAGGAGTTGCAGTTTTCTGAGCTCCGTGGCAAATGGTCATGGATTCATACCCTGAGCCTCAGTGGGAAAATAACAGAGACTGATTCACAGGGACATATATGTCCTCATGTGGCATAGTATTCAAATTAAAAGATCAAAGTACGCTCTAAAATTCGTCCTTATCATTTGATAGTAACTCAGAAATTAAGAAGTCCATCAGAATTTTAACACCCCCGAGTAGATCTAATGAAATGTTGATTGAATAAATCAACTACAAACATGAATCTATCTGAATCTCTGTGTACGAGTAGGTTAATTTCAATCAACTTTTGCTGAGAATAAGAAATGAAGACACTAACCATTTTGAAACAGTTAGTTGTCATGCTTGGCTTGAATTCGATTTTGGATTATTGCGCCACATTTGTCTTTCCAATAATCTTATAACACAAAAAGAAGCGACGTCTTACTAACTCATGAAATGCATAGTTTTCTAGCAATTCTACTAGAATAGGATGTCTGTCTAAATTAAAGGTTATTCAGGAGATAATCATATATATGATATTTCTATCAAGTATTCATCATGAAAATTTAATTTAGTGATGCTTTGAATACGAATACTTAAGAAAAAAAAGATAAGAAAATCCAGAAATCGATTGTCATTCATTAATTCAAATTTTGAGTTGTGGTATAGAGGGTAGAACTATAATCTGAATCATTTATTTATTCTTTAATAAAAGAAATTTATCGTGCACATCTAGAAAGACTAAGAGGAGAGGTTATGAATCTACAAATCATTATTAAAATCTGAGAAATCCTATTTTGTTTTTAAAAAAAGAAAAAAAAAAGGATTTTTCATTATGGGGGACTATTCAAGTTTTCAAGCAATGTCGAGACATCAGTCGATTTGAAGAATTTGAATTAATGAACATGATTATCATATTCCGCACGCAACATTTGCAACAGTTTTCATTTTGCTTGAATAAGCACGTTATCTTTAAACTTCACATAAATCAACAACAATCCGATAGTTAGTGAAACGATTTTGTAGTCGGAAGGCCGCAGGTTACAGGCTCGATTCACTGAAAACTGTAAAATGAAAGTAGTTGCTTCGCGTTGAATAGTTTTCTAAACACTCGCTTGGTATGGTTTAGAGCAGGGGTCTCCAAACTTTCCAGCCTTAGGGCCATATTGATTACTCCAGTAAATTCCAAGGGCCAAAACCATATTATCATTCATTGTTGCCGGTGGTAAAAAGTTGAATCAGTCCACTAGTGGTGTAAAATATGATTACTTTTTTGCCAGATGCCTCTAGCGACGGGAACGCTTTAATTTTATGCCTCTAGCGACGGGGACAATACTCATTTAATTTCTGCCAGATGCCTCTAGCGACGGGGAAGCTGATGTATTTTCCGTATCGTATGGGTATCCGTTATAATGGGGTACCCGCATCGTATCGCCATAGTAATCATTGATTACAAAAGTAATGAAATACACAAGTAATCATTGATTACTTTTTTCTTCAGTAATCGTTACTTCGGTTCCTAACGAGTAACGAGTACTCAAGTAACGAATGAGTATTTTTTTTACATGAAAAAAAAAGTCCGAAAAAGTACGCCACGTTTAAAAAAGGCTGCAAATCGGACTAAAGTCCGCAAAACGGCAACACTGCATATTATTAATTTTCCTGTCATTATCTGTAATTTCTAGATTAGTCGTAGAGTACGAGCGAGCCATGAGGAGTAACGTGACAGGACATCTGGTGGACACAAGCGGCGGAAATAGGTAGTACCTTCTATCGCTAACAGATGGCGCTAATAGCACTTACAGAATAATCTTGTTGGTTCGAGAAAGTTCTGGTGTCTTCCACTCACTTCTAGATGGCAGTAAGTGGAATATATAAGAAGGCTAGTGGCGCAACCACAAGTCAGTTCCTATGACACTGCTGTGAAATAAAATAGTGCGTACCTCCTTAAAACGTGTTTGTGCGTGTTTAAGTTTAAGACATCTTTGTAACAATATTTTGATTTGAATTGTTGCTTTTGTGTGTGATTTAGTAGAATGGAAAAGAAGCGAAAAATTGATAGTGAATGCAGAAAATTCAAAGATCAGTGGAACATTCAGTATTTCGTAATTGAGTCCAGTAACAAGGCGCTATATTTGATTTGCAATGAAAGCATAGCCGTTCTCAAAGAATATAACATTAAACGTCATTATGAAGCAAAACATTTTCAAAATTACTCAAAATATACAGGAAGTTTGCGGACAGAAAAATTCGAAGCTATGAAGCTCGGATTGAAATCGCAGCAATCTTTATTTACAAAACTCAAAACTGAACAAGAGGCTGCAACTCATGCCAGCTTTCGTGTGGCTCTTGAAATTGCAAAACGTGGAAAACCATTCACCGATGGAGAAATGGTCAAAGAATGCATAATCGCAGTAGCCGAAGAAATGTGCCCTGAAAAGGTAAATTTATTAAAAACTGTCAGTATGTCAGCAAACACTGTGGCTCGAAGGGTAGAAGACATCGCTGAAAATATATCCTCTCAACTGTTCAACAAAAATGGACATGTTGAGTGGTTTTCTTTGGCCTTGGATGAGTCAACGGATGTGTCAGATACTGCTCAGGTGTTGATTTATATTCGAGGAGTAGATAAAAGCTATGAAGTGCATGAAGAACTTCTTGATATGTATAGTATTCATGGCACAACTACTGGTTCAGATATTTTTAAAGGAGTTGAAATGGCCATTAACCAAAAGAACCTTCGATGGAAAAACTTGAAATGTATTACAACTGATGGAGGCAAAAACATGAGTGGGAAAGATAAAGGAGTGGTCGCTCTTGTGTCAAAGGCTGTAGAAAATGACGGTGGTTCAAAACCAATAGTCTTACATTGTATCATTCATCAACAATCTTTGTGCGGAAAATGTTTGGATATGTCTGAAGTTCTGAAACCAGTCATATCAACTGTTAATTTTATCAGATCTTTTGGGCTGAATCACCGACAATTCGTGCAATTTATTGAAGAGATTGGAGAAAATGACTTACCTTATCATACTGCCGTACGTTGGCTTAGTTGTGGGAAAGTCCTTCAGCGCTTTTTTGAACTTCGAGCAGTGATCGAAATTTTTTTGAATGAAAAGCATCGCCCTCTTACTGAATTGCAAAACAACGCATGGCTGTGGAAGTTAGCATTCTATGTTGATTTGACAAAACATGTGAACGAACTGAATTTGAGATTGCAAGGAGAAAACCAGCATCTTCCTGATTTATACACTAATATCAAATCATTCCGGAAGAAATTGATACTGTTTCAATCATAACTACGAAGTAAATGTTTTTCACATTTTAAAACATGTGAAATATTCAGCCACACCACTGAGACCGAGTTTCCTATCGATTTTGCAATCGAAACTTTGAGTGCTTTGAAAATAAATTTTGATACTCGTTTCTCGGACTTCGATGCCATTGCGAATCAAATTAAGATTTTTCAGAATCCTTTTGATACTGACATTGAAACCCTAGCCCCGGAACTTCAAATGGAAATTATTGATCTACAGTGCAGTGATATAATTAAGAACAAATATCAAAACTTATCTTTGTTGGAATTTTATAAGTGTCTTCCACTGACACAATTTGATAATTTGCATAAATTTGCTCGTGGGCTGTTTTCTGTTTTTGGTACTACTTATTTGTGTGAGAAGACCTTTTCCAAAATGAAGTACACAAAAAATGTTTACAGATCTAAATTAACTGATGAGCATCTTAAATCTCTTTTAATAATTGGTACAAGTAAAATTAGTCCACAACTACAAACTATTGTCAGTGGAAAATCTCAATTACATAAATCTCATTAGTATTTCATATGTCATTATGCTTGTTATAAGTTATTTTTTCATTTAAAATGTATAAAATGTTAGTTGGATTCATTTCAATAATTTGTTAGTTAGTATATAGTAACCTACAACAATGTTATGAGTAGTTAGCCCATGACCATATCAATGTAAATGTCATATTAATAATTATTCAACATAAAAATAGATTACTTCAGTAAACTAAATTTAATTTGCTATAAAAAATAAATATGTTCTCTAGAAGGAGTTTTCTTTCAAGTATGCTAGCTCTCCGCGGGCCGGACAAAATCTGTCCGCGGGCCGGATGTGGCCCTCGGGCCGTAGTTTGGAGACCCCTGGTTTAGAGGATAAGTTATATCAGTTATAATTTATTCGCCCTAGCCACTAGATAGTCATTCAGAATCGTGTATAATCTATCTCTGGTATTGTATTTCGTAGCTTCAACATAAGATTCATTTTTAACAAATTAAAAATGCCAAAATTCGCATAATCCTCCATTTTAAATTATTTTTTCCAATAAATGCTGTAACTACGAAAAATTCCTATTAGGTTTGAAAGTATTTACTCTAATTTAAGATAACAATACCGTAAAGATATTGCGAGTACATACAAAGCAAGCGTACATACAAAGTGCTCGTGCTGCTATCTGTCGGTGAAGTATAAAAATAGAAAGGTCCACATATTTGAATAAAGCTTTCAATTGAAAAATAAAGTAATTTTCAATGTAATATATTCTTAAAATTATGAAAAATATCTCTCTTCTGTTAATTATGAAACCAAAAATTATTTTCTTTATATGAATTACTTTGGTTACAATGCTTTTTTTTTAGTCTAGCATATTTCACGGTTTTCAAAACTTCCATAAATCCATTTAATTAAAACCAATAAGTTTTAGTGATTATATGCGTATGTTAAAAGCAAAAGTTTGGAAGTAAAAAAATAGAATTATGCACATTTATTAAAGCATATTTTACAAACATTATTACACCCTATTAACATTAATTATTGTTTTATAAAACATTATTACACCCAATCGGTTTATATAACTTCGGTTTATTTATCATTAAGTTTGAAGAAAATTGGATACATTTGAACGAAGAGATATTTTTGTCGGAACCATCTTTGACGCCAAGTTCAATATTTGCTACAATGACGTATAAAAAACTAACTATTTGTTCCGACATTTGCTTTTTATTGCCGAAAAAACAATAACTTCAAAAATAGGAAATCTTAAGAAAATATTAAGAAATAGTCCATAAATAGGAAATCATATTGTTTGTTACATTTGTATGAATGAAAAACTGTAAAAAGAAGTAAAATAAAGTGAAATACAGTTTTGAATTGTCTGTAGCGATTTTTTTTAAAACTACTCCACACAAGAAAACTATTAACTCTTGTAAAAAAAATGCTACTTATAATAAATACCAGATGCAAAAAAAGTGAAAGACATTTTTCTCACAATGTTGAAAGAAACAAATTCTTTTCGAAAAAATTTACGTATTCACTTCGATTTCTCAATTAAAAAAAAACATTCTTAAATTGAAAAAGTGTTATTATTTATTCATTTTCAAGAGAGACCATTAAGAGTGATATTTTTACTAAGAATATTATTCACCAAGAATGTTATTTTTATTATTAAATATGAAAACAATAATTTACAATTACTTATAATCCATAACACATTATTTATTAATCCTCATTCAGAAACAAAGATTCAATTCACACCTGATTATTCTGGGAGCTCTGGAATATTCTGAAAAACATTTATGCACATTTTCTGAAAAACATTATGCATTTGTCTTTGGACTTGTTAATTATGTTTCATTCAATATTATTTTCACTTGAGTTTTGCTTCTTATTCAATTTCTGCTTTGCTTTTCATCATCTTTATTTCATTCATCATCTACGCATATTATTAGAGAAGTGCTCTAAAAATCGCTGATCCATGCATAAATATTGCAAATCAAAATAACTCTTGGATAATATAACGAAAATTAATGAAATGATCCTGAAAATTTCTACCGAAAGCAATGCAAATCACAAAATTTACCATAATATTATTCCAATACGTATTATTAAGAGTGAAAGAAACATTATTGAAAAGTGAAAATTTTTCCAATACTCTTCATAATTAGAACGAGAAGGATTATAGTTCTCTCTTAGGCTGCCATCTAGTGTGGTAAAATAAAAACAAAATTACATTGTATGTGTTTACTGTTTTCCAAAATCTTTTACCAATTATTTCAAAATTTATAAAACTGGTGTTTCTCTTGAAGTTTTTATTTCATGTTTTTACACTAATGATTAATTAATTATGTTTCAATTAAAGTGAAATTCAAAGTAAGCAAATAACTTTCAAAGTCAATTTCTTTTTAAATGAATAGAGGAAAAAAAAAAAAAAAAAAAAACAGAAATGCTTTCAAAAATTAAATTGGTTACAAATTTATTTCTAAGCATAATTTTTTCTCAAAAATATGCTGTGTAATTCAATTAAATTTCCCCCCCCCCTTTTGTTATATTATTTTTTAAAAAGTAATAGAATGAGTAATCATCACAAAATAAATGCATTAAAATCGTATTTTACATTTAATTTATTCTTTAGGACATTGAGTAGAAATTGAAGTTGTGTAATATTATTTTTATTTCATAAACATTAACAACAATTAGAAGTTTTACTAAGAGGAACAACTATTTTTTATTTAAAACTTTAATTGAATTTACAATAAATAGAAAGTTATTATTTAATTTAAGACAGAATTATATTACCGATGAACAGAAATTCAATAAAGTATTTTTCTTTTTTTAACAAAGAAATTTGAGTTGCAGAGATTATTTATTTATATCTCAAGAAGAATAAATGTTAGTTTAATGGCAATGAGTCTTGTAAACGTGATCCAAGATCAAATGACGAGGACGACACCTGACCTGGCTACCCTCTCTCAAATTTCCACACTGGGCCTACTTGAGTACTTTGAACCTCGACAAAATTAAAGTTAATCAAAAAAACTGGATCCAAGACAGGCCTTTATTAGAATTAGGGCGTTTGAAATATCGCCGACCTGAAACTTTCATTTATGACCACTCAGCTACCTTCTTGAAATGCAATGAATTGTGTCAAATAAAAATCGTTTAACATCGAAGCTTCTGTGTAAAAAGGCGCAAAGAAAATCTCATTGTTTTGAAAACTCTTTTCTCGATTATAAAGTATGTTTCTTTTGGTCCATCAAAAGGAAAATAATTGATGTGTTAATTGTGATTATGTTAGCCTGTGAAACGGACAAAACATAAACAACTTCGAGGGTAAGTCATGTTTTCTCTTACTTTGTCAAACATCATTTAAGTCAACAGATTTGAAAAAAAAAAAAAAAAAAAAAAAAGTTGTTTTAGAATAGTTAAGTAAAAAATAAAGGTAAATTGTTGTTCATCTTTATTTTCGTTATAAAGCAAGTAAATATCATCAAACGAATTATTGATGAAAACCCATTATTAAAATGGGTTCTCATCAATTACTTATTGATGAGAATTAATTATTGACCAATAAAATTATTGATAGAACCCAATCGAGAAAATAAAAGAAATTGTTTCAGTCATTAGTATTAAAAAATATAACAACGCTCGCTAATCTTTCAAAATTCAAAATAATAATAATCTTAAATACAAATTTGAAAATTTGTTTGTCCCATTAATCGTATTCCTCCAAACATTTTTAGGGAACTTCACTGATGCGTGGAAGGAACCGTAAGCCAAAAGAATTTTCAAATTTATTTTTGGTGGATTTTTTTTTTCGAATATCACCTTTCCCACCGTCAACAGATGGCAGCAGTATCTTTGTGACATAAGAGAATGAGTCTCTCCAAAATGTTTCAGGGCTTCTCTGATGTCAGTTTTGTTTCAATTTTTGCGATAATATCGATTTACTTAAAAACTTTTTTTAATTAATTTTCTTGAAGTTCATTACATTATTCAAATTGGGTGCCGCGCGAGCTCACTTTTGACCCAAACCAACGACGAGTTGATGATTCGGAGCAGTGTTTGAAGATGATCAAGCGTAATAAACCCGAGTTTTTGCGTCGATATGTGACAATGGATGAAAGAGGCTCCATCATTTCACTCCGAAGTCCAATCGACAGTCATCCGAGTGGACTGCACACAATGAACCCGCTCCAAAGCGTGGGAAAACGCACCAGTCGACTGTCAAGGTTATGGCGTCTGTATTTTGGGATGCGCATGGAATAATTTTCATTGACTACCTTGAAAAAGGAAGGATCCTCAACAGCGACTATTACATAGCGTTATTGGACCGTTTGAAGGACGAAATCGCCGAAAAACGGCCGCATTTGAAGAAAAAGAAAGTGCTGCTTCCCCAAGACACTGCACCGTGTCACAAGTCAGTGAAAACGATGGCAAAAATCCCTGAATTGGGCTTCGAATTGCTTCCTCATCCACCGTATTCTCCAGATCTGCCCCCCCAGCTACTATTTCCTGTTCTCAGATCTCAAAAGAATGCTCGCTGGGAAGAAATTTTCGTCGAATAAAGAGGTGATCGCCGAAACTGAGGTCTATTTTGAAGCAAAGGACAAATTGTACTACGAAAATGGTATCGAAAAGTTGGAGGTTCGTTATAATCAGTGTATCACCCTTGAAGGGAATTATGCTTAATAAAAAAAAAAAACTAATTTTGCCAAAAAAAAATGTGTTTTACTATGGTAGGCCGGGGACTTTTCAATTGACCTATTATTTTCTTGAGTAATCTGATGTGTAAACTAATTAGTCGGTTTTTTAAAATAGTTCTAAAAACCATAAGTTTTTGTGGCGGGGGGCCCCCCCTTTATTTGAATTGGTAAATCATTTCAAACAGAAATCTATTCCTCCAAATTATGCTGTTTTCATACGGTAAATAGCATAAACATTTGACACCTTTAAAACAATGGACAGAGGAGAAATGTTAATTAAGGGGATATTTTATTCAAATTTTTAACTACCATCCAGTGAGCGAATTTCCCTCCCCCCTCCTACATTCTTGTTTAAGATTTCCTCTTTGTTAAGCATAGTTTTGGCGTATTTCTACGTCATGGTCTACGTGATTATTCATTATTCTTCATAGATTCCTTTAGAGATCATTGTACTTATTCATTTATTTGTTTGTAATTAAAAAAAAAAAATGTTAAAATACTTCTCTAAAAGTTTGATTTTTATTGATATATGTATTAATCAAGCATTTTTGTGTAAGTATTGCTCATTTAAAATATTTTTTTTTTTTGGTAGTTCGAGTAAGTTCCCCCGTGCGAAGAAATTAAACAAAGCATTCACTATTATTGAGTTTTAATTTCTGTTAAGTTTAATGTAACACTTCATCGATTTCTTCTGTGTTGCAATTCATTAAAAAAAATTAACAACTGTAATTTTATAAACTCCAAATTTTTGAAAAATTAATTTTTTTAAATATGAAAGCTTAAAGAAGTTTCTTTAATTAATGATCTGTAGGCTTCTCTCCATTGGTTTTAAATTTAAATCTTTAACTTCACTAATTTATTTAAAAAATTATTCTTTTCTTGGAGAATAATTTGAATTCTTTTAAATTTACTCAAAATATTAATAAAAAATTGGACTTCATTAAAAAAAAATATCTTTCAATCCGAATTCTTATACTTTTAAACTAATCTATGCGAAGAACGGGTACTCCTCCTATTAATTAAATAAAAGTGTTTGTTTGAAACAGAAAAGTAATTACAATAGGAAATTCAGTTTTTCAAGTAGGAATTAATATCTGAACGCTTTCCTCCCCTAGAGGGTGATATGAATCTGACTATTGTTGCGTTATATAACTATTGCTCCGACGAGTGCTACGGGTACACCATTTCTGCCATCAGATGCTGGAATGAGGCAATGATGTAAATGCATGATTATGCACAACATAGCGGTCATCTGCAATTGTTTAATACTCTTAAATCCAACTAATCTAAATCTGGTTCTAAATAGTTATGATGTAAATACATTATTTCATATTCTAATTAAATAACTTTTATATCAAATCCTTCTTATTCTTTGGAGCCCCCCCCCCCCCAAAAAAAAAAAAAAACTCTAGACATCAAACAACAAGCTATTGATCTCCACATGAGGTAATGTACAGCAGTTATGACAAAACTAGATCATTAGCTAGTATCTAATTCTATTGCAATGCAATACCTAAGTCTCCCGCCTATCCGCCATTTTGATTTCGTGGAAGTAATGTTAATCCTATGGAATTTCGACTTCAATTCTCAAATCTTTATTATTTGATCCATACGAATACAATAAAGTGTATCTAAAAAAGAAAAAATAATAATGAATGCTTCTGCGGAATTACTTTTAACCTCCATTTTCTTAAAAATATTTTTACCCCTATTTTGAAAATCCATTTGCGAATTGGTTTTTTTTCCTGTCTTTAAAAAATATTTTTAAGAATCGGAGGGGGAAAGTAATTCCGTGGAAGCATTCATTATTTTTTTTTCGTTTTAGATGCACTTTATTGCATTCAAAAAGATCAAATATTAAAAATATGAGAATTGAAGTCCAAATTCCATAGGATTAACTTTACGTCCATGAAATCAAAATGGCGGGTAGACGGGAGCCTTACGGTGCAAGTTCAAAATTTTTACACTAATTGAAAGTGCAGAAGGAAATTGATAAATTTAAAATTTTCCTTTTTATATGTTTACAAATATAATTTGGACCAATTTTATGATCTTTGATAAAACGAATATTTTGAAAAGAAATTATAAGAAATATTAAAATACCAAAATATAACAAAAAATCCATCATAGCTTATTAAATACGTAAATTGTAACAAATGTACAGTTTTTCGGTTTATTATTTTGCAATAAGTCATACATCAATGTATAACTATATAAATATAAATAAGACTACGTACTTAGTGAACATTGCAATAAATGCAAAGTTTTCATAATATTCATATGGGTATTAAATAAAAACGAGTAGTATATAATATTTAAAATTTTAGGGTAATAAATATGTAAAACAAATAATGTGTTTTGTATAAATACACATTATAAATATTTTATATAAGCAAGCTTATAAATATAATAACTAATTAATGTAAATTCTCTTTTGCTTCTAAATTGTCATTTACAAAAGTTGAAGCATAGAATGCATGTATCGTATTGAACATGTAAAGTGTAATAACATAAACTTCCCAAACACATAACTTCCAAATATCCCGAATATTTTAAAAATCTCATTCAAACATAGAATTCAGAAATACCAAAAGAAAATTAATTTTCACTGATGTATTGCTTTTTGAAAAAATATATGTTCGTGTTGTGTATGATGATAGTATTTTACCCCCTAATAAGGTTTTTTTTTCAGGGGGTGGGAGGGGTGCAAGTTTATTATAGATATTTTTATGTAAAGAAAGAAATAAATAATTAAAATTGTCTTTTCCGAAAATAAACTGAATTTATGTGACAGTTCGTACCGAATAAATAAATATTTTTAAATTTATTGTTTTATAGCGATTTCACTTTTCTGTTTATGAGATCAAAATAATGTACGATCGGCCAATAATATATTGTTCTTGGAGACATAATATTTTGTCAGATGATTAAATTGACTTATGAATACCCACAAACACAAATAAATCTGACTTGGCTGTAGAAAAGTATTAGAAAAAAAAATTGACATTTTTTTCTCTTTTTCTATTTTGCAAAATGTTTGATATTATTCACTGTTCTAAACTATTCACAATCTCATTCAAATGCAGCAAAATGAAAAACACTTGTCAAACCATTCATTCAACCTTCGTATTTTTACACGATGATCAAGAAATAAGTAAAGGACACTAACTAAATATTTAATTACTCGAAGACATTTCTTATAATATGGAGTTGCATTAGAATAAGATTTTAATATTTTTAGTTCATATTAAAATAATTATTAATTAAAAAAATCAGTATTCTTCCTTTTCGTCAGTAATGCATCATATTAGTAAGACGAAAAGTTAGCATATCAACTGTCACTGCCAATGTGACGACTTGTGTTCAAGATTTAAAAATTTTATAGAAGAAAATCTCGCTTCTTAAAAACCTCTTTTAAGGATGTTAATGCATAACATCTCTGGTTTTAGTTCCACCATAGTTTATTTATTCATTTATTTTTATCTAGGCGTACGCATTATATTAAAATGTGTACCACTAATTTAATTTTCTATCAATTTTTTTTCTAATTTAAACAATTTTTTAAAACTTAAAATAAAAATGTCATTAAAATATTGATTTATATTTGTGTAAAAATCTTAAGCAAATCCGAAACTTAAAATTTTAAAAACTAATTTTATGTAAAGTTCATAGAATTAAAACTAAAAATTATGCAAGTACAATGACTAGAAAATGCTCAATGCAAATAGAAATGGAGGACGTTTTCTTAAAATGGACGAGAAAAAAAGTGATATTTGGTGTTTCTTTCTCAAAAACAGAAACCTTTTAAAAATTAATGCTACCAAAATCGTTAATGCCTGGAAAATTGCTAATCGATATTCAAGGCTCCCATCTTCTGGCCATTTTGATTTCGTGAATGTCATGTTAATGCTATTGAATTTCTATACCCGTCCTCAAATCTACACAATTTTATCTATTTCACACTGTTTTATCTAACGCAATTAAGATATCCGAAAGAGCCTAAGATAATGAAGGATTCTGCGGAATTATATTCCCCCCCCCCGAATTTTGGAAAGATTTTATTATATTTTTCAAAGATCAGAAAACCCATTAACGAATCATTGCAAATTTATTTTCAAAAATCGAAGAGAAAATGTAATTCCACAGAAACCTTCAATATTTTTTGTTTTTTCTGAAGCACTTATTGCATTCAAATAGACAAAAAAAAAAAAAAAAAAAAAAAATTATAAATTTTTTAAAAAATTTTTAAGAAAAAAAAAAAAAAAAAAAAAAAAAAAAGTAAGGATTTGAGAACGGTAGTAAAAGTTTCATAGGATTAACATAACATCATGAAATCAAAATGGCCGGTAGATAGGAGCCTTGATTTTTTTTTTTTTTTTTTTTTTTTAGAAAAAAAGAAATCGGCTTTTGTTTCCGTAGATGGGAAAAACGTCACATTTGTTTTGAGATGATGGAGAGTATTGTGTATGCTTATTGAATGTTTCTGGTAACATGTTTCTACCCGATCAACCAAATGTTTCTTCCGATAACCATAGCCACGCTCCGTTCCATTTAGTCACGGCTAGACGACGAGGTCAAAACTTGAACTGGTAAGCAACTCTCCTCGCAATGAGAGGATTTTCGATCTCGACTGATTAAATGTGCATTAACATTGCTTCTCGACCGTCTTTAGAAGGATAAGACTCGAACATGCTACTTATCAGTATTGAGCTTGTTATATTATTAACTAGGCTACCATGGTTTTTGTTGACTGTTGTTAAGTGGATTCTGAATTGAATAAAAACTGACGGCTGAAAATATGTGAAAAATGAACTTTTGATCATCTTAACTAAAATGTGTAGCCCTGTTAACTGATCGTTTGGTTTCATGGCGTATAGAGCAGCAAAGCGCATTTTCCCTTTGTAGACCTATAAATAGTTTTGATGAATATTTTCTTAGGATGAAATGGGTGATTTTCCCTTTTTTAGGTAATAAGCTTCACTTTGATCAAATTGTTCTATTGTTTATTAACGCCGGACTGAAAAGCAATACGAGGGGTTTTGCCGACGGACATTGTAATTCTGAATCTTGTTCAAGTGACGAGGACGACACCTAGGTAGTATTTCCATCTCTAAACTTCCATACCAAGCGAAAATGTTTGCCCTCGATCAGATTTAATGTGTGGTACCTCGCTACTCAGTGGATCTTTGGGGCAATATGGCTCTAACCTACAACTCGAAAGAAAACAATATCAACCGCTAGTCCGTGACTATGACCTCTAGATCCTGCGGGGCCACTGAAACATTCGAATACTTAGGATATCAAAAAATGATAGAAGAAAACATTTCATAATTTTTATATTACAATAGAAAAGTGACTATAAAACTGAATTTATAAATGATTTCATTTCATGTAATAGTAGTTGAATGGTGTTTAAAAAGAGTCTCATTGATTTAATTTAAAAGTTGTTCCAAACACTTATTAGAGCGTAGTGAAAATTCCATAAAATTTAACCTCCTTAGTCCCGGCGTCGCCTGTATTAAACGCTGAATAGCACTTTCAAGAACAGTTGACAATTTAAATAAAAGGCGTTATTGATACCCAGATATAGTTAATTTTCTTCTTAATAAGTGGCAGTGCAAAAAAAACTCTTTTTAGAGACAAAATTTTATTCATAGCTTGCTAACGTTCAAATGAAAATGGCGTTTTCCAAAAGAAAGTGAATTACATGCAAACGCATCGGTAAATGTTAATATTTTTAATTATTTGCATAGTAGAAAATCATTAAACATACTACTAATTCCTTACAGGTGATATTTTTATATGGTATTAATAATAAAACTGTCAAATCTTCCCACTTCTGATTTAGAGCGCTATTATTTTGATGTCGCCTGTAGGCGACATTGAGTCAATGGCTTTCAAAATCGCTTAATTTGAAAGTATTATTGGGGTATATATTTTAGATTTGCTCAGATTGTAATCAATAATTAAATTTACGTTTCTATATATTTATATGAAGATTTTTTTTTTTTTTTATTTATTGCTAAATTGAAAATAATAATATTGTGATTTTTTTAGACTCAGATAAAGATAAAAAACAACTTTTGTTCTGACTAAGAGTAATTAATAAAAATTGATGAAACCACCTTATTATTATTATTATTATCATACAATTGTTAGTTTTTTTTTAAGATAATATACTCTCTTACAATTTTTTTTCTTCTTTCGTCTTATATATATATATATATATATATATATATATATATATATATATATATGAAATAAAACAAGAAAAATTAATATAACTTAAAACTAAATTACTGTACTGTATATAATAATAATAATAATAAGGTGTTCATCAATTTTCTATTATACTCTTGTCAAAAAGTTGTTGTTTTGTTATCTGAGTCTAATCCAATTTTTAAATTTTCAATTTAGCAATAAATAAAAAAAAAAAAAATCTTCATAAGCCAACCAAACGCCAATTTATCATCAAAATATGCATCGAAGTGTTTAATGATTTTACTGCAGCAAATATTAGGCATTTACCGACATTTGCATGTATTCTTTCTTTCGGAAAACGCCATTTCATTTGACGTTAACAGCTATGTCATTTGTCTCAAAAAGAGCGCTGCTGCTATTCAGAAGAAGGCGCAACTATCTGTCAACTAACGCATTTAAAATTGTCGCTTCATTCTTCAATAACATTCGCTTGGACACAACTCTACGGTGACACAAAGATAAGGAGGTTAGAGGCACAGCGGAGCTACTACATCTCATGTTTGCGGGCTGGCACAGAACCAAATCAATGAGAACTCTGCCATTCATGCGTACATGATAGAAATCATTTGCTCAAATTGAGTTTTTCAGTCTTTTTCTAATATAAAAAATTATGAAATATTTTCTTCTATCATTTTTTTGACCAATAAATGAACTAGAATGTTCGGCTTTGAGAAGATTAAGCAGTCACGGTTGGCGATGATGTGGTGCAACTTTCATTGTGAGTTAGAAGCCATATTTAGACAGCGAGCACCACACGACCGTCTGATAGAACGAAGCGACACAAGCACAGTTTGGGAAGATGGTCTGGTCGCGGTGCTGGAATTAAAACAATACGTCGGCAAACTTATATGTGCTTTTCGTCATGTAATAATTTGATCAGAGGCCAATGACCCACTAAAAATCACCATTTAAGCTTATAGTGCAAGAGAAAATGCGCTTTAGCATATGGCTTCAAAACGATCGATAACAAAGAGGCTACACGTTTGTTCCAGATGATCGAGGATGCATTTTCTGTTTTCGGCTTATAAATTTTCCGTGATGAAATCCGCTTAACCTTTGATCAACAACTTCTTCTGTAGCTCAATAGCGACAAGCAAGTCTTATCTAAGGCAATCGGTCGAGATCATCTCTCTGCGAAAGGTTACTTACCATTCATTAAAACCTCGGCAACATTTAATGGAACGAACGTGATCGGTAGTAAGCATTATAAATAAATGCTCCAGGCCAAGCTCGGGCGTTTCCATCTGCGAAACAAAAAGCCGATTCTTTTTCTAAAAAAAAAAAAAAAAAAAAACGAGCTCTATCTTGCCACGGCCATTTGATTTCATGAGTGTTGAAAATCTGTAATTTTACTACCGTTATCAAATCTTGCTTTTTTTTTTGGCTCGATGCGATAAATGCTTTCGAAAAACAAAATCGGATGCATTTTCTCTTCGTTTTTGAAATAAACGTGTTCGTTGCATGATCTTTGACTGCTAAATAAATCTTTTCAGAAATGAATAAAGTCCTTCATTATGCCAGATGCTCAGACTAATGAGCAAGTTAGTCAAGCTGATAAACGAAATAGATAAAATGACCAACGAACTTGAGGACATTCAATGGCGTGGCATGAACGTCCTGAAGATGACGGGTAACTGATATCGTTAGCTATTTTCGGTGACAAACGGCGATATTTTTTAAAGGTTTCTGTTTGACACCAATATCATATAGTCCATTTACAGAGAGCGATCATGTCATGAAACTG
>BMAW01105508.1:6000-35149 GCA_019974015.1 Nephila pilipes
AAAAAAAAAAAAAAAAAAAAAAAAAAAAAAAAAAAAAAAGTCTCGAGCACACATCCAAATAACAAAGCCATTTGTTATGTAAATTTCTTAGAATACTTTTAAAGAATAATTCGTTAGAAGTTGAAGAGAAAAAAAAAATCTTACATCTGTACTTGAGAAAAGTAACGCCTACCCGAAGCGTTGGTGAATCAAACTTAATGAATTCGATTTTAGTTTTTTGGAAATGCCATTAAATGTAGCAGAGTCATTCTTTGGTTCATTCGGAGGAACGCATTGAATGTTGATGGAGCCATTCAGAAAAGAAACATCTTCATTGAAAGAAGTTCGCTTTTGTGTGAATTAGTTTAAATACAACTATCGTTTGATGCGGTTTGGAAGAAGATTTGTGTTGACTTTTGTTTTCTGAGGTAATTAAATTTTTAACACCAGCAGTGGTTTCAAATTTTTGGAAGAAGTATATAATAAAGTTTTGGATCATTTTGTGGTATTTCATAACAAAATTTAGCCAATTAAAATTGTTTCAATATCTGCCTAATATAACAGAACCAAACCAAATCTTGGATTGTTTTTCCAAGTGGAAATTTTTTTTCAATAATAATATAAATTCGCTTTATGTATGTTATTATTATATTTCGTCTGTAAAGATTGACTCTGTCACTGTTAGAATTAATTAAATACTTCAATTTTCATTTTATTGTGAAATGATTGCTAGATTGATATGCTTGAGTGCAAGTGAAAAAAAAAATCAATGTATCCTCTTAAGACCTCCAAAACATTATAAAAAAAATGTCCTATTTGTATGTACTACTTCATTGTAATTAAGAACTGTTCTACTTCAATGCACTACTTAAAATGTACTACTTCATTAAAATTAAGAACGTGTAAACATATATCAGGATAGGGATCAAAGGAATATGTTAACTTGTTCTTTTGAACCTATTTATCTAAAAGAGCGAAAAAAGATTTTTTTTATATGGCAAGTTAATGCATTATACTTGACATTGCAATACTTGTAATATGCAATACTTGATATTGCCATTAAATGCAATACTTGATATTACCATTAAATGCAATACTTGACATAGCTATTAAATTGAATTTGATCAAATTTAAGAAACAGTTTCGAAGAATTCTATTTGAAAATTTTGTTTTTATTCTAATTTTTATTGATTTCATTAGAAAAAAATAAAATATAAATATAAATAGAAGGTTTATATTTTTAATATATTTCACATATACTTTTATCACATTTGTTCATTTTACTGAAAAATAGAAACTAATTAAACAACTTTATGACAATATTATTCAATGTTTGATAGATACAGCAAACTAAAACAAAATATTAAACTTATAAATTAGTTTTGTAGGTTTTGTTAGCAAGAACACAATACGATGCTGTGGATTTCGACGTACATCTAAGTTCTTTTTCTGAAAGAATAAATCAATAAAATATGAATTGATGAATAACATAACATTTCCTATAAATTTTAAGCTTGGAGATTAACATATTAACATTAAAGTGAGATAGTGACTTAAATTGTTCAAGTTACCCCAAAAGCCCACTCTTGATTGAAACACTAAGAAGCGTCAATAATTAATTTTAGATTACAAAAGGGGGCAGTTCTTAAAATTTTCCGAGGTTCGTCGTGTTGTAGCTAGAAATTATTAAAATAATAAATTAAACATATTTTAAATGAAAATAATTATTCTGTTAAATATTTTTGTATTAATCATTGTAATTATTATTTGAAATATTTATTTCTCAATTGTTTAATTATTATTATTTTATCATTATTTGTTATTGACGATTAGCTTTTATGCGGTCGAAAGTGATACAAGTTTATTTTCTACTCTTTGTCATTTGAGACTCTAAGCATAAAATAAGGGAAATTACAAACTTTTTAGAAAAAAAAAATGCTTATAGTTTTTTGAAATTTGAATAATTAACTATTAGTTATGAACTGCAGTTCAAAACTATATATATAAAGTTTCTTTTTTTGTGCTAATTTTTTGATGGGATTTTGTGTAGCTTATATTTTTGTATTCGAATAATTGAGAACCTACCCTATTAAATATTTCTGATGGTCCCTTGGTAAGCCACGAAAGGATTTCAGCGGGATTGTGAACATGGATGAAAAAAAAAAATCATTCATTATCGTTCTTTGCTAAGTGCCAAGTAATTAGATAGAGTATTTATTTCTTTTTCGGATAAATGTATTTATTCTTGTTGATAAAATAATCGCATTTTTTTTTATCAAGAATACCATACCTCAATTTGATATTGTAACTCATGACAAATAAAATTAGTCTCCTCAATGTGTCAATAATGTTTAATAAATACGGATTAAAAATATCCTATTCTATTTATGAAATGTAATAATGCATTATTCAATTTAAGAAATCAAATATTATTTATATGTTAATATTCATATTCGTATCTTATGATTTATTTTTTATTCCTTCATACATGTAGAAAGAGGTACGATTTTGTATATTTTAATATATTAATTATTTTTCAGTGTAAGTAATTGATTTGCTATTCTTTTCATACACATATCTTATACATTAGGATCAGGAAAATGATTAGCGATAGGTACAAGGGAATTCGTTGTTTTCATTCTTCTGACAAAAGTATCTACAAATAAAAAACAGATTAAAAGCTCTTGATTTAATGCTTATCCCACTTGGTATTTTGAGCACAGTTAGGTCGCCAAATAAATTTTAGAGAGCGTCAACCCACTTAAGGGGAAAAAACAATATGATTTTCTGGAGCTAAAACAGAAGCACGTTCAGTGTAAGAAATTCTTTATTGCTCTTTTGTCCCCCAAAATGACCATCGAATCATACAGCGTAAAAAGAATTTCACTTTAGCGACTTGTTTTGAAGCTGCTTCTGCTTTTTCACTTCTGTTTTTTCTGATACAACATTTTATACTAGATTTAGATTCGCTTCCTGATTTCTGAAGGAATTTATTAAACATTATCATTTACTTAAATTTTATAGATTTTTTTAAAGTTTTGTGCTTATTACAATTCTTTGCACTGGTTTTATGCGATTTCAAAAAGTACGGAAAGTATGTTCAAATTCCCAATGTAAAACTGTTTTTTTTTCTCAATTCTTATGAGAAATTTTCCACTAGAGCTAATTATCTCATTGATAGGAGAAACTAAACTGTACATATATTTGATTTACAGTCTGCAAAATGATGCTGATTTGCTTCATTTTTGTTTGTTTTACTTTATTTTATCACCAATTATGAAACTTTCTCGCAACAATATTTGTGAAATGAAGAATCAAAGAAAAATTGAGAGGCCAGTTTATTCTCCAAAGATCTTTTAATGGATAAAAGGAAATCAGCAAACGCTAATTAGTACTGCAGTTTGACTTAAGAGACATTATTGAATAATTTGAATTTTCCTCGGCTCTCTCCACAATTTTTCTGTTGAATTTATAAACTAATTGGGTTCACAAAATAAAAATTAGTTGTTTTATATATTTGTATGCACTTTTCAAAAAGAGGAATCCATATTCATTTAAGCATAAAAATTTCTTTAGAATATTCTTAATTTTTCGGATTTTTGTGCTAATAATATCCAGAATTTGCAATCAAATTTCCCAAAAGTTATAGAAATAATAATTATATACCAGAAACAAATTACAGCTGAAATGTAAAATAAAAGTAATATGAATATTCATTGATGTAGGAGTAATTAAAGGATAAATCTTTTTACATCACATATGCGAAAAATGGCAATATTTTCCTTTACAATATGCAACCAATAATATAGGCAACTTGCATTAAAAATTGAAATGAATATCATGCCGCTGTAGAGGGGTATCGGTCATCTCGTGTATTTCTGCTATTTTCTGGAAGTAGCTAAGTAATAAAGGGTTTACCATTAATTGATATTTGTGTGCGTGCGTGGAAACATTTATCACGAGATGGTTAAATTTAATTTCATAAAATTTACTAATATGCTCAAAAAAGATAAATTCTAGTAAATTCAGTGAATTACATCATACAAAAAAGTTACATTAAATATTACAATCTAAATCTTATCGATAATAATAAGTGTCATATATACACCTGTGCGAAAAACTTCAGCGGCAATTGCTAGTTTTGTCGCAACTTTGCAAAAAACGTGTTATATGTGAAATTCAGGTTATAGAGACAGTATTTTATAGTTAAAGTATGAAGGAAGCATACTGTACAAAAAGGAATGAGACGCATACAGTATGGAAATAAGGAAAAAAAAGTGTTTTTGTTGAAAATTGTTGGTACAATTGATTGTATACCAAAGAGAGGGAACGACAAACATATGTCCTTTAGTGCAAGTTATGATCTACTTTAGCTTAATTTCTTCCTTCTCACACAAAATTATCCAATCGTTGTAAAAGTAAAGGTACCTATTATTCAATGAATACCCATTTCAATGGTTGTGTGTTCTCCGGAGGGCATAATTGTTGTGCAAGGTGTCTCTCCAAAGCGTTCTACATACATTGCATGGGATTCACTGTGCACCATAATTACTCCTTAGAGGAGGTCGCCAAGCCCACTGTAACGATCACTTCTGTATAATTAATTGGAAAAACTCGTGTCAATACCTCTTTTCATATCGACTGGTGTAGAGAAACGTATGTGATACTGAAAAAACTACCGTAGCTAAAGAGAATGAGACTCCCTTCATGAGATGCCCCGTCTGTATAATCTATACACCAGTCTAAGCGTCATCTGCTACAGGCAATTGGCAATGAGACGCATTCTAACACGACACATTTATGAAGGCATCTGGCCTCATTAAATCTCGAAATTTGTGGTCCCGTTCTCGTGGGCAGCTGCAGAGTAATTTCACGCGCTAACAGAAATCGGTCTCTTTCATCCAACAGGACGATATATCGATTGCTTATTGACGTTCTTCTTAGTCTACCATCACTAAGTTTCCTTATAGTTGCATCTTTGGTTTGGAAAACTTGCCAAGCTAGGGGAAATTCCAAATTCTTGGGTTACTCTTGTCATACCATGACCTTCCACAAGCTTGCCGTCGTTCTGATGGGTTCTTATAGCCACATTTAATGTACGAACCCATCTGAACTTGCAGCTAATGTTATCAATAGCACCTCTTAGTAAAGAAACGACAGGCCAGAAAAATTTATTTTAAAACTTTCACAAGCTAAATAAAAGAGGTTAAAAATAATTAAAAGAGACCGTGGATACCAAATACATAATGCAATTAAAATCAGTTCTAAACTATAGAAGCCAAATACATCATTCCAGTTATAACCTGAAGCAATTGCCTCTTCAAAACTCAAGAACCTCCTATCATCAGGTGAATTTTTCTTTTCCTGTTCCATTTCTCTAGCTCATCTTTCTATCCACGTCTGTAGCTTTTTACCGAAGAAGGGAGCAGAATTTCACAGCCACGTGATATTCACTTAATTCCGCCAACTTAAAAAACCAGGAGAGAACAAGACGTCTGCGGCTAGAAAATTCGCAATAAACGGACAAAAACTTTCCGAGCAAAGCCATTCACAACAGAACTGAACTCTTAAGGAGTTGTGCGACACACGACCAAAAAAAAAAAAAAAAAAAAAAAGCGTACTAAGCAAGTTCCGTCCCAAACAGTTTTATTTTGGAAATGTTTGGGTACAAATAGGCAGAAGAGCTACAAACTCATGAAATATATTGTAATTAGTATTTGATATACTTTTTTGTACAGAATTTTATCTGAATAAGTGAGTTCTGTTTCATAATATAAAGCAAAAACTGCTTTAAATTCATGAAAACGCCATTCTCATGATGTGTGAGTAACAAATCTTGACACTTTCAACTTATTTAATAAGGTAAAAAAAAAATCATAAATTCTATAGGTATTAATCAAAGTATGAAGTTGTTTTTCTCAATTGTAACTAATATTTCAGATGTTATCAGGAAAAAAAAAACTCTATGTAAGGAAATTAGCAAATAAATGATATTTCTAGTTAAGCATTATACTAAAAATATCCAAATTTTTACTTCGTGAGTTATTGAGTTGATAATAAAATCAATAGTAATATTCATTCAACATAAAATAGTAAAATAGTTTAGATAAATTTTTGATTTAAAAGTTTATCTTTAAGTTGTATTAAAAATTTTAATATCACATGAAATACATTGAATAATAATATAATTAATTTAAAATTCTTTTGGTAGATTTTTCTGAAATTTTGTATTGTAATTACAAATAAAAAAAATACAAATGTTTTCAACAAAATTGCTGAAGAAGAATTAATGTTTTGAATACCCGTATTTTCATCTTATGTAATGCTTATTAGGAATAAATAGAATATTTACTAAATAATTGTTTTACTATTTATTAAACACATCGCTTTTTAAGAAAATAACTCTGCATTTTTTGCAATAGACTGATAGCAAAAAAATTAAAGAATCCATTTATTAAAACCAAGTGAAGAAGAATTATCCAGCAAGAAAACGTTGGCCTAGTTTCCATATACTAAATTTTGAATAAAGTTTCATAATTATATTTTGCCTTTTTATTCATTTAATGTAGCCAGAAATTAAATATGAAGGTTACAAGAATTTTATTCAGAGCTATGACTAGAACTTCCGGGATTTTTACTTTTGTTTAGTAACTTTAATAATCTGATAGGACTCTGTTCAAGAATTGTATGAATATATATATATATATATATATATATAGCTTGATCCCGTAATATTTCCTTTCATCTGTAGGACTTACTTTGTTCATAATAGATTATTATATGTTTAGATTTATTATTTAATTTTATTTCATCAATTGTTACATTTCTTTTAAGACATGTTTAATTTAATAATGAATAGTTTGCTTAAGTTATGATATCTGAATGGAATAATATAGTTTTTTCGAATATTTTATCGTTTGATTTCATTTTATTTTAGTTTAATGATTTAATAACCATTTCCCTTCATTTTAATACCAGGTAATTCCGAAACTAATAAGCAAAAATTTAAGGGTAGATGAAAAACATCAAACAATTTTCTCCACATAATGCATAGGTAGAGAGCAAACCCTGGACCGCTAGACGACGCTGTGATGGAAAGCATAATGTGCGAGTTTTCTTACACATCGTCATTTCTACCGTGAGTTTTAGGAGGAATGACCTTTTTCCTTATAAGTGCATGTCAATATGTCTCCTGAAATCCACGAGGTCATATTTCCTGAAATTTACAGTAGAAAGGACGATGGGTAAGGTAACTCGCACTTTATGCTTTCCATTACAGCGCCGCCTAGCGGTTCACCGCCTTTGCATTGTATAGCGAAAATTACTTGTTTAAATGTTTTCTATCACTCCTTAAATTTTTGCTCAGGTATTTCGAAACACTCTGTATTTAATTTAATAATTTATAGTTGTTTGCTTTCATTTTAATATTTATTTTAATAATTTGATAATCGTTTGTTTTAATTTTTTATTGTCTAACGCTGATATGTTTCTGTCCTTTAAAAGCTCGTATATTTAGATTATAATGACAAACAGGCGATGGAATAAAGAATAAAATGATATTTATGGAAATACTCAATTTATTTGGAAATTTTGAGTTATTTTTTATACGTAGTGGTATTACTATATTTATATAACTTAGTTTATTTTTAAAATTTGTCTTTCAGAGTATTCTAAGAGAAATATTTTTATTTAATAAGAAACAGCGAACATTCTAGGAGTACTTAGTAGAATTTAAATGTTTATAATTATATTTTACAAACAAAAACATTGCAATAAATAATTTTTTTACCTTTTCTTTTTTCCTGTTTATTTGAAAATTTTTTGTCATTTTTTTTTCATTAATAACTAGATCTATTACTAAAACTACTCTGTTTTATTCCTAAAATTCTTCAAACTTTTGTTGCTAACGTTAGGGTTTATTTATGTTTTAGCAAAAAGAATTGGATTTTAATTACATTTGAAAATTTTTAATGTTAACTGCTGGCAACTCACTCTTTTCATTAAAGTCCTAAACTTATGTAATGCGTTTCAGTCTTCATTTTTTCGTGTGAAGACTTCTGTACGAAATCAGGAAACTTGAATATTTCTCCATTGGTTATAAGTCTACTTCTGTTTCAAATATTTTACTACAGCTTGCAAAGGTAATGTGTCCACTGTCGAATCAGTAGATAGTTAATGATTATCTAACAGTAGTAAATTCAACAAACCGGTCCAATTATTTTAAGTATCCTCTCTGTTTATAAAAACTAAAATTAGCGACAACAGTTCATTTGTATTTCTTTTTATAGTTTTATTGTATTATATATATCAGTGAATGTCTCCTGGAATATTCTTAATATTGTTTCTTGACTATCTTTATTTTAGAAATGAATAAAGACAAAAGTGATAAAAAAAAAGAGATTACAAACATTGGCTCTTAGATTTATTTTTCGTCACACATTATTCTTTTACCGAACTTTGATGAGACGTTCAATTATCGGAATTAGTTCTTCATAAGCAGAATTAAAATGTACCTCACACTGGGTTTGTTTTATTTACGTCGCACTAGAAGCAATACGTGGGTTATTGGCGACGGACCTCGTAATTTTGAACCTTTGTCAAATGACGAGGACGATGCTTGAGCTGGTACCCCCTCTCCTAATTTCCACATCAAGTCAACGGGAGGCCACGGCACAACAGATTTAAGATGCAACAACCCCGGCTACACGGTGGGTCTTTAGTGGCATCAAGGCTCGAACCCGCAACTCGACGAAAACCGCCTGTTGTCATGACCACGGGCTACCCTGGACAGGAATGAAATAGACAGGAATTAAGAGAATCATGAAAAATGGCAAAATTTACTAAATTTACTATGGGCCGCAGTAGCCTAGTGGTCATGGTTTCGGACTCGTGGCCGGCGGTTTTCGTCAAGTTGTGTGTTCGAACCTTGATGCCACAAAAAAAACCGCCGCGTAGCCGGAGTTGATGTAAGTTAAATCTGTAGGGACCCAAAGTTCTCCTAAGGCATGGCGTGGAAGTTTGGAGAGGGGTTGCTTGCTCGGGTGTCGTCCTCGTCTCTTGACCGAGGTTCCAAATTACGAGGTCCGTCTCCAATAGCCTTCGTGTTGCTTCTAGTGCGACGTTAAGAAAACTAAACCAAAATTTTGACCCTTTTAAATTGAAGAAGAGTCTGAAGTGTAAAACATATAGGTTTATGTATTATCTATGTGTATGTATGTGTGTTACCGGGAAAGACCGAAATAGGTGAATGTAAGCATATATCAAATACGTCGGTGAAAGACCGGAATATTATATTCTTATACATTCGGACCATCTCTTGTTTCTGTCTACTAGCATAGATATGCTCTGGTAGTCAAAACGAGAAGCCGATGTCGACAGTCTGGCGACAGTTTGTCACCAAAACCTTTGTACTGCCGCGATTGAAGTCACGTGGCATCATTTTCTTTTATTCTGGAACATGTTGTTTGTCGGTCTTATACAAGGTTTGCTGGTGTGTGCAACGTTTTTAAAATTTTATTTTCTTTTTCCAATGAACTAATTTATGTTGAATGGATACTGCAATGAACATTTATCTTTTTTTTTTTGAAATATGACGTGCATTAATAGTGAGTAAACGAAAAGACCATTAGTTCTTGTGTTGCTTCTCAGTGTGACTTTAACAAACAATCACAATCGTCAACATAGCTCCGCAGTTGCTTCAGCTGAGTGCTCCAGAATTCATAGCCAGCATTCTTTTCGCCATGTCGTGGATTCGAGTTAATCAAACCAACATCGTGACTAAAATTTAATTCGCCAAGTTGGCGATAAATCCATTCTGTATTGTATCATTTCATGAAATTAGATAACTGAGGATATCTTACACTTATAAAGAATTAGTTACATTGCTGGATTGAATTTAAAACGTTCAAAATGCATAAGTTCAGCATCTAACCCATCACATTAAAGGAAAAAAAAAGAAATATTTTATTTGATAATAAAAACTTAATAACATTTGCGAACTTTTCTATTAAAATTCGAAGCACATCGCTATTTTGCATACCAAGTATTGTAAGAAAGTGCAAAAGAGAAACATACCACGAGTTTCATTTCATCATCCTCTCTGCTTTTCATAAGAACCGAAAAGAAAGAAAAATGCCTATGACTCTGGTGCAGCAGAGTATTCAATATCTACGGAACACTGTCTCCTATGCAAAATTTCTCCTCCTGTTTTTCATATGGAACTCCACCTCTCGAAATAAGGAGGTGACCGTTTCTTATTTTGTTTATTTTGCTGGAACACTGTATGACGAAAAACTGAAAAGGGGAAAAAATTCGAGAGGAGGGAAAAGAAAATCCGGTCCACTGATATTATTTTTGGGAAATAAATCGATATTTGATGGGAGAGAAAGGATAACAATGTTTGAAAAATTCTTTAAAAAACAACTTCGGGAGTAAAGTATAAAAGAAAAACACTCCTTCTTTCTTATTTCCCAAGCGATATGATCCAATTCAAATTGTCTCCTTTCTTTTGCGCTCAACATCAACATTCACACTTTCGAGAGTTGTTATTTTCTCTTATCTTATAGGGGGAAAAGATGGAAATATATGCAACAATGGTCAAAATCTCGACACAAAGAATACGCAATCGCCTTTGTCAATGTTACCCTTGCAGACACTCGAAAATTCAGTATCTAACACCTGCATCAATATATAGTTATAAATTCCACAAAATTTGATTCTGATAGGCTTGCTTTAATTTTTAGAGAGGATCAAAAGTTCATGATTCAGTTAAAAATTTAACATATTGTAAAATTAACTAATTGACTTGTAACAGTGTGATTTTGGTACACAATGCTTTCCACGATGAAAAGTTTTGTCAGTGCAAATAGAAAGTAGTATCGAGTTTTCTCCCTAGACTGTACTGCACAACCTTGAATTTATCTAATATCTGTGTTTCATTTGAAAAGATTAGATTTAACCCTGTTTGTTGGAAATGACAACTCGAGGTTGGATCCAAACGGGGAACACATATTGAATTATGGTAGTTAGGTTTCAAATATGAATAGTGTGTATCAACATAAATGCTGCACATTTGATTCATAAAAGTTCATCTATGGGAAAAATTCGAAACTTCTTTTTATTAGTACAAGCAAAACGTTTCATTGCGGGAAGTATTGGTCAAAACAGTACTCACTTAAGACAATTAATTGATTTTATATTAAATCCACAAACGTGTCAGGAACTTTTAGAACACGATATATGTTTTTTCATGAAGGGAAAATCTGAACTTTACACAAATAAATTTTAATGTATGACATATTTTGGGGACCTTTCCAATTAAATGAGTAATGATTTTCTATAAGAATTTTGTATTAAACTATATCTTTGCTAATAAAATTTTTTCATCTCTTAAAAAGACTTTCCCTTAAAATAAAATTAACCTCCAATAAAATTAACCAAAATTTTTATGAGATAACTATTTAAATTTTTTTCCATTGATGCATTGCTTTTGCAGAAACAGAAAAATCGACCAAAATTAGAATTTAATATGAGTGATGTGAAGTGATTGTTTATCAACGTCACGCTTAGAAGCAGCACAAGAGCTATTGGCGAAGAACCTCATAATTTTGAAACTAGGTCAAGTGACGAGGACGACTATAAGTCTCCTCCCTCTCCAAGCTTTCACACCAGCCAACAGAGTAATTTTGGACCTTGACAGATTTAACGTGCATTAGCACCGCTACACGTGGAGTCTTTAGTGACAACAGGAATCGAACCCACGACTCGACGAAAATAACGCCAACCGCGATTCCTCCACAATAACCATTAGGCTATCGCAGTCACTCAGATATGTGTAATAAACAACTGTTTACTTTCGTAAAATTAATTATAAAAAAAAAAAAAAAAAAAAAAAAAAAAACCCACACACACATTCTAAGCATTGCATTCCTAATTTTATGAATAAGCGTTAAACATTTTTCAAAGCATTTAAAAACAATTAAATTGTCATCTATGACTAAATTAGGAATTTTCATTCTGTGGACTTATTTTTGTAGATATCTTATCGTTGCTAAGTCGATATATCAAAATCGGAAAAAATAAGAATGAGAAAGTGTTTAATTCGTTTGAAGAAAATATCAAATTTGAGCCATTACCTGCATGGACAAATTTCATCCAATTTTATACAAAGTACGTTAATTTATACAATATTTTACTAATTCGGAAATCTCTCTTACTATCTGTATCAGACAATCAATGGAATAACATGATTTATAGAATAAGTTAATACTTTAGTTACAGCATTTCTAGGTTTGATAAAAAAGCTTGGTGATTGGATGAAAAAACACTTTTCAAGAATAGTATTTCTTATTGGCCCAATTCCATGGAATTAAAGTTTTGAGTA
This sequence comes from Nephila pilipes, assembly GCA_019974015.1. Classification (NCBI taxonomy): domain Eukaryota; kingdom Metazoa; phylum Arthropoda; class Arachnida; order Araneae; family Nephilidae; genus Nephila; species Nephila pilipes. The sequence goes on from BMAW01105508.1 coordinate 18,362, forward strand.
AACCTATATATATATGTTACTCAACATATTTAATAGTAATAAAATATATTATTCAATATTTTTTACGTTTATTTATTGACTTATTTCTGGATTTTTGGTCTTTAAAAATATTTTATACATTTCTTATTAGTGTTTGCTCTTTAGGATGCACTTGACTACCTTTAAATGGAATAAAATAGTTTAAATGTGTTCAGGAAAGTAGAATTTCCATAGGATTAATATTATGTTCACGAAATCAAAATGGCAGGTTGCCGGGAGGTTTAAAAATTAATTTAACGGGCTGTAGTCCATAATACGTAGAGATTCACTAATCTGAAGATTGCAAGTCTCTGAATTTTTAAAGTTAAGAGAATCAATGGATAAATATTTGATAACTTCGTACTTATAAGCAACACATGAGAGTTATTGGCGATGGACATCGTAAATTTTAACCATAGTTGTATTATTAAGACGACACCTGAGCTGGCGCCTCACTCTCCAAACATCTACATCACCAGCCTGAGGACTTTGAGCCCCGACAGATTTGGCGAACATCGATCCCGCAGAAAAACGGGTCGTTAGTGGCACCAGGACTTGAAGTCATGAGTTAGCGACTGTAACCACTAGGCTACTGTTGCGAGAACAAGTTGGAATGCGGTTTTGCCCACTCCCTTGGTGATGGAAATATTTGTTTGCGATAAATTGATAAATGTGGCAACCCTCGTTGTTCTGTTTCGGCACGACTGTTATAATTGACACCTCTAAACATTTTATTTCTCTATTATTAGTTAAAAGATGTTAAGACCTTCTATCAAATTTGTACTCTCTAAAACAAACACAGGCAAATCTTTCTTTTTGAATAACGTTGATAATTTTAATGTCTTATTAACTTTTGATACGAAAACTGAATTTATACTTTATTCTTCAATTGTAGAAGGCTTAGATTTGCACTCAAAATCTGCCTTTTTTATTCTAACGTACGTATGACCAAATGTAAAGTACCTACGACAAGAAAACAAATTTGTGTGTGTGTGTGTGATATACGTATTCAATAGACAAGTTAAAATAATACTGTCCTAAACATAGCAAAATGATTGAAAATTCTTTTTTATCACAACTCAGAAGAAAATTTAAATTCAATATGTAAAAATTAATGAAAAATGAGTATTAAGAAATAAAATAAAGAATAAGACAATGAAACTAAAACACGAAAGGAACTTAAAATACTTTTAAAAAAATCATAATTATAAGTCGAATAACTATTTCGCTTAGAGAAAGTTAAAAGCAAAATTTAGGAGTAAAAAGAAATTTTCTTTAAAATTTAACTAATTCGGAAAAAAGCGGAAACCACGCACACAAGCTAAAGAAAGTTTTCTTAACTATTAACTATTGAAAAGTTTTTTCTTTCATAAAAGGAACTAAAATCAAGTTAAAAGTTTATTTTTCTCAAATCATTGTATTCCAGTGGTATTGAATGAAATATTTCTTCACTTTTCACTCTTTTCTTTTGTCGAATTATAAAATTTTTTTTTAAAACAAAAGTAATTCTTCATGCTCTTTAATTAATTTCAATGGTGTGAGACCATGTCATGCAAATATCATATAATAGTTTTTATAGACACAAGTTTTGATTATATCTTTTTATTCTAAATATTTTATAGTAAACCTCACCTGATTACAGATAAATCATTTAATTTTTTTTTACAATATCCTATTTGTGCTGCGAGGCATCATTATAATATCTAAGTGTATTACACCATCGAAACCAGTTTAAAATTATTCGTTTGAAACATTGGAATGTGCATGACTATCATTTTATGAATTACGCCAGTATTTGGTTAGTTAAATATAAATACACAGGGTTGTTATGTGAATTGTTTAAGTGAATAATTTGTGTACAAATTATATATATTTTCTCCTATAAGGGATAGTCTAGTAATCATGGTTGCAAGCTCGCTTCCGGTGTACATTGGTTTAAGTCGCGGGTCCGAGTCCTGATGCCTTTATAGACTCCGTGTAGAGAGGTTGATGCATGCTAAAACTGTAGAGGCTGCAAGTCCTTCCATTAGAGTACTGTGTAATTTTGGTGAGGGAGGTGCCAGTTCATTTGCCTTTCTCGTCAATTGCTCAAAACCGCCCAATAACCCCCGTGTTGCTTTCAATTTTGATGTTAATAATCAATCAATCTCCTATATAAGACAACAGTGTTCAATTTAAAAAAAAATTTGAACTTCCAATACAGGTGAGAAAAACAACTTTCAAAGAGCTTTTGGAGAATGCTGCAGCTAATAAACAAATATTAAGAACATTTTTGTAAAAAATGAAGTATTTTGATTTTATTTGAATTAAAGAAATATTTTAAATCCCGTGAAACCACCAGTCAATCCATACAGCTAAATTTCTTCTGAATCGGGCGAACTTCATGTACAAACAAGTGAGTAAAACAAGTAAAAAAATTATGCAGTATTAATACATTTCTGCGATATGGACCTACTATTGAAAACAAGGTCAAGCAAACGTAAAAAGTATGCATTAGTTTCATCCAAAGAACAGATTATGTTGAAAAAATTCAACAGTATAAGCTTTTAATAGTTTCTTTCTTAGATTTAAACAAAATGTCAGTTTGTTTTCGAAAATTATGTTTGTTGATATGGTGTCATGTGTTTTTGAAATTTTCCATCCAGACATCAAGGTGAATACTTTGCATATACCACTTTCTGTGAGAACTGTTGTTTTGAGTTTCAATAACCAAAATATCAATATTATCAATTATTCCTTGCAAAATAAATCATCTTCAGTCACTCCGAGACAGTATGCTACGAGAAATATGCCATTTAATGTTATGAATTAAAACTGTTAAACGTCATATATCATTTCATAAAAAATTAAAAAAAAAAAAATTTAAAACTCAAAAAAAATTTAAAAAAAAAAAAAAAAAAAAAAAAAACCATTTACTTAAAAGTAAATGTAAGGCAGAATACTTCTAAGGAATGGTTTTGCCTTATGACAAGCATTAATTAAGCCTCTGAAGAATATGAAAAGCCTTTTTAAAATATTAATTTTACTGTGTTAATAAACTAGATAAAAGTACAATAACAGTACGCGAAAAGTTTCAGTTTTGCACCATCCCTTATTTAAGCTTTGCAACTGATTCTGAAGATAATTCTTTCAAAAAATAAGAGAAAAATGTTTAAGTAGAATTAATATATTAAAAATTAATTAATACATGACTATCAAGATGTTCCTTGGATGCTTTTACCATTAACCAATGTTATCCAAGAAAGTATTGAAAATGTCGAGTTTCGTTCTACTATATGTAGAACTTCAGAACTAATTCTGAAGCAGAAAATATTGAAGAAAATCGTGATTAATATTTTTATAAACTGACAAATATATAACTGTCAAGATATTTGAAGGACTCATTTGCCATTTCTGAATGGCCCGATGTAAAGAGTTGAAAGCTTTACCGCAAGCTGAGATATTCTGCAGTATTAGATGGAGCTCTTTTCTCCACATTAATTGATTATTCTCTTTTATGTGACCTTTTACAGTGAGTTAGTGAAGTCGAGAGTTTTATCTTGTACTGAATAGGCGTTACAAAGCGGAGCCATTTCTGATCTGTGGAACACTGATTAATTCATTGTTAAGCCTTAATTAATGGATGGTGAGATTCCATTGACAATAGTTGCTAACTTTCCCTGTAACAAGTACTTAGAAAGATTTGAATTTGCCACGATTGATCAAGAGTGATGGACAGTCACTATGGTTTATTTGTGTTACATAATTTTGTATTTATTGGTTTGGCTTTTGCATAAGACTTTATCCAGTCATTATCTTTATTGACTTTGACATAGATATTTTTTTTTATTTTAGATTTCTTCGAATTTATGTAATAAGTCTGGTATGTTATAAGAGTTACCTACCTACCAAACTATAGGCGCCTGACTATTGAATTTTAATTCATGGTTGCATGATGAAAACGATGAGTGATCTGTGTATAGTAATCCAGTAACTATATAAGTATAGTCGTCAAAAAACTGTGAAGCTTTTAATAACTTTTGAATTTCTCATCACGGCTAGGTGAAGCCTATATCAATGTTAATAGTTCTTAAACAGAATACACACACTACATTACATTGTTTATGGATTAATTAGTATAGATAATCACAAGTTATAAAATAGTTTATCATTATGGCATCAGAATTATTTCCCCAAAAATAGAGAATTGTTTAAATAATCTATATTCCAAAAGTAATTTGAATCCAATCAATAGTTCCAAAGATATTAGAGAAAAATTCTTAGGATATCAATTATTTTGTACTAATAATTAATCTATCACTTTGTCAAAAGATTCTAATAGAATCAAAAAAGTTGCTTTAAAAAAAAGTGCTGTATTTGCTTTTTTACTTGAAACTGTAATTTTATTATTATTCTCAAAACAATGTTAGATATTTTGAATTTATAGTTGATCGTTCGAAAATAAAGCTTATTCTTAGAAATATTTTTTTCTGTTTTGGAGCATTATATGGTAAGTCGATCCTTAATTGAAAATTCTACATTTGTAAACGATCCCTTAACGTTATAAAATTGGCAATACCAATTTCTTCGAAAATTGCTTAAGCTAGTAGTATAAACTGCATAAGAAGTTTTGGTTTCTGCGGTTTCACATAAGATACAGAAAATTGAACTATGTGAAAAAATGTAGACACTTAACTTTTTTTGCATTTGTGTTTAATAATTCATGTTTTCAAAATATTACAGTTTTGTTAAATGTTTTTCTTAAAAAATGTTATAATTTTGATAAAAGCATATATCGACTGAGGTAAATATCGTAGAAAATTTATGAGTAGAAATTTTTATATAGTCAAATGCCTGAAACACACACTTAAAATAAGGGGACTCATTTACTGTACACTCATATAACTCAAAAGCTTTTACGCATAGTTTAACAAAATTTGAAATTTAGACTAATGTGTATCATGAGAAATAAAAGAAAATAAAGGAAGAAAAAAAAACCTGGTATCCATAATGGGAAAAATGTTTTTTTAAAATTTAATTAATAATCATTAAAATAATAATTTAGTTCTTTGAGATATTAATAGTAAAATAGCTTTAATTTGTGATATAACTGAAAAAATTAATATGAAAGTCACATTCTTTTTTATGACTGAAAATTCTAAGTTCAATTAAATGATTATTTATTAATATCGCTCTCAGAAGCGCCAACAAGGGCTATTAGCGACTGCCAACGCAATTTTGAGTGACAGTCAAGTGAAAAGGTCTATAACTAAAATGGTACCCTACTCTTCAAACATCAACAATCCAACGTAATGACAACGAACCTCAACAGATTTAATGTGTATTAACTAGGCAACGCGTCAAGTCTTTTCTGACGTTAGGACTTTAACCCACAACTCGACAGAAACGATGCCGCCCATTAACTCAAGACCACGTAAACATTGGAGAGTTTTGGAACGTTTTCGTGTTTTACGTGTAGCATCCCTCATTGTTCCTCACAATGAAGGCTCATATTAAAATAAGGATTTGCACATTATTCTTTGAAACTAATCAATACATTGGCTAAAAGAGCTTTTATTAAACCGGAGAAAAGGATAAAACAAATGTTATAGTAATTAGCAGTAAACTGAGCGGAGATAAATTTATTTTCTCAGATTTTGTTATATTTAAGAAATATTTTAATTCTACTAAAATACTACCAGAATATGCTACAAAATTGTATTTCTGATATTTCAAAAACATATTTTTGGAAGTGACATTTAAATTCATTCCCGAAAAATAACTAAAAAACTTTTAGGTAGATAGTTATTAGTGAGATATTCGAATTAAAATGGTTAATTATACTTGAGACGTGGAAATTTTGATTATCACAAGTTTTGTAAATCTTAGAAACATAAATTCTTTTTCAGTCTAAAGAAGCTTTTGTTTTATCCCTTTATAGTTTTTCAATCACTTAGCTACATGTCAAATCTGAATAATGTTAATGGAACCATGTCATGAAAACCAGATGCTTTTGCTATTCGAAAAACTTTGTATGAATATTTGAGACATGAGCGCAGAGGAGTTTACTTACTTAATTATTTTGTATTCCTGATTTTATATTAGTAACATCAGCTTTTTTTTCTTAAATGAATTGTTTGGGTTTTGTTAGATCTCGCTATTATTACAAACAAGCTGAGCGCATTCGTTTTGCTAATCACTTTATTACATTAAAAATAAATTGCTTTTGAATGCACTTATCAGAAAACATAGTCACACACATTTCAATTGCTTATGAGTAATTTGGTATAGGAAATTAGTTTCATCCATTTCTGTTAAAAGGTCAATTTAATTAATTATTTGATTGCAGTCGAATTAAGTTGTGTGGAAGGTATTCCATAATATTAGTCATAAATATTATAAATGCATAATTTGAGGTTTTCTAATTAATGAATGCAATTACATAAATAATTTCAATTTTTATATTTTAATTAGAATGTGTTTGAAATTTAATTAAAAATTTATGGACTTTTTTAAAAAAAGAAATCATGTATAAGTTTATAAAAGTAATTTCTATTGTATCTTGCTGATAAGAATTCTGGAAACAATTGCAATAATAACTTTCCTATTAAATCACAAAAGTAAAGCTATGAAGCGATTACTTCTATCCTTAACTATTCCAGCAAAATTCTGTGAGAGTGTCTCAACTTAACATTATGGAACAGAACATAAACTCGAAATACTGCCTTATGGAACTCTTACTACCTTTTTCAAATCTTTGCTATTTGATCTATTTGATAGCAGCAAAAAAGGTATTTGAAAGTGTAAAAAATACCGAAAGTTTCTGAAGAATTATATTTTCAAACCGATTTTTGAAAATATCTTAGAATGTTTTTAAAGACTGAAAAACTCATAAATGAATCATAAATAATTCAAGATAAAAACCAACGTTTTTATATGGTGGCAAAGTTTATTAAAATAAATTATAGAAATATTAGTTAAAACTTTGTAAAAAACCTCATATCTCTCTCGTCTTTAAGATCATTCTCTCTGCGTAATTCAATGTATCTTCCATAGATGGCTCCAGGTTACTTTTCAAATTACGTTAAAAATATATTGAAATATTAGTTAAAACTTGTCATAAATGTATGAATATTGCATTGTTAGGCGAATAAGAACGATTCCCAAATTTTCAGAGCTCTAGCGTAATGGGAAGTAGGTTAAATTAACGATCGAAAATTTGATGATGCTCACACACTCACCCCCCCAAGTGAAATACAGAAAAACGTTTTAAAATAGGGGTAAAAAGATTTTCAAAAATCGGAGGGAAAACGTTCTTCCGCAAAAACCTTTAATATTTTTTGCTCCTTTGGATGCACTTTATTGTATTAAAATAGATCAAACAAGATTTCAAGAAAGTAATAGAGCTTCATTAGGATTAATATTACGTTCACGAAGTCAAAATAACCGGTAGACGAGAGCCTTAAATATTGTTAGACTGTTGTTTGTCTCAAGCTTGAAAATGAATAAATATCACAAAAAAATATCTTTTATTTATTTTTTCAAAAATATTTAAAGAACCTTTCTTTATTTGAAAGTTATCGTGTAAGTAAAAAAATATGGTATACATGTTTTTTTATACGATATAAATAGATTTATAGTTTATTTATACGTGAAAGATAGTTCATTTATTCTTGATATATATATATATATATATATTCAGAATTCATTAATACAAGATATGTTCAGTTGTAAGCTCTCTCATTAAGGAATACATAAAGCATGTAATACACATTGAAATGCACACGAAACTAGTAAGTGTAACATGATTGTACTTTGGAAACTGGGCTATTACGATTATAATTTTATTTCCATTCTTTCTCAACATTCCTAACGCTAAACTCCCACATAGACACAAACAACATCCTTCTTCACCAACTGCATTTACTTCAGCATCCAATCAGAACACGATCTCTCATTCTCTCATCTCTCACAAAATATTTCAAGTTCCAATTCCACTGAGACATTGACACGAAAGGGAGCTACCTCATTGGCTGGTCACTAAAGGTAAGCCCCCGCTTCAAAATTATTTCTATTCATAGTTATAGAAAACTCTCTCTTATTATTAAAAAACTTAAATTTTCTGACAGATATATTCAATATTTAAAAATTCTTAATGCACTTTTAAATTCACAAAGTTAAGTGAATTCAAAACTGCATTTTCCATTATTTTCTATTTAATCTATTTGAATGTAATAAAGTGTATCCAAAAGAGCAAAAAATAATTAATGTTTCTGCGGAATTACATTTTCCCTCCAATTTCTAAAAATATTTTTACTCCTATTTTAATTATTCGTTTATGGGTTTTCCGGGTTTGAAAAAATATTCTAAGATATTTTCACAAATTGGAAAGAAAATGTAATTTCATAGAAATTTTTATTATTTTTTGCTCTTTCAGTTGCACTTTCTTGCATTCATATAGATTAAATAATAGAGATTTGGGAAAGGGAGCAGAAATTCCGTTGGATTAACATTGCGCCCATGGAATCAAAATGGCCGGTATACGGAGAGTTTTAAATGTAAAACATATTTCAATATCAATTTAAGTTCACGAAGTTACAGAACACTTATCCTTCATCATTACATGCTTTTTAAATTTACTAAGTTATAAATGTTCTACCTTACCGCGAAATAGATTTGTAACTTTATCAGTTAAAACAGAAAGTCGATATATGAAAAAATTGTTTTCTGAAAAAGAAATGTAACACATTTAAATAATTAAATAGAAATAAGCTGTGTATTTAAATACGTTGTTTTCAATATTGTAATGAAGTCAATATGTGATAGTAATAATTGAGCATTTCTTATTTGGCTGAGTCCTGGTTTTGAGTTTAAATAACATTGTCAGACCTTAGACGAAACAAGAAATATATATTTAAAAAAATGATTCCCTTGCAGAAGATCTAACAGTAGTTGAAAAAACATTATTCATTTAATTATTTTAATGTTACTGATTTCAGCATTTAATAGATGTTAAGAACAAAAACAAAGCCAAACGTAGAGTATAAATTATTACCAGTTAAGCCAAAAGTCGTTTCCGTTGAGTGCTTTTTTTTTTTATTTATTCTAGATTAGAAATCTAGTTTTGCAATGAAAATTAGCTTTATCTATGAAGAATTTTGCCCATTAATTTAAAGATTTTATTAATATTTTAATATATATTTTTTCAAGTTTAAAAATGTAAATACACTTGGCATTTCAAATCAATCAGGGCCAAAAATTCAATGATTTTTTCCCCTTCGGGAGCTTATTTTCTAAGTGCTGTTGTGACGCCTGCCCGATCCGGGCTGCCTCTTGTGCCATAGCTAGATTCAATTATTAAACACTAAGACACAATAATCAATCAAAGAGACACTAGAACAATATTTAAGGAATTTATTAACTTCTATTTACTATAACAACAACTATATATGCCCTCCTGGGGAAGATTTCTATTAACCAAATTCAACCCACCAATAGTAATCTAACAGACTCTTACCACTAATCCTTCCTCGACTGCCTCAGACTCTGGATCGACTGTTGAAAACAGTAATAACTAAACCTCTTGACTCACGCCACTTTTACTCTAATCCTCCACTTCAACCTCTCTTTCCACTTCTTTCAACTCCTCCTTCAACCTCTCTTTCCACTTCTCCTTCAGCCTCTCTATCGCGACTTTCAGTCCGAGTTTATATATTTCCTAACTCTCCCGCTTCACTTCATTTCTATCTGCTTTCTATCTGCATATTCACGTTTCAATTTTGGTTGGGCAAAGGTTGTTTAGTGAAGGCAATCAATCTCAATTAAAAGTCCCCAAGGTTAGTGAAGAGAAACCGCGAATAGCCCAATGTCTCACTGTTTTTGGTAAATACTGGTGGACTCCTTTATTTTCGACTCGTCTTGATATTTCGTCTTCCCTTTTCTTTCTTTCGTGTATTTACAGAGTCTTGGTCTAGAGTTTTGCAATGTTTTGTCACAACACACCCGTTTTTATGTAAATTAACCAGTGTTTTTCTCAATTTGAAAAATGTGAGCCTCATGCCGGTAAAACTAGTTAACCAAGAAGGATTTTAAATGCATTAAAAGCTGCTCAAACGTTGAATTGAAGAAAATAGTTACACATGGATTTTGCAATAATCTATTATATAATAATGTAGAAATAATTTCATAAATGAGACAATTTTTTTCAAGGTAATTATAATTCTTTTTCTACTTTAAAAATGTTTCTTAAACAAAATAGTACCTATAGGAAATTATGAAAGTACATCCAAATATTTTTAAAGCTGAACAAAGAAAATGTAACATATCACGATTTGAAAAATGTAAATTTTGTTGTGGATCTCTCCTATATATTTTATACAGCTTCCAGAAAATAGCTTAAATAATCTATGTATTAGATTTTCTTAGCATTTCTTTGATAAACTGGCCATGTTTATTTTTGGTTACATATCTTAGCCATTTGAATTATGAATAAAACATTTAAAAAATGGAGATCCAACTAGAAATATTATCCTTTAGAATTTTAAAAAAAAGTTTTATAGTATAAACATTTTTGGAAAAGCATCAGTTTCTTTCTAAACTAAAACTCAAGTAAGGGCAAGGTTAAATCATTTTTTTTCATTGAATTCTGATGCAGACTTCCGATTCTTAAATTCATTGATCAAAATTCTTCCCCCTTTCCCCATTTTATAAAGTCTTTATACTTGTAGCACGTATTTCATCATTCATAAAAGTTTCAAGTAAGGGCTATTGTTGGATGAGGAAGGAACTGTAAAGATAAAGAGTATTTTTGACTGGGTGATAAAATTTCTAAAGCAGTCCTATTTATTCTAGGATTCATACGCGCGTGATGAAATTTCTGAAATTGTGATCAACAAAGATAATGGAATATAAATTCCAAAAATAGTACCCCAGACACTCATAAACATTCTTTCATGTTATAGAATTGTTTCCTGTTATCGCTTAGTCAATATTTATAATATTAGTTTCATTTTTTGTAATCTTGCAAAATAATTACTAATTTAACGATCATGCATTCTTCGATGTTTACCCATATTTATGTATTTCTATGGTATGAAAGTTGCTAGACTATGAAAAACACAGTCGTGCTTTTGTCAAATTCTAGAACGTATTTTAATTAATCGGATTATTTCATTATAAAATAACGATATCATATATTTTTATTGTATAAGTTTATTACAAAAGAAACAATATGGTACTCTTCTATTTCGCCGTCTCATATCTCGCCAAGCAGACTTTTTTGGCAACAACACACAATATATACTTATTCCGTTTGGCGTCGGTTGCATAATTTTTGGCAACTTTTTCGCCTGCGGCGGTGAAATGGAAAAGTACCAACAATTTTTATAATAACTACTTACGAGTCTTTTGTATTTTACATATTTCTACATCACGTTTTTGAAAAATTTTATTTGCATAAATTGTATTTGCATTGTTTTTGTGTTTTTGAAAGGTGGGATAGTAACATATTGATCATAAAGTTATATTTATTTCCAATTTTCTCAAAAAGTCCTTTATCGAAACAGTCTCAAGACATTTTCGTTTGGGGAGCATAATTTTTAAACATAAAAAGAAGATAATACAAACAATTTTTAAGAAATATTTGTCGGTAACTGAGATTTTAATCAACGAATTACAACGAAATAAATGTTAATAAACCATTTTGAGTATTTTTATTATAAATTTAATGGAATATTTATTCATAATAAAATAATGATATTTTGATTAAAGTAGTTACTAAATTACGAAGAAAAATCACGTTTTTGACTTCAAGCATAAATTAAAAATTTAGTAATTCAAGGCTAATAAAATGTAAGTTTTGTATTTCACAATTATCCTTGTATAAATTAAGATAATTTTATTTTTTAAAATTAAACATCAATTTGAAGGATACAAATTCGCGTTATGGTGTAATAGATTCATAATAGCAATTCCGCAAATAGACTTTCACTTAATCATGGATATTTTCACCTATTATTTTGAAAATCTCTTACTTGAATATTAATTATAAATTAATTTTTATCTTGGTTTTCATTAATATTTAATTCAGCCAATGAAATATTATAAATCTAAGGAAAGTTTTGAAAGAAAAGGTTAAAGGAAAAAAATTGTATATATATACTATATACTTTCAAATAGTTTTTTTTAATAATTATATAATAGTAATAATTATACAATATAATAGTAATAATTATATAATAGTAATAATTATGTAAGTAATGATGTAAGTAAATATATATAAAAAATATAAATATTTCTAGAATTATGTTTCTCTTGGCAACACATGTTCCTGTTGGCATTGTATTCGAAATGTAAATATGGTTCTTAAAGGTAATCCATCCCAAAGAATTAACATGTTTAAGCCATCAGAGAGAAAAGAAGCTCTTTTGCTCTTTTTGTCGTTATAAGTGCTTAGGTTACGCTTTTTAACAATTAACTTAATAGGGAATTTTAAGCATAATATACCTCCGTAAGAATGGAGATTTAACCGGACAATAAAACGAAATATTAGACGCATTTATACGTAAAATAATTTGTTAGATGAGCATGAAACAATATTCCAATTTTCTGCTATGTGCTTTTAACATGTACGTTTCATTACTTCGTCTTATTCATATCTCCTTATATTTTTATTATTCGATAATTTTATTTTCCCTTCATTGTATCTGTAATTTATTTGCTTATTATATAGTTTAAATAAATGGAAATATATAATTACACAATGCTCCGAAAGAACAAAAACAATGACTAGTAGAAATAACCCTGAAAAATACAAATTGATTCGAAAGTGTCCTTGAGCCTTTTTCAATATTTTAGTGCGTCAAAACAATTTATAGAATAAATAATTAAAGACGTCTGATTATTAAATTATTAAAAACATCAGACTGAGGTAATTAAATACATGAAACAAGAATTTACGAAAATAGGAATATTAGCAACCTGTCTACCATCTGAGTGCCTACCATGAACAAATAGCATTCCAAGAACACATCTATTTAGAAGTCAAGTTCTTACATTCTAAAATCATATTAATTCTTGTGCCAAATATGATTAAATGATATCGCCGCAATCTATATTCGAGCCAACAATAACCCGAAATAACAACAACAAGGCTCTTTCATTGATACTGAGATGTCTAGCTACTGTAAGAGATGAGTTATAGTATTCGGCGCAATTCTCTTACGCAGAAAATGTCTGCCATCTTCAGGGATACAGATAATGACCTTCTGGAGAGAAGGCGGTCTTTGAGAAAGCTCTGAGTTTCGAGTGAAACACGGCACTTTGTTTGAAAACCTTCTAGTGAGAAAGTGCTGTCCGAAAAACCATTTTTATTGTAACACTACGTACCATGTATATTTAAAAACCTTCCAGAGAAAGTGTTATGTAAAAACATTTATGGTCTTAACGTAAAGCTTTGCGCAGATACAAAGTTTAGTTTCCCTGTTGTATGTAAATGTAGATTAGTATATATTCTAAAGAAGTATTAGTTCTTAATGTCTTTTTTAAAAAGAAGGGGAAACATCAAACATACTTTTGCTCAACTCATTAGAGTTTTTTAAGGAATAAAAGCCAGAGACAAATAATTTGTTACTTGCGACACATGTACCCATTCCTCAACTGAGCGACCAACTAAATAAAAAACCAGTTAAAGGAAGTTCGGTTAAGGCGACATTTTATGTAGGCAATATATTTTTATATTATATAAGCCAAAATAATACTATTGTAAATACCAAAGTAGAAATGGAAAGAATATAAATAGGACGTTTAATATATTGAATGAGCTTTAAGTTTGAACCAGTTTTGATCACGTTTCGATGTTCTCTTTAAAAGTAGTGGGATTTTCAACTAATCCATCATTCGTTCTATTTCATTAGAGATCGGTGGTTATATTATAGAATTTATTTATATCCTGAATAATTAAAATGGATGGATCTTTGTTCAGTAATAAAGGCTTTTAACTTTTCTGACAAATTCGAATACTAATTAATTCCAGCAACCGAATGATTTATAGCTTTTAGATTGAATTTCAAACAATAATTTATCACGTGTTTATGGACGAAATGTCGTAAAAGTAATCTTGATCTATGATCGAGAAACAAATGTAATCTGATAAAGTTATTCATATATCAATAACCCTCATGGATTTCTTAAGAGACTGATGTTGATTAAATAAGATCGCAGATGTACTAATTAGCAGGGCTTAGAGATTGTGGTAGACTGGATTTGGATGATCTTTTAATTCATCTGGGACATTTCTAAAATTTTCAATATTCCTCATGGTATGACAAATCAAATAAACATATATTTATTTTATTATTCTATGTCAGATTAGGCAATTTCTTCAATTGATTTCTTGTAATTTAAAGGTATTTTTTTATATTTTAAAATTTCTAAAAAAATATTTTTCGAGCCATAAGCTTAAAAGGTCAATGTTAAAAATTATTTTTGACTGATATTCCGTGTTCGAGATTATTTATAAGAACATTTTGTTTTTTACAATATATATTTAAATACTATAAATAGGATTGATAACTTATATGTAGAATTAATTCCTAAAGTAAATTATATGGGTACTATTTTTAGTACATTTTAAAGCATTTGAGGTCAATTTTTGAAATTATTACGTATTTTTTAGAACTTGTTAGAGTATCATTTTCAAGAATTACTGAATATTATAATAAATCTATTCAATTTAGAATAACATAAAGAATACTGTTTTTGAGATGAATTAATAGCATCTTACTCATAAATACTTTTAACTGTATGTATGTAATTACATTAATAAGTTAGTCATTTTGCACTTATTTAACGAGCTACAGATATTTTCTATTTATGTTTAAAATGTAAAGAATTTTCCTTGCTAGAATGAAGGTTCTCTGCTGCTGGCCATTGGATTTCGAGAATGAAATGTTAATCTTTACTGTTTTATCTATTTCAATGTTTTTTGCATTCCTAAGAGCAAAAAATAATGGAGGTTTCTACGAAATTACATTTTTCATCTGATTTTATTTTTAAAAAAATCTTTGCCCCTATTTTATTAATTCGCTTTTGTTTTGTACGGGCTTGAAGAAATACTCTAAAATATTTTCAAAAGTCAAGGAGAAAATGTAATTCCGCAGAAACCTTCATTATTTTCTGCTCTTATAGATGCACTCTTTTGCATTTAAATAGAAAAAATTGTACAGATTTGAGGATGATAAGAGAAATTTCATAGGATTAACATTACATTCTTGAAATCAAAATTGCTTGTAGACAGGTGCCGTAATGAAAAAGTCTATGACCAACTTTTGCTTTTCACGCGCACTTTACTTTCTTGATTCTGACATTAGAATTAAAAAATTCCAATTAGTAATATGTAAATAGTTTTAGAATTTGAAGTTACTGATATTCAAACATTAAATCAACTATTTACATTTCAAGGCTACTTCTTCAAATAAATATTCTTTTTTAAAACCCTCTTTATGTCTATTACATTACATTTGTTTATTGAAATGTAAATATTTTCTGATATATTTTAAATCTGGAGAATCTTTTTTTTTCTCGCACTCCAAATAAAAATCAGTTTTTAAATTATGTTTTTTACGCGCGTGGAGAAATTGTATTTGTCCATGGAAAGTTCGTCGCTTTCAACAAAATGAATTTAAAATTTTCTGATTATAATGTTAAATAATTTCCTTTCGGAAATGATTTTATTATCTAAAGTATCCGATAAGTTAGATACAGGTTTAGAATTTATAGTAGTTGATCTTCAAACTCTAAGCCAACTATTCACATTCCACCGAAACTCTCGAACGAATTTGTAGTGAAAATACTTTCTGAAGTCGCCGTCTTCTTTTAAGTGTTTTGCTTTGCATAAATAATGGTAATAAAATTTCATTCCGTCTGGCGCATCCAGAATAAAACATTTCAACTAAGAATACATGAAGTGATATAGATATCGCTGTATTTTGATAGTGATACAGAGTTTTCGCTGCATTCCAAGCATTTTTTATTTCTTTATTCTGCTACACACTCTCAGATACTTCTATCAAATATCCATATTCATACACTACCTTATGTAACGCGCAATTACCATGCACATAAAAATGCATTACTGCAAACAACTGTTGGTACTATATTTGAGAAGTTTTTCATGTAGTCAGGAATGTGATTTTTATTTTTGTGTTTGTAGGTAGTTATTGTCATGGAATATTTTCATGTAAATTTCAAATTTCAGCGTGATGAAATATATCATGCATTTGATATTATTATTTACTTGTAACTATGCGCATGCGTATAAAAATTATTTTGCTTTAAATTATTTTCGCTTGAATTGTTTAGTAGTTAAAAACAAAATTCATATGTCAAGGATTAATTTCAAGAATTTCTTTTATTTCTTTAATAACTCTTTCCATTTCATTACAAAATCTCTGCATGACATTCCAGTAAGAGGTATAGACAAATATTTTCGAAGTTCAGTTCTATTATCCGAATTAACTTTTTTTTGGATTTCAGCTTACACATAAAGTGATGTAATGAATCAATAAGTCAGTTATATAAAAACACTGTTTTTTAGTTTTTAATACAAAAATAATTCCAGAAAGCAATAATTATTTTCTTCAAAATTCTTCCTTTAAAAATCTGCAAATTTCTATTTCAATTATTTTTCATTAATTTTAAATGTCACCTTGAAATGTAGAAAAATTAAATAATTATTAACAGTGCTATGCATTTTAGGAGGTAAAGTTAGTAATTCTCGTGATATATATATAT
>BMAW01105508.1:35549-47788 GCA_019974015.1 Nephila pilipes
CATACATATATATATATCGTCGAAACCCTTTTGTCATCGAGAATCGCTTGTTGTGCATCTGTGAACGAGATGGACTTTACCTAATCAATTTTTCTGGGTAAAGTTAAATCAGATCGGAACCATATCTTACTTGGATATATACCTGTGGGGGTATGAGAATTATTGTCTCATTTATTTATATTATATACATCATTCACATACATACACAGATCCATATACGCTATTGTTCTGATTTAAGAGATTTACCTAACATAAATAATGAAAACTCAATAAAATTTAAAAATGATTTATCTAGAGAAGTGATATTTACAATGCCTTCACACAAAAAGGACATGATATTGTTCCTTTAAAAGTTGGAAAGCATTTGCTCGATGCTCTCTGAGAAGTAACACAGTGATTACCGTATTCTGCGACATAAACCTAAAGCAATATAGTACACAATACTCCAAGATTTTTGCTGGTGGCATTAGGGTGGGAAAATTCTGTTTCCATGGTTCTTTAGATAGTGTTAGATTTGTAAAAAAGTGTTACTAGGTCATTCAGATTATAATGGATTCTTCATTAAAATTTACGTCTATTAAAAGAGCGCTTCGCACTCTAGGCGCTTTTTGAATCCTATGGTAACGGTAACGGTTAAAGCGCTCTCTTTTCACCTCGCCAGTGCAGGAGAAGCTGTTCATCGTCAGAAATACTTGTAGTCTGTTTGGCTCTTCTGCCTTCTTCGCTTCGGTCTTGGTGGCCGAAGCCGCGCTGCGTTCATCAGCATGTTATGCCCACTCTCTCTCATTTATTGTGGAATAAACAAGAACATTCCCGCCTATATTCATTATGTTTGATTACAAAATCGTTATATATGACAGGATATTTAATTGTGCTTTGTAAAGACACATCATTTACACACACACACACACAGATATATATATATATATATATATATATATATCGCATAAAAGATTCAAGAGTAATAATCTTTTTTAATAAATACGAATAAAATTTTAGTAGTACATTTTAGATATTGAAGCATAAATATCATGAATCAAATTTCAATTTAAAATGATCTTGAAATATAAGAAATAATAATTTTTTAATTAATAAATATTGCATTAATTATTTTAAACAATATTACATAAATTACGAATAATAATTATAGATTTATTTCACTTTAAATTTGCTTTCCTTACTTAAATGTTCTTATATGAATACAAATTATATGGAAAGAAATAGATGAGTATTTTAAGAGTTATCACACAAATGGATTCAATCAAAAGTTTGGATATTTTGTAAATTATCAAAGAAACTATTTTTTTCAACTTTCGTCAATGTCAAAATGCCTAAAAAACCTCGATAATTGTTTTGTCAGTTGTATTTAGATATATCTTTTCCTAATTTCTTTTTATATTTCGATACAAATTTTATAGAGTATTTAACAAATGGAATTTTTTTTATTAATTTGAAAACAGCATTTAAATTTATTACTAAAAAATAAGATGAAAGAATTAATTCCATTTCTTAAACTTACCATAGATATCTTAATACATTGAAAATGTTATGTAAGATCTTTATAGTTTTATTTCTCTTTCTGGTTAAAATAATTTTAATAACATTTACTTAGGTTCCCCTTTTTTAGTTCTGGAAATTAAGGAAAATAGTGGCTCCCAAAATTGAGCGTGCACAACTCTCTTTCTCTCTTTTTTCTTAAAAGGCATAAAATGATATTCTTAAAATAATAATTTAAGTTTAATATTTAAGGAATGGATAAAATGCACATAAAGAACTGTAATGGACTATAAAACGAGGAGTCATTAAATATTTTTACTATCAGAATTTCTAGTTTGAAGTTACATATTTCTGTGCCACAAAATTAATATATATTTAGTATAATTCATCAAAATATTTTTGAAAAACATGAATTAATATTTCGTTGTATTTGTTTTTATATTCAGAACATGTTCTAAACCATGTTAAATGATTTGAAAGGGTTTGTACTATTCCTCTGGATATGCTTTCACATTTTTCTTTGTTATACAGTTTTTATATATATGTTCTTCGCTCTTAATATAATACAAATTTTTCCAACTCAAGTCACAAGTTTCTAACCCCAATCTAATCGACAGATTGAGATGGTGTATGCAATTGTATTTTATAACTGTATAACCATAAGTTATCAATTTTAACTGTATGATTTGGATGTTCTAAAAAGAAGTAGAATTTTGTGCTTTTTACGTTGGCAAGAAACAAGAATAGTGTTATTTATGTGTCATGAAGGTTTTATTGAATATAATTCTTTTTTTGTTTTCGTCAAGGATTTTGGATTTTTCTCTTTTTGCTCTATTGATTGTTCCGACATTGCTCAAACCATTTTCTTTTCGTCTTTCTACAAGTTTTAGAGATGTAAAAAAAACTGTCATATTTCGTCCTCTTTTGAGATTAAGGCTATGCTAACCCAAGAGCAGCATTTTCTCTAACACTGAGATCATTTGATTTGATATAATCTTTTCCTAAATATGGATATTCATTGATTATGTACTTTGAGCTCACATCTATAGCCAACCAGAATTTGATGCCAAATTTGTCAGGTTTGCCAACTGGATTCAGACTATGAAATTATCTGAACATTTTTCACAATATTTCTTTCGTCGCAAAAACACAATTTTCATTATCATCATCAGGTGTATTTTCGTCACAAGAATCATTTTCTGAAAGTTCATTTAGCAAATTCAAAATTTCTTCTTTCGAAAGACCTCTTCTGCTGGGTGCCATTACTATACATGTGCAAAACTGGAATGGCACTAATTTGTTTACTTTTTTCTCAGTTTACAACAGGGGAGATGTTCTTTTTACTTAGTTTCTAGCCTATAACAGAGATAAGAATATTCTACAACATTTCAATACATAGATACATCAGCTTCAAATCATAAAAGCTCACGCATCTACCTAAAAGGTATATGCAAGATGTGTGGACACACCCGCTTCTCATTGTTACCCTGTTGCAAGTAGAAGTTTCTTATACAATTTCTTATACAATTCGTTTGTAACTCAAAAATGTGAAGTTGAAATTCTGGTTGATATAAAAGAAAAGGCAATTATCTTGCTCGGGTCAGTTATGACTTCCATGGTAGTTTTAAGTACACAGACATATAAATAATAATTCGATATAAAAACCAACGTTTTTAAAAACAACGTTTTTATATGGTGGCAAAGTATATTAAAGAAAATCATTGAAATATTAGTTAAAACTGTTGGTTATTTTTAACTTTAAAATTTACTAAAAAAGAGATATTTGTGAGCGTATTAAAAAATTCATAATACTCATAAAATCGAAACATGCAGTTGAAAATTTGTAAGTCATTCTATTAAAAAAAAATGGGAACC
This sequence comes from Nephila pilipes, assembly GCA_019974015.1. Taxonomy (NCBI): domain Eukaryota; kingdom Metazoa; phylum Arthropoda; class Arachnida; order Araneae; family Nephilidae; genus Nephila; species Nephila pilipes. The sequence continues at coordinate 38,922 of BMAW01105508.1, forward strand.
AGAATTCAGAAAAAATTATTGTGATAAGACATGGTGCCAAATATTGGAAACTTTCTTTCTTGCGAATGATTACTGTCTAAAAGTCAGCAACCCTTACGATCTCGGAGATAGTAAAGGGGAGATAGTATCTCCCCTTTGTGAGTACAATAGTTTTACGAGGCTTCTTGTGGTGTGGGGAGTGCCCGGTGTTCCCAGAGGGGGAAAGAAGTTTTTTCCTCAACCCTAAAAGCGTTTAGAGGAAAGAATATTTCGACTTATTAAAATTATTGAAATATTAGTTAAAACTTGTCGCAAACGTCTAAATATTGCATTGTTAGGCCAGTACGAACGGTTCCCAAAATTTCAGAACTCTAGCTTGATGGGAAGTTGGTTAAATTAACGATCGAAAATTTGATGACACACACACTCACACACACACACACCAAGTGAAATTCAGAAAAACGTTGTAAAAAAAGTATTCCTTGGAATTCAACTAAATTCGTTTTAAGATATTAAATTGAATATTTAGGAAAATTCAAAAAAAAATTAGAAAGCGCAGTTTTGAAATATAAATGTGAAACCACCAAAAATTCACGTCTTGGGACACAGATGACCCGCCTCGGTAATTTCAGAGTTAAAGTATCCCAGACAATTGAAAATCCCAATTTTTATAAAATAAGCGTTGTGATTCGTTTTTGTTTTGCCTGCGATAGGCTACCGAAATCCATCAGCAGATTAATGAAAAGTATGGAGAAAACGGTTTGCCCTCTTGGAATGGTACGAAAATGGGTTAGAGCATTTAAAGATGGCCACAATAATGCTCGCGACGAGAACCGTAGTGAGCAATCATTTGTCGTTACTGAAGCCTTAGTGCAAAAAATTGGTGAAGAAGCTAGAGAAAACACTCTACGATTTTGTTGTTATTATCTAAAGAGTTCCGCAAATTTCAAGGAGTGTTCCTTATGAAATTGTGGCAACGTTCTTTATAAGTCAGGCGGCAGATTTCTACGAGGATGGAATTCACAAGTTAGTTGTACTATATGATAATAGCCTTAATACTGGTAGTAAATATATCAGAAAGTAGTTTAAGAATCGGGAGCTCTCATGAAAATAAAATACATTAAAAATATAGTAGGAAGATTGCACTTGTTTACATTATATCAAAAAGGTATTGAATCAAAAAGGAACATACTAAAAATAGGTATCATATCATTACGCTCATGACTATTACTTCCAAAAACAATGAATTAGCTTTCATCATTGAATATTACGTGATTCCAGAAATGTTGAGTCTTTGGAAGTATGATTTTTAGCAAACGTAATACTTTTCCCCTCTGTTTGTTTTGGAAATGAAGGGTTTTCTTCTAGCTGCACGACCATTATAAATTAGTTTTTGGAATATTGTTCGAATCACTTCTGCGGAAAAACACCTTCCCTTTGTTGTAGAAGTAAATGAGGCAATTTTTACAGTGCTCATCTTAGGATTTTTTTTTTTGCTTCTCAAATGATGCTTTTCTTTGCTGCCGCGAAAAGATTTTTTTTCTCCTTCATCCATGTTTACTTGCAGTTTGCACATTTTTTTTTTTATACTTCTGTATTATTTTTGTATCACTCATTTACTGCATTGAGCTTCCCTTGTAATACCGCACGGAAATTTACACCGACCTCTGACATTAGAAGGACAATTTTCAGAATATGAGTTTTAGTTTAAGTTCTAGAGTTCATTTTTACAGCTAAAATATTCTTAGCCTGAAAATCAAATATTGGTATCTTAAGGAAAAAAACATTGTATTATAACTGATTTATCACAAAAGATACAATTGAGAAGATCGAATACTAAATTTTGTGACTATGAAATTTTGAGCTTTGAAGTAAAAATTTTGTTCGGTTAAAATATAAATTTTTCATTTTATTTTTTGTCTAATAAATTTTATAGTGTGTATTTTATTGCTCCTAAACATTAAATGTAAATCATTATTTAATTAAATTTTTTTTGGATTTTCAAAAAGAGAGTGAGGAGAGTATACTCATCTTTGAGAGTCACTGTAGGTACTTTCGAAAACAATTACTAAATTCTATAATTATTAAACTTTCATGCTGGGAAAATATTTTCGACAGAATTTCTGAGCAATGTTTCAATAAAGTAATAACATTTTAGATATACCATAGGTCTTAAGTTGTTTTAGCTAATCAGTTAGAACATTTAACAGTTTAAAAAAAAACCCATAAATAGTGAAAAAGGACGTAAAATGATGTTGATGAAAATCAAAATCATCATTTTAAATTTATTCAATAAAAGAACACATATTTAATTTAAATTTCAAAATTTTCTTGTCTTATTAAATAAATGATGTATGAAAGAGTATCATGAAAATGTAATCGTTTTTCATATTTCACTTATTCTTTCCAGACTGTTATATTACGACAAATTTCAATTGTTTAATTACAAATGAAAATCGACGTATTAGTCTTTAATGATCTGATTTAATATTTAGAATCTAGACTCATAAAAATATTGTAACATATCACTACAAGAAGCATTTAAGCATTTATTTAAGTTATTGTAAGGGATGAAGTAGTATCAAATGAAAAACAAAATTTACAAGAATGACTTAAATTGGTTTTTATTTGAATATTGTGCAACTTCTATACTTCGAAAATTTCTTCTTGAATGTGTAGGAAATAATTTTTTTAGCTTAAATTATTAAAAAAAAAAACATATGATATTAAACGTATTAGAATTAATAAAAGTAGGCAATAATGTTGCGGAAAATATTTTAAAAACAAACAAAATAAAATTATTACAATTTCTACTAGATATGTCGTATTCAGAAAAAGAAATTGTGAATGTTGAAGGAAATATTCAGAAAATTAAAGTTGCAATTCTTTAATAACGAAAACTCGAAAATTTTCAGCTTTTAAAATGGAAATTTGGTACATGCACACTTTATTATAATTATTTTTTAGTATATATACTAGTACAAGACACATGCACGTTCGCCCATGCACACATACACACACATGCGCACACGCAAATAGATGTATTGGCATTTACTTGAAGTGATAAATTTCATTTATGTTTTAGAAAAATAATGACCCAAATGTTGGGTTATTAACAAAGACAATATTTGTAATCTTTAAAAGGTTGTTTTTGAATGGCATTTATATACTATTGTATGGGGGGATACAAACTAACTTTTTCATACTTTAACTAATTATTATGCCTTTTATTATCATTATGAAAGCTTAAATCAGTATGAAATTAACTATCAATTGTGTATATTATGTAGTTTATAATGAATACTATCTTATTATCAAAATGAAAGATTTTAATTCTAACAACGCTTAAGAATATTAAAACTAAAATATATAAATAGTTTTATTAGAGCCTTTCGTGATTTTTTGCACTAAGTTAGAGCCTCAAAAAATATCGAATGATTTAGAATGTAACATGAATAGCTGCAGAATATGTCAGCTACTTAATGAATGCCCAATTAATACAATTATTCGAATTGGATTCTTCCAAGTAATTAAAAATCGAGGTATTTCTCAATCTCTTTAAGTTATACCAGAAAAGTTCAAAAAAAAGGGCATTGGCAAAGGTTTTGAGAAAAGAAAATGAGTTTATGTAAAAAAAAAATATTTTAATTCTTTCGTAATGAAACATGCTATCAGTTGGGATTTTTTTTAACAATCGCCGTTTTGAAAGTAGGAAAAGAACAGTTCGTTCAGATGAAACTTTTATTTCTTGCTTCGTATCTTTTTTTTTATATTCAGTGCTTAAAATTTTAAATAAAAAATATAGTTCGATTTCTTTTTCATTCATCCTATATGTTTTATGAACAAGATCTATAGGAAAAATAATGATAGTACGATTTCTTAATCGAATTTATTCCAAAAATTTTCATTCAAATATTCATTCCGCCGGTTTCTTTGAAATTATTGAATCGGAAGTATTGCAAATTCTCATTTCTTCGGACCAAATAAAATTTTTGCTTGCCATTTTCTCTGAAATTGATATCCCTCCTTTTTTCCTTTGCAATTTTGGGGACGTCATTGGTTTTTCTTTACAGTATTTGTTTTGAAAAGGAAGAATAACTAGATGAAAAATAACACAAAAATATATTCTTTCTGATACGCATTACAGATTTCTTCAAGAATTGTTGAACATCGAATTACTCAAGAAATAGTTTGATGATAAGAAAAAAAACTTCTTTTTTCAGTATTTTAGTGTTCTGAAATAAATTAGGAATATTTAGAAACATTTTTCCATAACTAAATTTCACTGCTACAAGGTAATGGAATATTATATAAAGTACTGGAAAATAAAATTTAATTTATGAAAATGAATCTCAAAAAATGAAATTTAAATACTTAGAACACAATTTGAAAGCTTCTAATTTCTTGTGTTTTCGTCTTGTTGGTTGTTGGAGCATTTCAAAATTTAGGATATTATTGGTAACTGCATTTTCCTTTTTCATTAAATCAATGTGAACTCTATGATACAAAGACAGTTATGCAGGAACAATTTGATTTATTTTGCTATTATTTATTCCATGAATATGGGGGGGGAAGAAAGTTGTAATGATTAAAAACTTCAAATCTGAGTACTCTGTATATTATAATAATGTGTAATGCTCAATATGTTACTACAGGAGAACTATATATATTTAATTAAGTCGAATATGAAACATTTAAACTTTCAAATTCTATCTTATTTTAATAATATCAACTTATTTTAAGTATAGCGAAAAATCCGAAATTTCTTCAAAAATGTGATATGATATATATAAAATGATAGGATTAATACAGAAAAAATTACCTCACATAATTATCTCAATCCACTGTAGTAGCCTAGCTCTAACCAAAAAAGGTTTTTATACAGGTAAACAATATGTTTGAAACTCGCAATAGTCTTAATTCTTTGTAGCTTTGAGCTGTGTCACTTTACACACTTGGATTGCCTCACCATATGCCATGAAGTGGAAAGAACCACGGGCACATTCTCTCCTTGCCATTGAGGTGGTACTCCAGAACAACTACTTTCTACATATTCGCAATAATGCAGATTTGAAGAATTTTGCGTGCGGGCATTCAGTATGGGTATTTATATCAGTATAGATCATAAGCCCCTTGTCTATCTGTTTCAAAAGTCTGTTGAGCCAAACTTCGCCAACAACGCCATACTGAATTTATAAGTCAATTCACCACATCAATACGACATGTAGTGGGTGACGCCAATGTCCTTGCCAACACTTTGTCGCGTATTTCGGAGATACGAGCACTTGGTGTTTACTCTAAGAAAAGGGAATTAGTGCAATTAGTAGATGACCTACAAGCCTTACTTAAATCCAACACAGATCTAATTTAAATCTTGAACTGTCCTGCAGTTTTGCGACTTTCTGATCCCGAGTTAACTGAAAAATGGTATACTCTTGCTACTACTCCTTAGATCTTAAGCTATGTAGCTATTCTACTATTTTTTTTATGTAGCTTTGAAATTTATATATCACTGAGATATTTTAAAGATAATACTATTGAACTGAGGAAAATACTTTGAAGACAACCTGTTATAATTTCTTCACATAAAATGAAAAATTTAGCTTAAAAAAATTTAAATAAAGAGAGCTTAGATTTTTCATGTCTTTGACTTTATTACTACGAGCAGAATACCATATGATTGTTAACCATATAAATTTATAAAACGAACTAAATATATTAGATATAATAGTTATGAAGGAGAACCTCCCTTTTCAATCCGAGGAAAAAATGCGTTTACTGTAACCAGTCAATGACGGTAAAAAAGATTGTAAACAATTTTTTTAGACTTGTGATAACTTTTTTTTTGAAGTATCCTAAATTTGTATCTTTAATTGTAATGCACTCCTTGATTCTAAGATGCACCCTAAAAACATCAATAATTTTCCTGATTTTTGGCTATATCTCAAATTGACACACATATACTTCCTTTCATTTCAGAAAAAATGATTTTTTTTGTTATTTTATTTGAAATTATAAAAAAATTAATCTAATATTATTAAATAAAATAAAAAATTGTCAAAACAAATTCTACAGGAAAAATGCTTAAGGCAAATACATTTATCAGTGTGTTGAATTTCACTAAATTTCGAAAAAATAAATATTACACTTTGAGTTCAATTAATAATAAAGAGGTTTAACATATTCATGTGTGCACCTTTGAAGAAACTCGATTTGAGTGTGATCGTTGCTCCCCTCCTTCTTACTGGAAAGATAGATTACAATCTGATTTAATGGATATGTATTCAAATAAATATTTCGTTCCGCCTCCTTTATGTGTGAAAATAGACACATAACAGTTTTGAATTTAATCATTAATATGAGATTTTGTAGGGAATGAACTCTCTTATTTTCCTTGTCATAGTTCTTCCAGTAACTCTTGTCATTTTTTGAGTAATCTGAAAAGGATAAGAGAACCGCAATTTAAAAACAAATATGCTAAGAAAGGCTCAAGATTTCAAAACCTTCCGAAATTTTTACAATTAGTGTATAAAATGATCTAACAACCTACATCTAATGATAAATTATTTAAAAATGGGATTACAAGTTTGAAAATTAATATTTTTGGGATTGAAGCCTGAAAATCTCTCAACTTTAAGACATGTATAGTAAAACTATATTTATGCGAAAAGTTTCAACGCTCAAAAAACTCCGTTATAAGTTCTTTAATGTTTATAGAGAAATATCTACAATCTGTTCCTAACACATATCTCATAATTCTGATTGATCGCACCGGTGTCCGTTGAAATTTAATGCGTTTAATGATGCATGAGTGAGCTTGTACTGCTACAGATCCTAATTACCTCACATATATTACTCAGAAGACAAGTGGCTCGCTTCAATCATAGTAGAAACCAGACGGATGAAACTTCGACGTGATTTGAAGCATATTTAATAATTTATAATTAAGTCGTTTCCGATTTTAAGAATCTTTTATATTTCCTTCTACGCTTTTTATTAATACATAAGAGATATCCGATGATCATAGGTAAGGAAAATATATATTCAAAGAGTGTTTAACATTTAGGTTAATATTTTTAAATTGACGTCTCACAAAAATTGCTCATCACATTACTGGCAACGCTTTGAGCCGCAGTAATACGATGAGGATGTTACCAGAGTTTATATCATACAGTTCAGATATCCAAACCTTGGAATGAGAGAATATTAAGGCTGTTTTGGACAAAACGATTATCTGTCCCCACAAGTTTACACAAAGACTGCTTGAGGAATTAGAACTCCAACTTATGACCTTATGCTGTTATTATGTTTACGCGTTTCATTGTGCTGAATAATAAGTTGAAAAAGCATTAAACGTTTTGAAACTAAATTATCATTTCAATGACTTTTAAGTACTGCGTTTCCTTCGATCTTCCAGTACTTTTCGTTTTTCTATATGGCTCATTTCAATGCTAAATTGGCGCATTTTTGCTTGTTTCTTTCCGCGACGGTAGACTTTCCTATTTCAGTATTATCTCGGGTACCCGTCAAATATCTACTAGAGCATCTCTGGACTACCTAAGACACCAGGTTAATGAAGAATTACAAAAATAACTGAAAAAAATATGTATTATTGTATGAAATTTAATACATTACACGCAAACAAAATTACGAGCATGTAAAAGTATAAAAAATACAAAAAACGTACTGTTTTATATTGATGGCCGGCCTACATTGTTTCATTGAAGTAGAGGACATTAAATAATTTTTTATGACTAATGAGCCTGTGTAAAAATGCCAGATTACTAGCACTGCCAGATAGATGAAGTACCGGAAGCAGTTTTATTTGGTGCATCTTAAATAATGAATACGCAAAAAAGAACAATTTTTGTACATTGAACTAAAGAAATTAATTAACAGTAAGTATCAGGTGCACATTTTAAAAAGATAGCTAACATTGCATATAAAAGTGTTTCTTTAGAATTTATTCCACACCACACGAATTCTATTAAGCAGGAATCCACATGGTGACGGACAGAGACTCTCTGTCATTTATTCCGCCAATTTGCTCAATCCACCAGATAAAATGGATTGCATATGACATTGAGTATATGGATCAACAAAATGGTAAGAATAATTTTTAGTAAAATGTTCGTATTTAGCAGCTGTGGATATCAATTCTTCGCCCCGTAAGTAAATGAATCATAAGATTGTAACGAATGGAATGCATGGCCCAACAAACCGTATTTTTATTCGAACACCTTTCTCTTGTCGACAAGAACGAATGCTACTTAATCATTTCGAGTTCAGGTCACCACTTAAATTCCAAATTCTGATATTTATTGCCTCAAAATACCGTGTCACTTCAACGGAAAAGTTATAAATGGAGAGTTAAACGGATATGTGGTTAACAATACAACTATCTCCAGGGAAGACGTAGAATCAAATTGGCAATGCATTGCTCGGAGAAAAAAATGTGTGTCCTAAAAAGGGGAAATTAGGTGAGTGAAAATTGAGGTTCATGGATTAAAAGCCAAATCTGGCTATGCTGCACCAAACAATGAGTATCTGTGATAAAAACGTTAAAAAAATAGGGGGAAAGCTAAAATTTGGTTAACAAGAAAAAGGTCGAAAATCGAGAAATATTGCTAAGGTATCCTAAGGGCGTGTCATATATATTTATCAAAAACAATAAATCTCCCATGTGTAACAAAGATCATTGGGTCAATGTCCGTACTTAACTGAAGAAATTAATTCTCTAAGGGAAGGTAGCAACTAGGAAGTGATTTTTAGTTTATCAATATGACTCTTATTAAATGAAATTAAAATGACTCATTGTATATATATATATATATATAATATTATGTAAGATTCTTATTTTAATTCAATCTTTCCTTTTTATTACAAAT
>BMAW01105520.1:0-48170 GCA_019974015.1 Nephila pilipes
AAAAATTAGAATTCACTTTACATTTTTAAAACAGGCATTTCTAAAGCATTGTTACAAGAACTTTTCAATTTAAGATATAAGTTTCATTTAAAAAAAAATAATAATACTTTTTTTTTTCTTTAAGATTAAAGATTCATAGAAATATTTGATATAAAAAAGTGTTTCATAATATTTTCAATAGAATGCAATAATTAAGTGAAGGTTTTGCCTTAATTTGACGTACTTAAGATTTACTCAGCAGCTTTGAAACATGTTCAATTAAGTTAAAAATTATTTTTTAAATCTCACTTTTGATAATATTTAATCACAAAAGGGCCACGGTAGCTGACAAGTGAGGTCGCAAACTCGTAGCCGGGATTGAGTTGTGAGTTCGAATCTTGTTCAATCGAAACCGGCTGCTAAGCCTGTCTAGTCTCTAAATCCTGATGTTGGAGTGGTGTGGAAGTTTGGTGAGGGGATGCTACCCTCATTGCTTCACCATCGTTCAAATTTATGAAGTCCGTCACCAGTAACCTTCCTATTGTTTCAAAATGAGATGTTATTAAAATGTCAAATCAAAATATTTTGAGTATATTGAATAATTGTGCATTAAAAGGATGTTAATTTAAAGAATAAAATGTTTAATAATAATGTTCAACGTATTGTTCTTAACTTTTTCCTTCTTTTTTATATTTCGTCGAATAATTTTGAAAACATGAGGCATTACTTTAATTACATGGGTTCAATATTGCAATTAAGTAGGTAAGTTGCAATATGACCACAGATAAAGTCTGCACACTAAGCGATGTGATTACACACCTATATGTATATATTGTATATATATAAGCAAGCACCGAATAAATTATTCTAGAAAATATCTTAGTAGTATGGTATAGCTGTCGCTTTCTTTGTTATTTGTTTTGTTTGAAAATGTTAATTTACGCAATACACGACTCTAAGTTATGATAAATATGCATTTGAAAGTTTGTAAGTCACTCAATTAATAATGGGAACCAGGAATTCAGAAAAAATCATTATGATATGATACGTCGCCAAATATTAAGATCTTTCTTACTCGTCAATGATCACAGACTAAAAATCAGTAACCCTTACTATCTCCCCTTTGTAACTAGAAAACTAACCTTACCACATGTCGTGAACTCGAACTTAACAGTGGGGGAAAGAAAATTTTTCCTCAATCTTAAAAGCGCTGAGTGTAAAGGATATTTTGACTTAGAGTCGGCCGAGTTCTAAAGGTTAATTGGAGCTCCATATCTAGATATATAACTTTTAAAAAGGGCAGTGGCCACTGCTTTAGCTGAAGCTTTTCGTAAAGGAATTAATTCGACCCATTTAGAAAAATTATCGACGATTACTAAAAGAAAACGATGCCTTTCGGGATTCGAGGCTGGGTTCGGTCCTAGCAAATCAAAAGAAATTTGTTCATTTGGGTACGTCGTTTTTACAGAAATTAATTGTCCAGCTGGAAACGCGTTTTTATAAATATAGCGCTGACATATGTCGCACGTTGAAACATATTCGCCTACGATTTTTCTCATTTTAGGAAAGTAGCACGACTCTTTTATTCTGGCATAAGTTTTTCTTATGACAAAATGACCCGCCAATGGGTTATCATGGAACTCTTTCAATACCGATTCACGCAAAGTTTGCGGAATATAAGCTCGTAGTTCGTGTTTAGAAGTTAGCAGTTTTGTATAAAAAAAGAATTCCATCAATTAGTTTAAAGTCTTGGGACCAATTTTCACATATTCCTGAGTTTATTGTCGAATCCTCCAGGTTTTCCAAATATCGATAAATATGACCCAAATCCGAGTCCTGCCTCTGTTCACCTTTGAGCTGTTCTCTCGACGTTAATACTAGTGAATTGATAATGGCGCAAGAGACACCCTCCAGTGCCTGTCCTTCAAAGGGTTGCCTAGATAACATATCGGCCACCACATTCTGTTTTCCCGGCCTATGTTCCCATTCTATGTTATATTCAGCCAGCTTTAATGCCCATCTTACCATCCTACTTGAAAGATTTTTTCCGTTTGTTAACTTAGTCAGCGCTGCATGGTCCATTACCACTTTTGTTGGACAATGCCCAAAGTATGACCGAAACTTCTGTAAAGCCCAAATCACTGCCAAACATTCCCTTTCAGTTATGGTATAGTTTCTTTCTGCTCTATTTAGTGCTCTCGAAGCATATGCTATGGGCCATTCACCCTGCATCAAAACTGCACCTACTCCTACTGAGCTAGCATCGGTGTGCAATTCAAACGGGTCATTTAAATTAGGAAACTGTAAAACTGGCGCAGAGGTCAACGCTCCCTTTAGCGTGTCAAAGGCCTTTTGTGCCTCAGAAGTCCATTGAAACTTGACCTTTTTACGCTTAAGTGCGTACAATGGTTCACACAGTTCGGAGTACCCCTTGATAAACTTTTGGTACCATCCCGTCATCCCTAAGAATCTCGAAACCTGTCGTGCATTTTTCGGTGCGGATATGTCAAGAACAGCTTTAATTTTGTTAGGATCAGTGTGCACCCCATTCTTATTTATGATCACTCCTAGATATTTCAATTCTTCTTGCCCAAAATGACATTTCTAAGCGTTTAAAGTCAACCCAGCGTCCCGTAACAACTGAAAAACTATCTCCAGGTAATGGACATGATCATCAAACGACTCCGATGTAATTATAACATCATCCATATAAACATACACGAACTTTCCAACTACCGGTTTTAATATGATGTCCATCGCTGCCATCGCTCGCTGAAACGTGGGTGCACTACCTGATAATCCGAAAGGCATCCTTTTGAAGGCGTACGTCCCTTTTTTTGTGACAAACGCCGTCTTAGGTATGTCCGGGGGATTGATAGCCAACTGAAAATACCCAAACTTGAGGTCTAACGTAGACATTATACAGTTTTGTTGGATATTCTTTAATAGATCATCGATTATTGCCAATGGATACTTAGGGTACCTAGTGATAGCGTTCAGTTTCCTATAGTCTATTGCGAACCTACACGCGTCAGGGGAATCGACCGGTTTGTCATTTTTCTTTCTACATAACACTACAGGGGAAGCATACGGGGATTGAATGGGCATAATAGTTCCTTCCTCCAACATTCTTTGAATGTGAAGTTCTATTATGCTTTCTTTGACTCTATCATAGCGATAAGGTCGTGATGCTACCGGGGGTTGATCTCCCGTGTCAATTTCGTGGTAGAGCACATGAGTGAGACCTGGTTGATCTGAGAATAACTCCGCGTATTTCCTGAAGAGCTGTTGCAACTGTTGCTGTTGGTTTTCCATCAAACCAGTTCTAGTTAGGTCGATTTCGACCTTTTTTTCTTCCTTACTGTCAACCTGTCGTATCTCCTCATCAGGTATACTTAAGGTGTTTGTTTCAAAGTCCAGCGTAATCTTAGACGCTTTCATGAAATCCACACCCAGAACGCAAGGGTACTGCAATCCTTCCACTACATGAAACTGCCACTTTTTACTGAAATTTCTTATGCATACCGATAAGGTTACGTGCCCCAGGGTTTTACATGTAGCTCCCTGCGCCGTAAATACGGTGAGGTTTGACTCTAGCTTTCTAACAAAGTGAAAATAGCGATTATACAGTTCAAGTGATACAAATGATCTCTCAGCTCCCATGTCCCATAATGCTGTTATAAATGTATCATGCAGTATAACGGGTATATGAGGAATATCTATGGGTCTTACTTTCATGGTGTTAGCCATAACCGGAGGATTTTGCCATGCATGCGATCGAGGACCTCCCTCTATTCGATCGCCTATTAGTTTAACCTCCTGTAGTTTTGTTGCCTTGACCCTGAAGGTGGATACCTGCTTCCTTGCTGGTGATATCCATTATTATATTGTGACCTCCTATCCTGTATTCTATCTGGAGAACGCCTTCTATCAAAATTCGGTCTATTATTACCCTGCTGATACTCTGCGCGTTGGTAGTTCTCCTGTCTATGTGGTGGGTTATAAGATGCATGACGCGACTCGTATGTTGTCGCTACCTCCAAGAGTTGGGCTTTAGTAGTGGGATTCCTAAGTTCCACATAGTCCAGCACATTTGGAGCCAAGCGGCTCATTATGTGCTGCACTATTGTCGCCTCCGTAACCACAAAATTCAGTAACTGAGCAACCTTAAACATTCGTAAGATAAATGCTACTGGCGACTGACTAGATCTTTGCTTAGACCCATAATATTCTGCCTCTAATTCCGTGTGGTCTCTCACTGCAGGGAAAGTACGCTGTAGGGCTTGCTTTAAATTGTCGATACCCCCATCTCTACCTCTAACTAAATTTTCACCTATTACCGAGTACCACTCACGAGCACGACCTGTGAGATGATTCCTCAAATATGCTGGTTGAAGGGCCTCCGGTATGTTATAAAAACTTATGTTGTCTTCCAAGCTAGTCAGAAAGTCATTAACATTCCCAGAACCATCGAAAAACTCAACGGGAAACACGGCCGCTCCTACTCCAGGGGTGGGAACGTTTGGGCGCCAGTGTAACATCCGGTTACCCCGGGTGTTATCTTGTGCCATAACTAATATCTAATATTAAACAATACGACACCAATAATTACAGAACCACCAAAACAGCTTTCAACATTTATTAATATATATCCACTAAGACAATAATAATATAGCTCTCCAGGTTAAGTTTATTAACACTTTAATTCAACCCACCAATAATAATCTAACAGCTTCTTACCAATATCTCTTATCAACTGCAACTCCGAATCTGGAACAACTGCTGAAAATACTAGAACAATTCTCAATCCGAGTGATTTACACTCGGACCTCAATACTAATCTGTAAATCCGCCTTTCTATACTATAGCACTTAGATTCCACCTCCTCTCACTACAACGCCTCTCTGAACCTCCTTCAGATACTCTACTCCTTCAGATGGAGTTTATATAATTCTCAACTCCACCGCTTCCCTTCATTCCTAACTGCTTTACATATTAATGTAAATACAATGCATCATGTTTGCTGCTTTACATCACGTTTCATTTTTGGTTGGGCAAAGGTTGTTTAGCGAAAGCAATCAATCTCAATTGAAAGTCCCCAAGGTTAGTGAAGAGAAACCGCGAATAGCCCAATGTCACAGTACTTTTATCAGGACTTAGGGATAGTTGTCAATAGTTGCACCTTTGTGTTAATCTACCTAAGGTATTTTTCAATTATCTACTGACTTTATCCAGGGACTGATGAGAACAATAAATAAAAATATCTACTGCATAAACTGAGCATTTTATTCCAGTTTCCAATGTTTCAAAGATATCATGCATATAAATAGTGAATAATACGGGGAAAAGGACACAGCCTTGAGGGACTCCTTTTAGAACAGATTTTTTTCGATGATAGGCTACCCCTCCATCGAATCTGAAGAGATCGAGTAGTTTGAAATTTGTGAATCCATAGAGCTATTTTCTCGATAATTCCAATTTGTATCACAGATCACTTATATAAATCGAGTCATAAGCTCCCTTTATATCCAGACTCATTCCCACAATTAATTTTTTTTTCTTGTTTGGCATCTAATGTAGCTATGTTAATAAGGCATGGTGCTTACCCTAGTGGTCATAGTTTCGAATTAGTGGACAGCTCTTTTCGTTCAGTCGCAGGCCGCTAAAGACCTTCTGTATAGTCGGAGCTGATGCGCGTTAATTCTATCGGGGCCCAAAGTCCTCCCGTTGGCGTGGTGTGGATATTAGGAGAGTGGGGTGCCAGCTCAGGTGTCGTCCTCGCCACTTGACCGAGGTCCATCACCAATAGCCCTCGTGTTGCTTCTAGTGCGACGTTAATAAAAACTAAACTAATGAGACATGTGGCAGTTCAACTGTCTTTAAATGGTACAAAGTCGTAATGAAGTGAGTGAAGTTTTCGTTCTATTGCCAGAAAATAAGATATGCGTCAAATTAAGATTCTTTCAAATGTTTCAGAAGATATGAAAGTTAAATATATAGGTCTTTAAGATGAAATTTTAGATTTGTCTTTGCATGGTTTTGGAATCGCATGTTTCCATGACTGAGGTACAATTAAATTCTGAAATAAATGCTGAAAATTGTTTAAAACAGCGATTCTTTGGTTGTTGTTCGAGTTTTTTAGGAAAGGTGCTTTCATCTGATCTGCTCCTGGGGTAGTATTTTTAGCATATTTTATAGCTCTGTTTAACTCAGAAATATGAAGAAGTTTGTTAAGAGGGTCGTTTTCTTTAAGGAGAAAATCCAGAGGAATTGGTTCGTGTGAACCGTTATTGGATGCGAAGTAGTTTTCAAAAAGAGCATTTTGTTTTTGAGTTTGAATTACATATTTATTATGGTATTGGAGTAGATTTAAAGTTGTTTCTGCATTCTTGTTCGTTGTAAGTTTTCTGATAAGTCTATAGAAGATTTTAGGATTATACACTTTATTACATATTCCAACCCAGAATTTTGCTTTCTCTTGTTTAATACGATATCTGAGTTTGCTCGAAAACTGTATAAATTATTGCAGATGCTCTTCCACTATGGAGGAAAGGACTTATTGGATAATTATATTTCTTTGGTGTTGTTTCGTATTATTTCTGAGATTGTATCAGTGAGGTTTTCTATTTATTTTTTTTCTAATGATGATTGCACGTGTTTCATTGTTAAGTGCCAGTCTGTTTTCTTAAAGATTCGCTTATTCTGACGTTGTAGAAATAGTTCCGTGATTGTGGGATAGTGATCGCTATCGAAAAATCATTCCGATACATAAGTATTAGTGTTCCGAATAAGTTTGCAGAGCAGAGGGTAAGATCAATCAGAGTAGCTCCACTTATTCTACTTCTGTGGGTTGGGGTAGTGGTATTGAGAAAGATAAAATTGGAGTCGGTTAACCATTTTAGAAATTCTGTACAATGAAGCGAAATATGGTTCGAACCCCACATCATGTAATATAGTTTAAGGACTCCAAAAATTATGAATGGATCTGTTAAGAATTCCAAGCAGGATTTGGTGAATGAGATATTGATTCCCCGAGAAGTATATAAGTTTATTATGTAAAGGGATATTTTCTCAATATATATTTGTATAATTAGCATTTCAATACCTGGCATTTGTACTACTGAAGAAGGGATTTAATGAGCAGAAATGTGCACTGGTACTGCTATTAGCAGTCCTCCTCCTCCTCTCCTACGGTTAAATAATTCATGCATTTATATTGCATAATCTGCTATTCCTTAATGAATACAGGACATAAAGGGAAATTAGTGGAATGGTCTCGTTTACAGTTAGTGCATGTAACAGAAGTGGAGCAAGAGCAAGTTTGTGTTGTACCAAAATTAACGCAGATGATAGGGTTTTGACAAAATCGAGAGGTGTGATAAAAGCTGAAACATCAATTGCATTGTCTGGGGTTTATCAATGGAAATTTGGATGCGATAGTTAACAAACCAGAGTTTGATATTTCCAGGTATGTCAGTGCCAAGGATGGTGATTAGTACCGGGGAAAACTCCTGATTGCTACCGCTTTTCAGACAACGTCGTATTTCCACTATTTCACTGAATTTCTGTTGCCAAATCTGTCAGTGGTACATTAGTTGGTATTGCATAGATTAGGAATCGGGAAGAAGTGAATTCTTCCCAAATGATACTGGCCTTTACCGGTATGTTTAATATTTTTTCTATTGCTTGGATTTGAGTTGCGCAAACAATATCACATGTACTTAATTTTATTTTACCGTTTCGTGTGAAAGACATATTTGCAATTTTTTCATATCTAGGAATTTTCCCTTTTATCTTTGAATGTAGATATTATGGATTTGATTTAGGAATAGGAGATGACGTATGCTTATTTTCCAGAAAAATTGTAAATTCAGCTATCTTTCTACTTCTCTCTCTTATTATGAGCTCTTGATCGTTTTTAGGGCTTCGAAAGTATTTAGAGTTATCTAAATTCATCACTTCATTCATTATGGGATTATAATCGTCCAAATCCCTCACTTTGAATGTGAAGTGATTCAGCTTGAGTCGCCTCCGGATGTTCGAAATAATATAAAAATTTGCAATATTCAGGCCGGAACACCTCAATTGGTCTATCCTTTCTCCCCTAATTTATTCTCTGTACACATATGACTTCCATCAGAGTCTTTACAGTAGCCTTTGTCTCTTCGCGGACAATGCAGCAATCCTCACTCGAGATAAAAAAAAAAACTGAAGTCATCAAAAAATTACTATCGCAATTTAAAAAAATTCAAAAATGGATGACCCTTTGGCGATTGCTGCAAACACAAAGAAAACTAAAGCTATTATTTTTAGAAAAGGACGTGTCCCATCCCCTTACACCCAGTTAAATTTCTTTGACTCCAACATTTCATTAAACACTGAGTTCAAATATCTCGGGGTTATCCTGGACTTCAAATTAACTTTTAGAAACCACATACAATTCATCATTAATAAAAGTTGGACAAAAATCCATAACTGCATCCAACGAATAGGTAAGCACTATGTACTCGCTCTCCTCAATAAAATTCTGCTCTACAAACAAATAATCAGAACAATTCTATCATACACTTCTTCTGTGGGGGCCAAGAGACTCTTACATACATTAAAAAAATTCCAAATGCTGCAAAACAAATTATTAAGAATAATAACCAACTCTCCTTGGTATGTTAAAAATTTTGTCATAAACAAGGATCTTAAAATCCCTCAGATTAATAACCCCATCAACCATCTATCCAGACTCTTCTTTTTCAAACTTATTAATCATACCAATCCACTAATTAGAACCCCTCTTTTATTTGCACATGATAACGGAAACCATCCATTAACATATCAAAGTAGCAATAATGATTTTCGCTTCGTTCCCCATAACCATAAACATTCCAACTGAAACACTTTCGATTTATCCAAAACCTACTGTAATCAAACCTCCATAATTCACTGCTCCTCCTCCCTCCCCCAACCTACTCAACCATTTTATTCTCAATAGCAGCTCCCCCCCCCATAAATCATGCCGTGTTTATGTTAAATTAAATAGTCTATATAAAAAACTTCGCTATCCTTCTTTCTCCTAACTTTCCCATTTCCTTAAACTCCTCTTCTTAACAATAAAAAAAGTTTTAAAGTTAACAAAATTAATTTAACTGTAAAATTAAATTTCTTTTTAAAAAAATTCATGACATAAGTGTAATCTACTTACACTTATTAAAAAAAATTATATATATTAAAAAAATGATACTTACAAACCTCAAGTATTCCAGATCTATTAGCATATGTGAAGGAAATTGAACCTAGATTCGTCGCTAAAGACAGCCTGATTCCATTCGGTTGTAGTCCATCCCTTCGAGCGAGACGCTGCTCGAGACAGGGAGTGGGTGTCAATGACAATACACGTAATGGGCAACGCGATAATGCTAAATCTATTTTAACTGTATAAGCTCTCTCGTGTAGTTCGTTTTTAATAAGTAAGAATTAATGTTTTTTAAATTTAGTTCACTCTTTGATTCGGACACAAAATCGACGAGGTTAGTTTTTGTTTAAATCTTGATGGTCCTAAATTAACAACTAGAAGTTTGCTCAAACTAGCACTTGAATTATTTGATTTTCAACGAGGGGTAACGGACATTATGAATTTTGAATTACAGTTAACATAGGAATACGCGTCAAATTTGGCTATACTACAGATTGGTGGGTACAATAAAATGACCGTTCTTACATTTTTTATTGAAAGAGTTTTTGTTTTATTTTTCTTACCTTTTTAGAGTAAGTAAACGAAGGTTTTTCGCTTTTAATTTATTTTGAAGACCCCGTAAAGTCTCAAACAATTTTCAAATGACCAAAATCTGATATTAAATTATTTCATGAAGCAAACAGGGTATATAAATTTTTCCGAGCACTTTTAAACAATAAAGAAACTTGAGGGTGACACTCTGTATTCTTTCTTTCTTGTATCATAAACATCAACTTCCAATGATTTACTTGCACCATTAATTTTTGTCCATTTGATTGCGAACCCCATCACTGCAATAGATGTAACAGTGTAAATGATAAAACTTCAAACAAAAATAGTAAATGTAATTCTACTTTTTATAGTGTTTTATCGTCACAATACGTGACGCTGTTACTGCTAGAGAAATTTATATATGTAACGAGAGTGAGTTGTAAGTGAGAAGAAAAAAAGATGGCTAGATAAATAACTTCTATGATGTAGGCCAAGCCCAAATACTTTTTTTAAAATTTAAAGTATAGTAAAATAAAGCTTTGTGCTCTCCCAGTCAGAAAGAGTTATTTCTATTTGTGTAATCGATGAATAATTCGATTATTAGAGCTTAAAATTCCACATAGAACATGGAAAAGATAGAAATGCAAAAAGAAAAGATGGTGATGGATTCGTCTATCATATTAGTCGTAAAACTTCAAAACGTTCTTCTTTGCTCTTATCCTTACAATAACTACAACAACAACAATAAATAATCTCTTAAGCAAACATCAATTACCAATAAAATTCAAATAAAAAACTAGCTTGGTCAATTGTGTAATATACTGTGAAAGATTAGTGCTTCAGTACACATAATTAAGCTGAATCTTCACTTTACAATTTTTTTCTCATGAACACATATACATTATTTCTCACTTAATAAAAATTGATATCCCCCAAATCCATTTTATTTCATAACTTTCTAGTCTATAGATTACACAATGAAAATCCTATCAAATGACTTTGGAAATCTGGAGCAATGGAACTTGGAGTTAGGAACTATAGAAAACTACAAGAAATGTGAGCCTATTTCTATAAGAGTAGGTTGCGGTATAAACATCAATATGAAATTGGAAAAATGGCATTAGCAGCTGAAACATGAAGAGACTGGAGGAAATGTTGTAAGCAAAGTAGATAAATCTATTTTAATTGTATTAAACCTCATTTCAAAAACAAAAACAAAAAGATTCGATAGATCAAATGATCTCAAAGAAGACAAATAAACTCCCAAAATATCATTGATGCAACAGCAACAAAAAAAAAGTTCCAGTAAAATCAAAGAATATTTTGTCACTGAAAGAACATCTTTGACGTCATGGTGAGTTACAAAATAAGTCAGAAATGTAATACATGCATATGAAACTCGTAAATTACGAGAATGTGATAGTAGTATTTTTTTTAGATGTGACAAGTGTAGCATATGCATCCATTCCTCATTTGCACTTGTATTTTGTTTTTTGATTATTTATATAAGACTTCTTATTTGTAAACACATACATTTAATATGTCAAAAATTCAAAGATAATTTTATTTCTGCTAACGATACTGAAATAACAGATAAAATTTTTTGTAATAGATGGTGATACTTAGGCAAGAAAAGGAGGGAAATCTTAAAGAAATTGAAAAAATCTGTTGATAACAATGAAACGTAATGAACAAGGTTCTCTTTCAATCAAAATGCATACAATGCAAAAATATGTTAAAGACAACGCAGAATCAATTTGCTAGTGATAAAATCGATTAAGTAAACTTTTACATTAATAAAACTTTGCATTCATATATAATTTTTATGACGAGTATTCAACCTGTTTAATTAATAATGTTTTTTTCATGTTCATTTCCTATAATATAGAGTTCAATATTTTTCGTTATGTTTTTATGTTTATTTTCTATATTTTTTCATTTAACATTCATTATGTATATTTTATTGTACCGCTTTTTGTTTGTTTGGCAAAAAGAAATTGAATTATATCTTTATATTATTTTTTCTAAATCATTCATTAAAAGCATTTCTAAGGCTTAATTTTGAGCAATTATGTTATTTTTTGTATTCCTTACTTTACAGATACTACGCATACTACTTTGCCTAGCCTTACATATGACTAGAAATGGGCGATTCTGTTCATTTGGATGAGCCATTCGTACATGTTCCTTTTTTTTAAGAAATGTTCTTTAACCTGTTCTTAGATCCACTTGTTGTTTCGATTCTTCGAATAGAACCTCAAAGATATTATAATGAAATGAGCGTTATATAAATACTTCATATTATTACTTTACGCATTTTACAAAAAAGATAAATCAGTTGATTTCTAGAAGGAAAAAAAAATCACGTTTTTAATTAAACTAATACTAAATTGAGAAAACATTATATTTTCTAATTTTATCAGCAGGTAATAAAAATAAAGCATAGTTGGTAATTTCTCATTAGAACTGTTTTCATATATATAACATTTAACATTTACATATTCAAAATAAAGTAAGGAAAATCCAGAGAAGGAAGAATTTGAACCGGTTTTTTTTTTTTTTTTTTTATTGTGTATTGTGAATTTAAGTTAAAGCATGTACAGAAAAATTAATATATATATATGTGGGTTTGTAGTAGAAACACCCGATTATAGAGAGCGCTGTCTCTGCTACTGAAGGGAGCCCGCTCTTGAAGGAGAGTCGACGGTAGTCATTGGAACGAGGAAGACGCCCTTGTTGATGACTGTAGACGATTTATGATTTAAGACGCTGGAGAGTATTGTTTTAATGTTTTTAAATGTTATTGTGAAATGTCTCGTCAACTATGTGAAACTTTATGTTAATGTGAAACGTCAATATTAAATGTCTGTGTGCTAATTCAAAGTTTGATTTTTATTTCGTAATATCGGCCATCCCACATATATATATATATATATATATATATATATCCGATTCAGATGTTTTATAATGCTATGTATTAGACATTATACTCGTGATAAAACACAAAATATATATAAATATATGTTTAATTTTAGTTTTTAGTATCAGTATTAATTAAATACAAAATGCATAAATTTGTTCAATTATTTTCTATGTTTTCAGTAAAATGAACAAATTATGCTAAAAGTGCACATGAAATAAATAGAATTATTCAAAATGATTCATTCAATTTCAAAATTCTAAATTTAAAAAAAACAGAATGATAAATTGTACATGAATACAAAAGAAAACTGTAGAAGTTTAATTCTATAAAAATAGATGGATCTCGTGCGTTCTTCGTGAGGTTACTTCACAAAAACTGTTTTAGAAGCTTTCACGAAGCTACTTCGCAGTTGGATCGGTCATGATGAACCAGTTGACTTGATGTTACACTACGCTGGGAACGCTGGGAAGTATTTCGAGCACATAGGCCGCGGAGCGGCCCTTAAGCTGGGGTCGGTATTATTATAGCAAGACTTGGCTTAAAAGTTGAAGATTAAAACATTCTGCTTGATGGGATCAGTAGCTGTGCTCTGATTGGTTGTCTCTGATGTCTGGTAAGATTAGCAGTTTGGACGTACAGGTTTCGGTCAGGGGTGGCGCTGATATCTTGGTTTCCTATTGGTTGCTGTGGTATGGAGGGGAGCTTTCCTATTGGCTGCCCTTGGCTGATGTGTTTGAATTAGGGGTGTGTTTATGTTGTGGGGCGTATACGGCTTGTGAATGAAGTTATTAAGTTACGAGTGTATAAAATTTTTTTGTTTAAATTAAATTATAGAGAATATAATATGTGAGAAAATTAAGGAGGGTTGTAAGAATCAAGGAGTACTATTCTGGGTCGTTTAATGTTTTCTCTTGGGGTGTAATTTTCAAGATTAATCATGTTGATGTTATTGGTGAGGTTTAGAGTGGAGAAAAATTTTTTGGCAGTTTTTTGGATATGTTTTCTAAATGTGGGGATTTTAGTAGCTTTTAGGATTTCATTATTTCTGATGTACCATCTAGATTTAGTAATTAATCGGAGAGTTGAGCTTTGTGTTTTTTCGAGTAGATTAATATTACTTTTTGCCGCATACGCCCAAATTGGACATGCATAAGTGATAATTGGTCTGAGAACGGCTGTGTACAGAAGCAATTTGTTTTTAGTTGTCATTTTAGAATCCCGGCAGATTAGGGGCAAAATACTGCATTTTGCTTTCCGGAATTTTTCACGCGAGTAGTTAATGTGTGGTTTCCATGTAAGTTTTTTGTCTAGTATTACTCCGAGGTATTTTGTTTGTTGAGACCACGGTATTTGTGTATTGTAGAAGGTTGGGGGTGCGGTGTTAATAATTCTTTTTCTGGAAAATAAGATTGCTGCCGATTTCTCGACATTAATCTTGATTTTCCAGTCGTTATAATAGTTTTCAAGTATTTTTAGGTGTTTGTTAAGTGCGAATGTTACTGTTTTTGTGTTTTTGTATTTCGCCAGTATGGCTGTGTCATCGGCATACATGTTTAATATGGTTAAGATATATTGTGGTATGTCATTTAAGTATAAGTTGTATAAAATTGGGCCGATAAGAGATCCTTGAACTACTCCATATTTTGTGAAGTGAGTTTGTGAAAGTGTGTTATTGATTTTAACTTGAAAGTTTCTGTTTGTGAGATATGAAAAAATTAATTTTATAAGTGGTGTAGGGAAGTTGTAGTTTATAAGTTTGTAGGTGAGACCTTCTATCCAGACGCGGTCGAAGGCTTTTTGAATGTCTAGAAAGACCGCGCCTGTTGATTTGCTACGTTCAAGTCCGGATGAGATATGCTCTGTTAGTTTGATTAGAGGATGGGAGGTAGAGAGATTTTTTGTGAAGCCGTTTTGGTTAGGGTTACGAATATCAGAAGCGTCAATGTGGTTGTTGATTCTTTTCAGTATGACAGATTCTGTAAGTTTGCTTAAGGAAGAGAGCAATGCTATTGGTCGATAGCTATCAGGTAGGCGGGGATTTTTCCCCGGTTTAAGGATAGGAAAGATTATTGAGGTTTTCCAGTTTTTAGGAAAGTGTTGTAGTTTAAGTATTATATTAATTAAATATGTTAGGAGGAAAATTAGTTTAGGTGGAAAGTTTTTGAGCATTTTATTTGTGATATTGTCTTTGCCAGGGGCTTTATTTATTGCAATGTTTTTAATGTAGGTAGTAATTTCATTTGGCCAAACAGTTTCAATGTGTGTGTGAGGTGGGGGGTTGTTAAAAAAGTTTTGTAGGGTAGTGTGTACTTTTTGATCAATTTCAGTTATGTAATTTGTAGGTCGTTTGTTTTCTGTGAAGTTGTGTGTGAGTGAGTGTGCTAGAAGGTTAAATTTTTCAATGTCTGATTCAGCAGTATTATTGTTGTTTATTAATGGGGGAATGTGACTTCTTTTGCTTTTGAAGGATTTAGTAATTTTCCATATGGATTTGTCATGTATGTTAAGTGTTTGCAAGGTCTGAGTCCAGCTATTTTGAGTGAATTTATGTATTTCTTTTTTGATTTGGTTTTGAATTCTGTTAACTTGTGTTTTAATGTTGGGGTCAAGTGTTCTTTGAAATAATTTTTTGGTTTTGTTTCGTAGTTTAATGAGTTGTTTAATGTTGGGTGGTGTGTATCTTTCGTTTTTTGTTGTGATTGGTGTGGAGGCTTTTTGTTGTGCATTATTAATGCATTTTGTGAGGTCATTAATTTTTTGTTCAAGTTGTGTGCTATTGTTGATGTTAGAGTAGTCAATTATGTTTATGTTATTGTTAATTTCTTGTTGAAAGAGTTTCCAATTTGTCGTGATGGCTCTTTTGTTGATGTGATGTGTAAGGGTAAAATTAAATTCAAGAATTATTGGGTTATGGTCTGATGAAAGTTCTGGTATGGAGGTGATGGTGTGCTTGTAATTAAAATTTTTGATGAGTGCAAAATCTATGGTGGTGGCTGAGTTGTGACCGTATCTTGTGGGTGTGGGTGGGTATGCTAGTGTAATGTCGTGTTGATTAATATAATTATATAAGTTAACCCCTCTAGGTGTGTTAGTGTTTGCGTTCCATGTTTGGTGTTTCGCATTGAAATCACCTATAATGACACAATTGTTATTTAAGTTAAAGATGGTGTCAAGATCTTGTGTGAAATTGGAGTAGTGTGATGACGGGGGTATGTATGTGGAGACGAGGGTGACAGCTGAGTGGTTAGGAGGGGTGAGAATAACTATGGTTGCTTCTATGTGTTGGAGTGGTGGGGTAGTTAAGCGGTGATGTGCAAGGGAGTTTTTAATGTAAATCATGGTGCCTCCTGATGCAATTTCTTGCGTGTGCCTATCGTCTCTGTAGGCAGTGTAGTTTGGGAGGTGTACAGTGTTTCGTGGTCTCAGGTGTGTTTCTTGTATCATTATTAAGTCTGGGGAATGCTTCTGTACAAAATCTCGTAGCTCAACAATACGAGATTTTAAACCGTTCGCGTTCCATGAGCAAAGGCTTAAGCCGAAAAATTTGTATCTATTGTTCTGTGCAGCTATTGTTAATTGGTTTATAGAATTAGTCATCATTGTCCAACAGAGCTTCTATTAAAGCATAGGTTTTGTTTGTCTTGCCTTTTGCTGCTTTAATTTTGGAAATGTTCTTGAGAAGTCCTGGGAGTTGTTTGAATATTTCTGTTAGAGTTTGGAACATCTCTATGGCTTGAAATAAGTCAGGTGTTTCCTCTTCTTCTTCTATTTGTTGCTTTTTGTTCTTTTGTTGCATATGCTTGTTTACAAGGTTTATTGCTTTGGTTCTATTGTTTTTGTTTGAGCTGGTGGTAAGTTTTTCTTGTTGTTGTGGTGGGTTTGTTTCTGGTTCCTGTGGCGCCATCTGTTTTTTGGAAACGGCGTTAGCAAAAGTGAAGTTTTCTTTGATCAAGTTTTGTCCTTTGGCGATTATGTTTTGCTTTTTCGGAGGTTTTGGGAACTTTTCGCAGCCTCCATATGAGGCGAGGTGTCCCTGATGGTCGCAATTAATGCACTCGGGGTTTAATATTCTTTCTTTTATTGGGCAGTCTCTGGTGAGATGAGGTTCTGCGCATTTCAGGCATCTTGGGTTTATGTGACAGTTTTCTGCCGAGTGGTGAAAAAAGTTACACCGATAACATTGTGTAACTTTACCGCTACCTCTGTAACCCTCAATTTTGATGTTCATGTAACACAGTTTGGAGATTTCAAATATTTTCTCGGCTTCTTGTGTTCTCGGTAGAGTAGCAAGATAGACCGGAAGCGGAAACTTGGTTCTCCTGTTTGTAAGTTGTACTACACGGATGGGGTTGAAACCTAATTCCAGTAGTTCTTGTTTAATATCTTCTGGATCTGTTTCCCGTGGAAGTCCTTTAATTACGGCCTTCACAGGTCTTTGTTGTTGGTCTCCTAAATTACTTTATATGGCAACGAGCGATTTCTTCCTTTGGAAGTTTGTTAAAGATAAAATATATGTGCCACTTTTATCCACAAATTTATTTGAACTTAAACAACGTATTTCTGCAGTTGTATAGTTAATTAAAACTGACACTTTATAAAAGGTTAGGCAAGACTTTATACATCGAATCGACATTGAACGTGTAACTAAAGGAAGTTATATCGAGTACTTGTAATAACAACTTCTATATTTTCCTTTAGCATCTATGTATTACTTATAATTCTGTGTCATTTATTTATGAAAATACAGATTTTAAAAATCGGATTAATCATTTTCAATTATCCTTCATATTAAAATTTAAATTAATGTTATATTCTTATTTGCTTCTTTCCTAACACACATTAATAAGAACAAAAATAAAGAGAAAACTTTCGTAAAAAAACTCTTTGTATGCTATTCTTAGATTTGATTCAATTCCTCTCTTATTTATATATATATATATATATATATATATATATATATATATATATATATATATATATATATAGAGAGAGAGAGAGAGAGAGAGAGAGAGAGATTGGTGTATAAATTTTTTGTGTGCAAGATTTTCCAACTAATTATCAATTTATTAAATGTATTTTCAATGATATTGTAAAACTAGTTCCTCATTTGCACGATAGATGGCATCGCGAATAAGCTTATGTGTTAACTTACGCAGTGTCCTCTATTCCTGAACAAAACTACAGAGCACATCGCTCTTTACACTCTTTCCGCCTTCTTCCCTCTCTTCACCATGGTCAATTGAACTATTCCGAGCGCCAGCGCGCGTTTCAACAACTATCAATATTACATCATAAATCTGGACTGCCATCAATCTTTCTCCGATGAACTAGTTAAATCGAAGTAAATCAAACTGTATACAGTCCTTTTGCAGATATTTCCCCCTCTTATATTCATGAATAAAAGTAGTGATCCAATTCCAAGCCTCATAACTGAATTGGTAAATAAATCGAAGTCATCATAGAATCCGGTTATAGATTTACCCCCCTCGACAACCAGCCCATTGCAAAAGAGCAAACCGGTAGAGATTCGGGATTTACAATCCCCCTTCCACACACACCCCATATATATATGTGTGTGTGTATTTGCTGTAGCCAAAAATCTTCGAGTTAGTGTTACATTATAAGCCCTAAAGTACACAAATACACATTGATAATCAAAAGTATTCTTGGGGAGATGCATAATAAAACTAAGATTTTTATTCTTGCAAATCACACACACACACACATATGCTTTTTACGCTTTATAATTCAGATTTAAAAAAAATGCGAGAATTTTAGAACTGGTTCAAAAACTTAAAGATAACAAAATAAATCAGATCAAAAATAAAAAAATACATTAAAAAGGAAATTAGTTACATCTTTTATTCATTTTGGGATTGGTAATCGATTACGAAACGGGCATAAAAACAAAGACCTACCAGTTTGAGTGAAACATTCCAGTTTGGAAACGTTTACCTTAATCTTTGCCGTTCCTAAAACTGCTTTGGTATGTCTAGAACAAGACCTGCTAAAACTGAGTTACAAGACTTGCTCAAACTAGTCTTCTAGTTCCAAGATCTGCTTTGCCAAGTATTTTACTCCCTGCTGAAAGACCTCATTCGGAGCAAGGTTTTTTTTTTTTTTTTTTTTTTTTTTTTTTTATTTTTTTTTCCCAAAAAAGTTGTTAAAAATTTTTTTTTGATTTTTTTTTTTTAAAAGGAAAGGGTGGTAGGAACCCGGTGTTACGGGGGTTGTTGGTACTTCGTTCATTTATTTTTTTTAAAAAATATTGAATATTTTTCAGTAAAGGCTTAAGTGATTAAAATTATCATTTTAATCTGTACAGACACCTGTGATGGTTGAAAATCTGAAGAATGGCCAGAAACAGAAAAATATGTACATCTATAATGATCCTGATGGTATGTTTTATTTATATGCTTAATTATTAGAGAAAGTCTTTAAGCTGGGCATATTTAACTTTTTTTTAGCCTTGTGTTGTGAGTACTTCAGTCACTGAACAGCTCTTTGGAAATGATGCATGTTAATGGATTAGGAGATGTCTTGTGAAGAATGGCAATTTGCACTACTATTTATCTTTGGGAGGTTGCACATAAATTAAATTTGCAGTTAAATTGTTCAATTTTTTTGGCAGATTGTGAGAGGAGCTTTAAGGTAGTTATCATGATTAATTTTTAAACTTAATCGTATTTTCCCTAAAATTTTATAAAATAATCAATTCTAGAAGGTTATATAATTTTGACTGATCTCAAATAAATATAGTATCAAACAATCATATGTTTTTTTTAACACTATACATTAATAAAATTATTTAAAATCTCATTCATAAAAAAGCCAGCAGGAAAACAATGAAAAGGGCAATATTTCACAAAAGAGACAATAAGAATGACATTTTTTTTTTTAAAAAACATTTGCAATTTCTGTGTTTGATATGTCTGTATTAGAATTGTTATGTTATTTTCAGTTCTGCAGAAACTTCTCGATTGTCAGAAATATATACTTCCCCTTATTTGTATAGCAATCTTCTTGTATTAGAAATATTGATTTTATTTAACCATTTAAACTATAAAAAAATATTTTATTAAACAATTCAGAATCTACGTCTAAATGCTGAAAAAAATCAAAATTATAAATAAAATGTCTAAAATAATAGAATATCTACTCTGCTATATCAGTAAAAAAAAAGTTCCAAAGCATCAAGAGAAGTGTGCATTGTTTATATCATCACAGGCGCGGTCAATAACTCTTTGTTTTGCATTGCTCATCTTCCACTGAATCTCATAAAAATAGTTTTCCATATTTAATATTCTCATTTAATTTAATACCTTGTTTTTTTTAAAATGCCTTATAGACAATATATTTCATTTTTTGTAATTTCCAGATGAAAAGCTGTGGCATTTACATATGTGTTAAAACGTTTTACATGTTTATGGTGTAGTGTTTGTACAGATGTGGTAGTTAATAATACACTTAAAAAGTATTCTGTAGATGTTCTTGTAAATAGCTTGGATCACTTGGGGTGCTGCTCATACAGAAGACCACCCAAAATACTCTTTGTAAATTTTATTGTTGTTTATATTCTTTTCCTTTCAAGGAATCTACCTAATTCACTCTAATGTTATCTCTAAACAATACATTCTTTCCTAATTTAGTGAAAAATCGATTTTGTAGAATTGAAGATAATGATCAAAAATAATGAAGGAGTCAGAAAAGTGTGTAAAATTAGGAACATAAGGTATATGATCTTAACATTTCTAAACTATAGTTTATTTCAGAAGTATAGTTTCATTTCACCGCATTTCTTCTTAACTCATATGCCATATATTATGACATAGTTCAAGATTTTCTACTATGACATTGGGAACAGCGCCAAATGCGAGTTACTTGGTTTCACCGAGGAAAAATGATTATGCTGATGGAACCTCTTTCCCAGAAAATTTTAATATTTATTGAATATGATTTTTTGGTGAAATATTCTTAATTGAGTTTAGAATATGTCTAATAAAATTAATTTTTCACTAGATATTTCATTGCATTTTAAATAATATTTGATAACAACAATGATCAAGTATTATTTTATGGAATAAAACTTCAAATTCATTATTCGTAAAAGATCTGTTTTTTTTATTTTTCAGTATTAAAACCCAATATTTAAAAGAGGTAAATAATTATGTGTAGACATTTTTCCTGAATATCCTTTTGTGTATTTTTTACTTCATTTATGGAAAAAAATGAATTTTTTACAGATGATTATGAAGACTTCGCGAAATCTGAAAGAATTACAAAAGCTGAGATTGATTGTTATTTGTTTCATGCCATATTAGCCCCGGTTTCTGAAATCACTGTTGATCAATTACCCACTAGATCTCGACCTATTGAGGTAAGTTTTTTTATTATAAGTGTAGTTCTCTTTTTACTTGTTTATACATACATTTCACATAATTTTTCATGTACATAAAATTCAAGTTAACACCTTTGTAGTGAAATGTACCAATGATGGTGCTTAATGTATACTATTTGTAGCAGTGATCTGATCATTTGGCTGGTACACTGCTGTGTGTTGATTTTATGTTAGCGTCAACTGGTTACAACAAGATTGGAGTCTGCAGGATTGAAGTAAAGCATGTTGCTGCCAATGTATTAAATAGATTTCCTTTGGCAATGAAATAATATGACTGTATTGTGAAAATATTGTAACCTTTTGTATTTAAAATTAGACTTTGATTCACAGTAACATAAATAATTAATAAATTAACGGTATATAATTGAAAATTTGTTAAAGAAAGTCAGTATGAAAATATTAGAATTTCTTCTTAAAATTTGCATTTTAAAAGCTTGTTATCTTAAGGTCACTGGTTCTACTTCTCTTATTTAAACAATGATTCTCTAACAAGTTTGCAAATGTTAGACACTAACACAAGTTAGGTGGAAACACAGGTAAACATTCTAAATTCAGAAAATATGAGTTTTGCAACAATTTTTTAATAAATCTTTGGTCAAGAGGATCTCCACTGAAATCATTACGTTAAATGTGTTGACAGTTTGTTGTCTTGGGGGGGGGGTCCATTACTGGAGTTTAAGTTCTTGCCTGCAATCTAAGAATGGGGTTTTGATAGAACTTTTATTATTTAAGAAGAGGAAAGAACAGAAGGATTATATCTTTAACTTAGAGCGTGAGAGATCTGCTCCTGAATAGTGCTTTGACTCTTTTGTTCCGAAAAGAGGGCTCTGCATGAATGCCTCATAATGCTAATTTGGTGCTATCTATCAAATAAGTGACCTAGTTTATAGTTTATTTAAAATGCATCTGGTAATTAGCTGGAATTAGTTTAATAATCACAGATTTTGTTGTTAATGTATATTGTGGAAAGAGCTGCATGTTTTTCAACTTGGATGAAACAGTTTTAGGTTTTCCAAAATATTTTATTTTTCCTCTGATTTTTTAACATATAACATCATAAAATATTTCACCTTTTGTTTTCTTAAAGGAGGTAAAGATTTTTTAAAAGATATTTGTTCTAAAATTATTGATATATATAAGTAATTGATAACATTAAAAAAAACACCCATCCACATGAAATCATTATTAAAGTAAATGTACCTTTATTAGATCTTTTTTTATTTTTTTCTGCACTATAATGTTATTTATCTGCAAATAAACACACTATTGAAATAATTTGTACTGTGAAGATTCTTAAATTTTTGTTTTAATGCAACACAGCATTGAGGATATTTGAACTCTAGTAAGCGAGAGCCTTAAAAATAGTACATATAAAACTGGAATTTGCTGCTTATGAATAAATGTTACATCTTTTTTAGAATATATTTAATGCATTTATCTCTAATCATGCAATACCCTTGTAAGCTTCTTTTCATGTATAAATGAAACTTTATTGTAATTCTATATATGTTTTCTTGATAGTTACATAACATTTTTTTATGTGTATTGAATTATGGTGTGGTTTTTCCCCTTCCTCCTAGATTTAGATGAAATCCATGTCATTCCTATCATCAGTTCTGACTTACTTGTGTATGATGACTCTCCTTCAAGATTTATTCCCTTTCCTGATAAAATCCATTTGAAACTGAGTGTAAACTAGTTTTATAATTTGTATATTTTAACTCAAAATTTTGATACTTATTTCTTACTTCTTGTATGATTCATTGTGATATATTTCATATATTTTTTTTTGCATAAATAAATTTGTTTATTATATTAAAATTTCTGTTGTGTACATTTTATTCTATTGTATTTGAACTACAAATAGTTAGCAATTTATGCACTATCCTTTATATAGAAAAATTCAAAAATTTTGTATAACATCAGTTTCATTTTTTCCCTACCTTCTGACTTTTAATAAAATTAAAATCCAGGTATGATATATTAGGGTTTAAAAAATTACTTTTTGAAAAAAATGTAAAGTATTCTAAGATTGCACTTCATTTATATTAATATTTATCTGTATTAATAAGATGTAGAATTCTTTATTTTTGTTGATGGTATAGCAAAAGAGATAGAAGACTCATAATTATGTGAGGTATCAAGTATTTATAAATGTTATGTTGTGCACCACAAACCCGTTTTTCAAAATTTGTCTTAGAATTTTTTTAAAATTTAAAATAAGTTTACTTGTATGTATGTACGAATCTGTACAGCTCATATATAAAGATTGGGTCTCGTTTTTTAGCTGATGGCATAGCAGAAAAAATTAAAATGTGTTAGCATGAAATTTGATACCAAAAGTGATGAGATACTGATAGTCAGAACCATGGAGATGGTGGATACTTTTGAAGATTTTATGTATGTGTGTGTGATGTCATAGTATGCTCGAATAAAATAATTTGATTTATTTGTTTAACAATTTGTTCTTTTTAAAAGAATTACTATGATTCCCTTTAGTTATTATTAAATAATTATGATTGTTTTTTTAATGGTCCTCATCTCAAAAGAATATTTTTAAAAGCATGAAAAAAAAATTTGGGGAAAAGTTGTTTTTTTTAATTTGGCAGCAGTGTTCTATGTTGAAATAGGAAGCAACTACAAGCATTGAATAACTTTGTGAAATTGTACTTATCTTTATTTTTTATATTTTAAAGTTGTTTTTTTTTCTACCTGCTGACATTTTCCTGTTTATTATACTCTCTTTCAATTCTAAACTTTCTGTGAATTTTTCTTTGATAATATCACTAATTCTTTTTTCATATATTTGTTTCCTTAATGGATTTCAACTTTCTTACCAAGTAGTCCCAATAGATGAGTTGCTCCTGTCTTTTTTTCTTGCATTTCTTATTTGTTGTATGGTCCTTCCAATGCAGTTTAAATGTTAGAATTCTGTTATCCAACTACATAATACACATTTTTTAGATTTCAGTATTCCTCATGTTATTATTGAAGTTTCCTGTCCTGTAGAAAGCTATTGCTCTGCTGTTAAATCCAAAGGACTATGGCTCTATGATCAGGCTGCCTCTCTAGACTCTTCAGGATTTAGGCTTTCAACAATAGAAAAGTACTTTTTTTTTTTGAACAATTTAAAACTATCAAAATATTGAATTTAAGTAAATCATTTTGATGCGGAAGACAGTAACTTACAAATAACATATTTTGTTTTAGGTACTTTCAATTAGTTGGGTACCAATCAAAAACTGTAAGCTTAAAATTTGGCATAGTATCCATAAACCCTAGGACAAAAATGAACACTGGTGGTCTTTTGTTTTTTGTGCTCAGCAATGTAATACCATATATCTATGTCAAATTTTTTAATCTACCTAATATCTAGTCCAGTGTTTGAGTTCTGTTTTAGCATTGAAATGTTTTTTTTTAATATTTTTTCCTTCTTGAATTTTAAAATATTAAAGGTCTTTTGATATAGTAAAATAGATGATAGACTTTGCTTGATTGTTTTCTTTGAAGAAAATTTTTCTTTTCCATTGTTGGCCTCAACCAAATATTTTCTTATCATAACAGTTCCCAGCGGTCTCGTTCTAAATTGCTTCTTGCCTAGAGCATAGTTGCTGTAGGTCAAATTAGTGAAAGTTAATGTTTATGATGCAAGAGCCAAATCCTAGCCATAGCAAATACAGTAGCTGTGATCCTAACCTTTCTTGAAAAAAATTGGGGGAGAAAATGGTAAAAGTAGTTTTCAAATGGAAGGCCGAAAGGTAGGATACAAGCTGGCTGGCAGGCCATCACAACAATATTCTCTGTTCAGGATTCCATGTTTTGCCCCCCCCTCCACACACACAGTGATTATTCCAGATAAATATGGGTTTCTTAATGTTTTGAAAATAATGATAAAATTAATATTAAGTATTTTTTTTAAAAAAGAATCAACAAACAACAGTAGCCAATCTTAAATACATTCTGTTTTAGTATAACATTTACTGTTTGACTTTTTTTATATCGAAATTCCTTCATTTTCATTTCAAGGCTAACTTTCCAGATGTATTTAGAACCTTGGTCACTGTCTTTTGCTCTAATTAATCTTAAGTGATTTTTTATTGTCATTTGTACTCCATTTAAATTGTAGATTTTATTCACAGTTACAGTTAATGAACCAATTTGAAAAAACTATATAAATATAGTATAGTCTTTTTGACATAAGTATATTAAGTATTTCACACAAGAAACCGGAAGATCTAGGTTGCATCAATAGCACATAATAATAACAAAGTCATAGGAAGTTTATTTTTACAGATTGCTCAATACCGTTGTAAGCTGAGTTTAAATTAAATGTTTGGTCTACATCATTATATCAACCATATCCTATTTGCAATTGCATGAAACGTTTTTACTCATGTTTTCATGCAAAATTAATTACCTTTAGGTAAATACGAACAATATTATCCAGAGACACCCTAGTGATATTTTCCTTTCCATGGGGTTTATTAAACTTTGGTAAACGCAGATTGCTTGCAGGTGTTCTCAAGGTTACTGACCACCAAATTTTTCCTTTTGCCTATTTTTTAACTTCTGGATCAAAAGTGCACATTGTTTGGCATATCATGTCTAAATTTTGACTCCACTTCATAAATCTAGCTTTCACTCACATAGAATTTTTTAGATTTTGAATCAAGCTATCATCATAAGTTAAACAGGTTGCCATGGCATTTTAAGATAACAAAAAAATTTTTTTTTTGAAAAGGGATACTTTAATTTCATCATGTGTTTTAATTGTTTCTCCTTAGATTGCCTGGTATATTAATTTATGACTCTTATCATTAACTAACATTTTATCATAATCCATTATGCAAGCATACATTAAGATTACTCAAAGAATGGAGGTACAAATAAATTAAGTGTTTTTCTAAAGGTATCAAAATTCTAACAAATTAAAAGAAATAGAAAAAATAGGCTCCCAAACACTAGTAAGCTGAAGTAACTAAGAAGAAGCTGAAATCACAGATGTGAGCTTTTATGATGATAAACTCTGATGAGAAAAAAAAAACTGATGGACTATTGAAATAAAAAAATGTTTATAATTGTTACGTTATTTAAAAAAAAAAAAAAAAAAAAAGCAGTTCTCACTGTCACAGAACTTCAATGCAGGTAATGAAGAACTGGTTCTGGAAGTAATACTTGAACAGATTTAACAGAATCGAAAAGTAATGTCTCCTTACCTCTAAAGGAAAAGAATTACCACCATAGTTATAGAATTCCACTAAAATGAAAATCTTTAATAGTCTAATAACTGAAAGGTCAATAGAATTCGTGTTATGGTTTTTTGAAGCATCCGTATGTATGAATTAAATTCAGTAATTATTACTCCACTAACACAAATAATCCACTGATAGTAAAGTAGGAAAGGTTTTTTGTTTGAATTGAATTAATTTGATGAAGAGTAATTTTGTTCTTTAATAATGCTTATATGTTATTCCTTTTATTGTTATTTTTTCAAAACTTTGTTATGCATGTGATTCATTGTTGTAGAATTTTTTGATTTCTGTTTGGAAAAAGCATAACACTTAGATGTTTAATGAAAGTTTGCCATGTGAGAGGGAATCCTGCAACATAATATTAAGAAATGTTTGTATTCTTTTATTTCATAGTTCTTCAATCGTACTAACACCCGGGCGTTATCTTGTGCATCACTAATTTTTAAACACTACGACACAATAATTACAGAACCACCAAAACAACTTTCACCATTTATTCATATATCTACTATAACACCAATAATACCCTTCTCCAGGTTAAGTTTACTAACGCTTTAGAATTCAACCACCAATAATAATCAACAAGCTTCTTACCAATATCTCTTATCGCTACAGCTCCAGAATCTGGAACAACTGCTGAAAATACTATTAATTCTCAATCCAGGTAGTTTTACACTCGGACACTCAATACTAATCTGTAAGTCACTTTCTACTATAGCACTTAGATTCCACCTCCTCTATATACTACGCCTCTCTGACCTCCTTCAGATGGAGTTTATATAATTCTCAACTCCCTGCTTCCCTTCATTCCCTAACTTGCTTTACATATGTTCTTCATCACGTTTCATTTTGGTTGGGCAAAGGTTGTAGAAAGAAGCAATCAAAATCTCAATTGAAAGTCCCAAGGTTAGTGAAGAGAAACCGCCAGAATAGCCCAATGTCACAGCCTCCCAAAATGAAACGTGATTTATCATTAGTACAAACCCAGCGTGAAATTACGATTAAAAGTCCAGATGCCTACATAATTGGACGTTATCCTGAACCTGTTTACGTTCTAAAAGCTACTTAATAAAAAATTGCCTCTAAATTTATACCCTCTTAATAAGTAAATTTGAAACTTTCTGAATTTACTGGCTACTCTAAAGTTTCAATTGATTCTTAACCTAATGAGAGCTTACAAAAAAACTATTACTACAAAATATTTTATTAATAATTTTCAATTTCTTCCTTCTCAGCCGGAGAATTTTCTTCTTCATCTTACTTCGTGTAGTTCATTTTTCAGGGTCTGTTACCCTGAAATGGATTATCGTATTACACTCATTTGTAAATATTTAAACATTACTAGAAATATCAATTTCATACAATTATACACAATTTTGCATAAAATTCAGAATTTGATGAATGACGCGATCTGGTCAGAGACAAGAACAATGCAAAAATGCAGACTTACACTTGGCGCTAAGTGTTAATATTAGTCACTTGATCCTAATTACGCCACGTGACCAAATGTATAACATAAATACAGTTATGAAATGATTATACATAATTCATACAAAATATGAACCTCTACTTTCTTAAAACAAGTCAATGAATAAACAAGTATTTATACTTTTAACAAATGTTTACAAGATTTAAAAGTTCCACACACACACACAATCTTTATAACAAAAAAAATACTCCATCGGGAAGATGCCAACTGGTAGATTTGAATTAACTAATTCAAACCTTCCATTAGTTCTCAGCTCTTGGTGGCGTAAGAGCCAATGCCGTTGCCGTATTGAGACTGAAGCCGCAAAATTAAAGACTTGTTGTTGTCTCAACAATGTATTATGTCTTCCAAATCAAATGTAACCAACATGGAACAATACAACCCACAATCTATTTTATATTCAGACATCTCAGTTGATTCAGCTATGGCGTGAAGCTATTTCTCCTACTAGGCTCTCAGGCAATTGAATCCTTTTCCATTCACATTTTTCTCTATAAAGGCTCGTTCCTCTGCTGAAATATCGGATGCCCCTCCTCGATACCTGTTCCTACTGCGGAGTGCTAAGGACTCCTTGTGGTCTGCTCTCGTCTTGTGGCGAGGTTCTCTTCACTCTGTCGGATGTGGGTGGCTCCTTCTGAGCTGCTCTCGGATTGCCGTATTTTCTCGTCCTTCTCCTCACTTGCACTGTGAACGCTTGGCTGGCCTGGAGATTATGTAGTGATGACTTTTGTACACTTTCCTTCTCGTGTGTCCCACCTTATGGGCATTCTCTTTTTTGGAGGTGGAGGTTGAGAGAGAGGTTGGTCTTAGATAGTTGCCGTTTGTCTGGCCTATCCCTGTATATGCTTCCCTGCCGGCTGGAACCTATCCTTTCATACAGAAACGCTTTTTTTTCTCACTCCCACATTACTCTCAACTGAGTCTTCCACTTCGTTTGCCTTTCGGCAGTCTAGCCTCAGCGAATTACCCTTGCCTCTACAACTGATTGCTGCAGGCTCTCCTCGCCTTCTATCATGCCTGCTATGTCCCCGACTGTGTTCTCGATCCTCCCTATGAACACTTTGTTCAATCAACTCCCCTTCTCTATTGCCTTTTTGGTGGTAGAGTTTGACTTAGTCAATATTGACCGTGGTCTTCCTCCCATGCTTTAGAATCACTACATTGTTTTTGTATCATCAGAACCACTTTGAAGAGGTCCTTCGAATTTGGGCTGAAATTTCTTCTCCCTCTTCTGAATTGCTGAACTAATTGGATGCGTTTCCACTAATACAAGATCATTTCACATAACTGTCCAATCCCTTCTTCTCATTTGTAGTACCAGGCCTGTCTGTTTGCTGCATCTCCGTTCTTTGCTGAACCTCTGCCAAAAGTTTTTCCAATATCCTGCACCATATCTCCATGCTCGGAATATCAGTTTTGGAAGGGCGTTATCAATTTACGCTTTAAAACAGTTCGGCTTTTGTCTTTCCTGTTGTTTCGCTGCCATTCTAATTGCATAGGCAAACTGTTGCTTAAAGTGGTCCCAATAAGTGTGGTTCGATTGCACCCTTTCAACTTGGCAATCATCTGCACAATATTTCCTGACTCTTTCCCATTAGCCTGCGGTCTATAAGCCGTAATTTTTTATGTGCTCAATGTTCAAGGTGCGACATAGTTCCTCAAATATTTCAGAAATGAATTGGAGTTGTACTAACTACTTTAACCTTTAAACATCGGCGGTACATATGTCGTCACCAAATTTTTTGTCTCTCACTTCGGCTCTGGTACAACGTCTGTACCAAATATCTAGATATTTCTTTCCCCCTTTTCAGCCAGATCCTTT
Source organism: Nephila pilipes (assembly GCA_019974015.1). Taxonomy (NCBI): domain Eukaryota; kingdom Metazoa; phylum Arthropoda; class Arachnida; order Araneae; family Nephilidae; genus Nephila; species Nephila pilipes. The sequence goes on from BMAW01105520.1 coordinate 29,582, forward strand.
TACAACTTTCCTTGCTCTTTTTTACGACTTTAGCTATTGTCCGTAATTGGGTGGGGATATTTTCATAACGTTATCGGTTGTGTGCAATTCCATATCATTGGCGACTTTTAAAACAGCAAATTCGAAAAAATACTCAATTGGATGACTTTATGCAGTCTATGATAGATAGAATTTTCTTTTCTCTTTTTTTCTTCAGATTTTAAAAATATGAATCTAGAGTACTCACAGAAATAGAAATTGAGAATTTGAGGAAAGATTTAGATGAAGAAAAAAAAATTTTGTTGTCGGCAAAAAATCTTATGGTGACTTTTTTGCTGAATAGAAAGAAAAATTAACCACTTCGATGCAAAAAATTGTGGCCAGATTACCACAAACGTGGAGTTGATTCGAGGAGACCGCAGAACATCCACCTACTGGTAAGCAAACTAGGAAATTGATAAAAATTATTCTTTAAGCCTCTATCGATATTGTTGTGTGTTTCTGATATTCCATTATAGAATTAAGTTTAAAACTCACTTTAAAAGATTTTTAGAATGATTTAATAACACATCTCTGATATGAAGATTAAATCCTTAAAATTCCAGAGCCTTCAAGTAATAAAAATGAAGACAAATGATAATGAATTTTTCTCTTAGGCCAATTGACGAAAAGAAAAGAAATTTCACATATTGTGCGGAAAAGAATATACAAAAAAAAAAAAAAAAAAAAAAAAAGAACTACTATTATCTGTAAAGACTGCAATGTAATCTTGTATTTACCAAACTGTTTCGAAAGATAACATACAATTTAGAACCTCTCATATCGAATAAAATAATGAAAAACAAAAGACTAGAATAAAAAGATTAAACAGATGCATTTTTAATGAAAATAAACAAAAGGCTCTTTCAAGGCCAAAAAAATTTTCAAAAATTAAATTCACTTTACATTTTAAAACAGAGCATTTCTAAAAGCATTGTTACAAGAACTTTTCAATTAAGATATAAGTTTCATTTAAAAAAAATAATAATACTTTTTTTTTCTTTAAGATTAAAGATTCATAGAAATATTTGATATAAAAAGTGTTCATAATATTTTCAATAGAATGCAATAATTAAGTGAAGGTTTCAATTTGACGTACTTAAGATTTACTCAGCAGCTTTGAAACATGTTCAATTAAGTTAAAATTATTTTTTAAATCTCACTTTTTTGATAATATTTAATCACAAAGGGTGGCAAGTGAGGTCGCAAACTCGTAGCCGGGATTGGTTGTGAGTTCGAATCTTGTTCAATCAAAAAAAACCAGCTGCTAAAGCCTGTCTGATCTCTAGAATTGGAGTGTGGTGTGAGTTTGGTGAGGGGGGGATGCTACCCTCATTGCTTCACCATCGTTCAAATTTATGAAGTCGTCACCAGTAACCTTCCTATTGTTTCAAGTAAGAGATGTTATTAAAATGTCAAATCAAAATATTTTGAGTATATTGAATAATTGTGCATTAAAGGATGTTGTTTAAAGAATAAATGTTTAATAATAATGTTCAACTATTATTGTTCTTAACTTTTCCTTCTTTTATATTTCGTCGAATAATTTTAACATGAGGCATTACTTTAATTACATGGGTTCAATATTGCAATTAAGTAGGTAAGTTGCAATATGACCACAGATAAAGGAATGCACACTAAGCGATGTGATTACACTATATGTATATTGTATATAAGCAAGCACCAGTCAATTATTCTAGAAAATATCTTAATGAAGTATGGTATAACAGCCACTTTCTTTGTTATTTGTTTTGTTTTGAAAATGTTAATTTTACGCAATACGACTCTAAGTTATGATAAATACATTTGAAAGTTTGTAAGTCACTCAATTAATAATGGGAACCAGAAGATTCAGAAAAATCATTATGATATGATACGTCATAAATATTAGATCTTTCTTACTCATCAATGATCACAGACTAAAATCAGTAACCATACACTATCTCCCCTTTATCAACTAAACTAACCTTACCACATCGTGAACTCGAACTTAACAGTGGAAAGAAAATTTTCCTCAATCTTAAAAGCGCTGAACAAAGGATATTTTTGACTTAGAGTCAGCCTACAGGTTAATTGGAATAGCATATCTAGATATATAACTTTTAAAAGGGCATTGGCCACTGCTTTAGCTCAAACTTTTCGTAAAGGAATTAATTCGACCGTGAGAAAAATTATCGTGATTACTAAAAGAAAACGATGCCTTTTCAAGTTCGAGGCTGGGTTCAGGTCCTAGCAAATCAGAAATTTGTTCATTTGGTACGTCGTTTTTTGAAATTAATTGTCCAGCTGGAAACGCGTTTTATAAATATAAGCGCTGACATATGTCGCACGTTAAAGAACATATTCTTGATTTTTTGTTTAGGAAAGTAGCACGACTCTTTTAATTCTGGCATAGTTTTTTTCTTATGACAAAATGACCCACCAATGGGTTATCATGGAACTCTTTCAATACCGATTCACGCAAAGTTTGCGGAATATAAACTCGTAGTTCACTGTTTAGAAGTTAAGTTTTGTATAAAAGAATTCATCAATTAGTTTGAAGTCTTGGACCAATTTTCACATATTCCCTGATTTTATTGTCAGATCTCCGGGTTTTCAAATATCGATAATATATTAAATCCGAGTCCTGCCTCTGTTCACCTTTAGCTGTTCTCTCGACGTTAATACTAGTGAATTGATAATGGCGCAAGAGACACCCTCAGTGCCTGTCCTTCAAGGGTTGCCTAGATAACATATCAGCCACCACATTCTCATTTTTTCAGCCTATGTTCCCATTCTATGTTATATTCAGCCAGCTTTGTACCTCTTACCATCTACTTGAAAGATTTTCCGTTTTGTTAACTTAGCGCTGTATGGTCCATTACACTTTTGTTGGACCAATGCCAAAGTGACCAGGCTTCAAAGCCCAAATCACTGCCAAGAGCATTCCCTTTCAGTTATGAGTCAGTTTTCTTTCTGCTCTATTTAGTGCTCTCTCGAAGCATATGCTATGGGCCATTCACCCTGCATCCGAAACTTTTATACTACTGAGCTAGCATCGGTGTACAATTCAAGGTCATTTAAATTAGGAAACTGTAAAACTGGCGCAGGGTCAACACTCAACTATATCAAAGGCCTTTTGTGCCTCAGAAGTCCATTGAAACTTGACTTTACGCTTGGTGCGTACAATGGTTCACACACACAGTTCAGGTACCCTTGATGTTTTGGGTACCATCCCGTCATCTAAGAATCTCGGAAACCACCAATAATTGCATTTTTTCCGAGTTGCGGATAATATCAAAGAACAACTGTTTTGTTAGGATCAGTGTACACCCCATTCTTGTTTATGATCCTCCTAGATATTTCAATTCTTCTTCTTGCCCAAAATGACATTTCCTGTTTAAAGTCAATGAGCGTCCGTAACAACTGAAAAACGCTATCTCAGGCCAATGGACACTGATCATCAAACGACTCCGATGGTATAACATCATCCATACTCTTACTGTGAACTTTCCAGCTACCGGTTTTAATATGATGTCCATCGCTGCCATCGCTCGCTGAAACGTGGGTGCACTACTGATAATCCGAAAACATCCTTTGAAGGCGTACGTCCGCTTTTTTGGTAAACGCCGTCTTATTATGTCAGGATTTGATAGCCAACCAGAAAATACCCAAACGAGGTCTAACGTAGACGATATACAGTTTTATTTGGATATTCTTTAATAGATCATCATTGTGCCAATGGATACTTAGGGTACCTATTGATAGCCTTCAGTTTCTATAGTCTATTACCTTCTACACGCGTCAGGGGAATCAACCGGTTGTCATTTTTCTTTCTACATAACACTACAGGGGAAGCATACGAAGTTGAATGGGCATAATGGTTCACTATATGCTGAATGTGAAGTTCATCCACTTCTTTTCTTTGACTCTATCATAGCGATAAGGTCGTGATGCTGCAAAGGGTTGATCTCCATGTCGAATGGTAGAGAGCACATAGGTGAGACTGGTTGATCTGAGAATAACTCCGCGTATTTCCTGAAACTGTTTACGCAACTGTTGCTGTTGGTTTTCCATCAAACCAGTTTCGTGCGGTCGATTTCGTACTTTTTTCTTCCTTACTGTCAACCTATGCGTATCTCCTCGTAGGTATGCCAAGGTGTTTGTTTCAAGTCCAGCGTAATCGACGCTTTCATGAAATCCACACCCAGAGAACGCAGAGGTACTGCAATCCTTCACTACATGGAAACTGCCACTTTTTTTTACTGAAATTTCTTATGCATACCGATGGTTACATTGCCCCAGGGTTTTATGTGTAGCTCCTGCGCCGTAAATACGGTGAGGTTTGACTCTAGCTTTCTAACAAAGTGAAAATAGCATTATACAGTTCAAAGTATTGATACAAAATGATCTCTCAGCTCCCTTGTCCCATAATGCTTGTTATAAATGTATCATGCAGTATAACTTGGGTATATGAGGAATATCTATGGGTCTTACTCATGGTGTTAGCCATAACCGGAGATTTTGCCATGCATTATGCGATCGAGGACACTCCCTCTATTCGATCGCCTATTAGTTTAACCTCCTGTAGTTTTGTTGCCTTGACCCTGAAGGTGGATACCTGCTTCCTTGCTGGTGATATCCATTATTATATTGTGACCTCTAATATCTGTATTCTATCTGGAGAACGCCTTCTATCAAAATTCGGTCAACCATTACCCTGCTGATACTCTGCGCGTTGGTAGTTCTCCTGTGTCTATGTGGTGGGTTATAAGATGCATGAAAGGCGACTCGTATGTTGTGCTACTGCTCAAGCCCGGGCTTTGGTAGTGGGATTCCCTAAGTTCCACATGGTCCAGCTTTATTTGGAGCCAAGCGGCTCATTATGTGCTGCACTATTGATAAGCGTAACCACAAAAGATTCAGTAACTGAGCAACCTTAAACGTTCAGTAAGATAAATGCTACTGGCGACCTGACTGAATCTTTGCTTGGATATAATATTCTGCTCAATTCCGTGTGGTCTCTCACTGCAGGGAAAGTGCAGCAGGGCTTGCTTTTAAATTGTCGATACCCCATCTCTACCTCTAACTAAATTTTCACCTATTACCGAGTACCACTCTTTTAGGCTTTACGACCTGAGATGATTCTCAAATAATGCTGGTTGAAGAGGGCCTCCGGTATATTATAAAACTTATGTTGTCTTCCAAGCTAGTCAGAAAGGTAACATTCCAGAACCATCAGAAAAACTCAACCCGGGAAACACAGCCGCTCCTACCAGGGGTGGGGCAGTTTGGGCATATTATGTATCCGGTTACGTTGTTATCTTGACCGCCATAACTAATATCTAATGTTAAACAATACGACACCAATAATTACAGAACCACCAAAACAGCTTTCAGCATTTATTAATATATGTCCACTAAGACAATATCAATATAGCTCTCAGGTTAGGATTTATTAACACTTTGAACCAACCCACCAATAATAATCCTAACAGCTTCTTACCAATATCTCTTATCAACTGCAACTCAGATCTGGAACAACTGCTGAAAATACTAGAACAATTCTCAATCCAGTGATTTACGCTCGGACCTCAATGTAATCTCATGAAATCCGCCTTTCTATACTACTTAGATTCCTCCTCTCACTACAAGCATACTCTCTGAACCTCCTTCAGATACTCTACTCCTTCAGGTAGGTTTATATAATTCTCAACTCCACCGCTTCCCTTCATTTCTAACTGCTTTTACATATTAATGTAAATACAATGCATCATGTTTGCTGCTTTTACATCACGTTTCATTTTTTGGTTGGGCAAAGGTTGTTTTAGCGAAAAATCAATCTCAATTGAAAGTCCCAAGGTTAGTGAAGAGAGAAGCCGCAGATAGCCAATGTCACAGTGCACATCAGGACTTGGGATAGTTGTCAATGCACCTTTGTGTTAAATCTACCTAAGGTATTTTTCAATTATCTACTGACTTTATCAAGGGACTGATGAGAACAATAAAAATAAAATATCTACACATAAACTGAGCATTTCCAGTTTCCAATGTTTCAAAGGCCTCATGCATATAAATAGTGAATAATACGGGGAAAGGACACAGCCTTGAGGGACTCCTTTTTTAGAACAGATTTTGCATTATTAGGCTACCCCTCCATCGAATCTGGAAGAGATCGAGTAGTAGTTTTGAAATTTGTGAGATCCATAGAGCTATTTTCTCTAGAATAATTCAATTTGTATCACAGATCCTTATATAAAATAGTCATAAGCTCCTTTATATCCAGACTCATTCCACAATTAATTTTTTTTTTCTTGTTTGTATCTAAATAGCAGCTATGTGTAAGGCATGAATTTACCTAGTGGTCATGATTTCGAATTAAGAGTGGGCCAGCTCTTTCGTTCAGTCTTGAGCCGCTAAGACCTTCCTGTATAGTCAAAGACTGATGCGTTAATTCTATCGGGGCCCAAAGTCCTCCGTTGGCGTGGTGTGGATATTAGGAGAGTGGGGTGCCAGCTCGGGTCAATCTGTCCTCGCCACTTGGGTGCATCACCAATAGCCCTCGTGTTGCTTCCCAGGTACGACGTTAATAAAACTAAACTAATGAGACATGTGGCAGTTCAACTGTCTTTAAATGGTTCAAAGTCGTAATGAAGTGAGTGAAGTTTTCGTTCTATTGCCAGAAAATAAGATATGCATTAAATTAAAGATTCTTTCAAATGTTTCAGAAGAATGTAAGAAAGTTAAATATATAGGTCTTTAAGATGAAATTTTAGATTTGTCTTTGCATGGTTTAGATTGCTATGTCCATGACTGAGGTACAATTAAATTCTGAAATAAATGCTGAAAATTTTTAAAACAGCGATTCTTTGGTTGTTGTTCAGTTTTTAGGAAAGGATGCTCATCGATCTGCTCCTGGGTAGTATTTTTAGCATATTTTAGCCTGTTTAACTGAAATACAGATTTGTTAAGGGTCGTTTTCTTAAGGAGAAAATCCAGAGGAATTGGTTCGTGTGAACCGTTGACTGGATGCGAAGTAAGTTTTCAAAAAGAGCATTTTCTTGAGTTTGAATTACATATTTATTGATTGAGAGGTATTTAAAGTTGTTTCTGCATTCTTGTTCGTTGTAAGTTTTTCTGATAGTCTATAGAAGATTTAGGATTATATCACTTTATTACATATTCCAACCTAATTTTGCTTTCTCTGTTTTAATCGATATCGAAGGTTTGCTCGAAAACTGTATAAATGTGTGCAGATGCTCTTCCACCAGTGGAGGAAAAGGCACTTATTAGATAAATATATTTCTTTGGTGTTGTTTTCATATTATTTCTGAGATTGTATCAGTGAGGTTTTCTATTTATTTTTTCTAATGATGATTGCACGTGTCTATCATGTTAAGTGCCAGTCTATTGTAAAAGCATTCTGTTCTGACGTTGTAGAATAGGTTCCGGATTTGTGGATAGTGATCGCTATCGAAAATCATCTAATACATAAAGCTATTGTTCAGTCAAGTTTCTAGAGCAGAGATAAGATCAACTGGGAAGTAGCTCCACTTATTCTACTTGTGGGTTGGGGTAGTGGTATTGAGAAAGATAAAACATTGGAGTCGGTTAACCATTTTGAAATTCGTACAATGAAGCGAAATTGGTTCGAACCCTCACATCACTGTAATATAGTTTAAGGACTCCAAAAAGATCTTAGAATTTAGGTATCAGCAGAGATTTGGTGAAGAATGATATTGATTCCCGAGAAGTTCCTGAAGTAAGTTTATTAGCTAATGGGGATATTTTTCTCAATATATGTTATAATTAGCATTTCAACCTGCATTTGTACTTCACTGGAAGAAGGATTTAATGAGCAGAAATGTGCACTGGTACTGCTATTAGCAGGTCCCTCCCTCCTTCCTCTACGGTAACCATGCATTTATATGACATACCATATTCACTTAATAGATACAGACATAGAGGAAATTAGTGGTTCTCGTTTACGGTTGGGTGGCTATAGCAGAAGTTGAGAAGAGCAAGATGTTTAAACTACCAAAATTAACCAGATGATAGGGTTTTGACAAAATCGAAGGTGTGATAAAATACATAATGTCTGCATTGTTCACATGGTTCAATGAATTGGAAGGCGATGGTAACAACTCAGAGTTTGATATTTCCAGGTATGCACATGCAAGGATTGGTGATTAGTAAGGGAAACTCCTGATTGCTTACGACTTTTCCAGACACCGTCGCTATTTCCACTATTTCACTGAATTTCTGTTGCCAAAATCTGTCATTGGTACATTAGTTGGTAGTTGCCATGATAGGAATCGGAAGGGAATTCTTCCCAAATGATACTGGCCTTTTACTCGGTATGTTTTAATATTTTTCATTGCTTGGATTTGAGTTGCAAAATATCACATGATAATTTTATTTAACCGTTTCAGTGAAAGACATATTGTGAATTTTTTCATATCTAGAATTTTCCTTTTTATCTTGATGAGTACTTAGATGGATTTGTTTTAGGAATAGGATGATGACATGCTTATTTTCAGGAAAAATTGTAAATTCAGCTATCTTTCTACTTCTCTTCATTATGAGACTCTTGATCTTTTGGTTGAATGTATTTAGGGATTATCTAAATTATCACACTTCCATCACTTAGGGATTTAATCGTCCAAATCCCTCACTTTGAATGTGATATCCAGCTTGATCAGCCTCCGGATACCTGTGATACCAATAAAAATTTGCAATATTCAGGCCGGAACACTCAATTATACTATCCTTTCTCCCCTATTTGTTCTCTGTACACATATGACTATGACACGTAGTCTTATTGGCCTTTGTCTCTTCAGTGGACAAATAGCAACTCACTCGAGATAAAAAAAAACTGAAGTCATCAAAAATTACTATCGCATTTAAAAAAAATGGATGACCCTATGGGATTGCTGCAAACACAAAGAAAACTAAAGCCATTATTTTAGAAAAGGACGTGTCCCATCCCTTACACCCCAGTTAAATCTTCTTTGACTCCAACACTTTCATAACACTGAGTTCAAATATCTCGAGGGTACCTGGACTTCAAATTAACTTAGAACCAATACAATTCATCATTAATAGTTGGACAAAAATCCATAACTGACTAAGAATAGGTGCTACGGTATGCTTCATCTCTCAATAAATTGCTCTACAAACAAATAATCAGAACACATCTATCATACACTCTTCTGTAAGGGCCAAAGAGACTCTTACATATTGCAAAAAAAATTCCAAGTGCTAAAACAAATTATTATGAATAATAACCAACTCCTTGGTATGTTAAAAATTCGTCATAAACAAGGATCTTGAAACATCCTGATTAATACCCGATCAACCATTCATCCAGTCCTCTTCAAACTTATAATCAGCACCAATCCACTAATTAGAACCCTTTTATGTTGCACATGATACGGCAAATGCCATCATTGTAATCATAATAAAGTACACAGATTTTCGCTTCGTCTCACCAACCATAAACATTCCGTACTGAAACACTTTCTCTGATTATCCAAATCACCTGACAAAGCCTCCATAATTCATCTCTCCTCCCTCCCCTAACCTATCTCAACCATTTTATTCTCAATGCGCTCCCCATAAATCATGCCAAAGTTTGTAAAGATTAAATATCAAAACTTCGCCTATCCTTTCTTCTCTAACTTTTCCCATTTCTATAGAACTCCTTCTGTAATAAAAAAAGTTTAAAGTTAACAAAATTAATTTGATGTCAAATTAAATTTCTTTAAAAAATTCATGACATAAGTGTAATCCATACACTTTAAAAATTATGTATATTAAAAAAAAATGATATCAAACCTATTCTAGATCTATATAGCATATGGAAGAAATTGAACTCCAGATCGTCACTGAAGACAGCCTGATTCCATTCCCTTGTAGTCCTCCATTCGAGCGAGACGCTGCTCGAGACAGGGAGTGGGTATCAGACAATATACGTAATGGGCAACGCGATAATGTTAAGCTATTAACTGTATAAAGCTCCTCGTGTTCATGTTTTTAATAAGTAAGTAAATTACATGTTTTTTAAATTTAGTTCACTTTCTGATTTGACACAAAATCGATGAGGTTAGTTTTGTGTTTAAATCTTGATGGTCCTAAATTAATCAACTATGTACAAACTAGCACTTGAATTCATTTGATTTCAACTAGGGAACCGGACATTATGAAGTTTGACTGAAGTAAGCCAACATAGGAATACGCGTCAAATTTGGCTTACTACAGATTGGTGGGTCAATAAAATGACCGTTCTTACATTTTTACTGAAAGAGTTTTTGTTTATTTTTCTTACCTTTATATAGAGTAAATAAACGAAGGTTTTTCGCTTTTTTAATCTATTTTGAAGACCTCGAAAGTCCTCAAACACATTTCTCAAATTGACCAAAACTGATATTAAATTATTTGCATAAACAAAAAACAGGAATAAAATTCTCCGAGACTATTCCTAACAATAAAGAAACCGGGGGACACCTGTATTCTTTCTTTCTTTATCTAAACATCAACTCCAATGATTTACTCTGCACCACGTTAATTTTTGTCCATTTTGGTGCAGACCCCATCACTGCAATAGATGAATAGTAAATGATAAAACTCAAACAAAAATAGTGAAAATGTAATCTCTACCTTTATAGTGTTTTATCAAGTCTAATCACGATTGACGCTGTTACTGCTAGAGAGAATAGAATGTGAGAGTGGTTTGAATGAAGAAGAAAAGATGGTAATAAATAGCCTTCTATGATGAGGCCAAGCCTAAATACTTTTTAAAATCTAAATTATAGGAAAATAAAGCTTCAGCCTCCTACACAGAAAGAGGTATTCTATTTGTGTAATCGATGAATAATTGATTATTAGAGCTTAAAATTCCTCACATATGAACATGGAAAGAAGAAATCAGAAAGAAAGATGGTGAGGTAGTTCGTCTATCATATTAGTCGAAACTTCAAAACTTGTTCTTCTTTGCCTTATCCTTACAATAACTACAACAACAACAATAACACATCTCTAAGCAAAACATCACACCAATAATTCAAATAAAAACGTATGTCAATTCTGCACTATACTCATGGTTAGTGCTCTCAGAGCTACACTAGTTAATCATCTCGGCTACATTTTCTCTGAACACATACATTATTTCCAATTAATAAAAATGAATCCCCAAATCCATCTTTATTTCATAACTTTCTAGGCCTATAGATTACACATGAAAATCCTATCAAATGACTTGAAATCTGAAATGGAACTTGGAGTTAGGGAACCTATAGAAAACTACAAGAAATGTGATGCATTTCATAAAGTAGGTTGCTATAAACATCAATATATTGAAAAATGGCTTAGCAGCTGAAACATGAAGAGACTGAGGAAATGTTGTAAGCAAAGTAGATAAACTATTTAGTAATCTGTATTAAACCCTACATTTCAAAACAAAACAAAAAAAGATTCGATAGGATCAAAATGATCTCAAAGAGACAAGAAATAAACTCCCAAATATTGCAAGCAACAGACAAAAAAAGTTCCAGTAAAATTGAAGATATTTTGTCATGAAGAACATCTTTGACGTCATGGTGATTATAAAATAAGTCAGAAATGTAATAGGCATGATATGAAACTCGTAAATATAGAGAATGTGATAGTAAGTATTTTTTTAGATGTGACAATGCAGTTATGTAACCATCCATTCTCATTTGCACTTGTATTTTGTTTTTGACTTATTTATATAAGACTTCTTATTTAGAATACATACATTGTAATATGTCAAAAATTCAAAGATAATTATTTCTACATTCTGCTAAGATACTGATAACAGATAAAATTTTTTGTTAATTAGGATGGTGATACTTAGGCAAGAAAGGAGGAAATCTTAAAGAGAATTGAAAATCTGTGGTGATAACAGTTGAACAATGAAAAGGTTCTCTTTCAATCAACAAATGGCCATCAATGCAAAAATATCTAAAGACAACGCAGATCAATTTGCTAGTGATAACTCGATTAAGTAAGCTTTTACATTAATAAACTTGCATCTCAGTATATAAGTTGTATGAGCTATCAACCTGTTTAATTAATAATGTTTTTCATGTTCATTCTATAATATAGAGTTCAATATTTTCGTTAGTTTATGTTTATTTTCATATTTTTTCATTTAACATTCTGTATGTATATTTTATTGTATCCGCTTTTGTTTGTTTGGCAAAAAAAAAGTTGAATTATATCTTTATATATATTTTTTCTAAATCATTGCATTAAAAGCATTTCTAAGGCTTGGTTGAGCAATTATATTTTTGTATTACTTTTGATAAGTTTAGAACTCGCATACTGGACTTTTACTAGCCTCATAATATGACTAGAGGAATGGGCGAGTTGTTCATTACGAGACCATTCGTACATGTTCCTTTTTAAGAAATGCTTCTTTAACCTGTTCTTAGATCCACTTGTTGTTTACTGGATTCTTCGAGATAGAACCTCAAGATATTATAATGATAGAGTTATATAAATACTCATATTACTACTTTACCATTTTACAAAAAAAAAGATAAATCAGTTGATTTCTAGAAGAAAAAAATCACTAGTTTTTAATTAAACTAATTAAATTGAAAACATTATATTTTCTATTTTATCAGTACAGGTAAATAAAATAAAGCCATAGTTTGGTACTTTCTATTAGATCACTGTTTATATATATGATTTAACATTTAAGCATATTCAAAATAAAGTAAGGAAAATCCAGAAAGGAAGAATTTGAACGGTTTTTTTTTTTTTTTATTGTGTATTGAATTGGTAAAATGTACAGAAAATTGAATATATTATTTGTGGGTTTTAGTAGAAAACACCCGATTATGAGTAGGACGCTGTCTCGCTACTGAAGGGAGTGCCTCTTGAAGGAGGAGTCGATCATATATTGGAATGAGGGAAGACGCCCTTGTTAATGACTGTATCACGGCGTTGATTTAAGACGCTGAGAGTATTGTTTTAGTTTTAAATGGTTATTGTGAAATGTCTCTCAACTATGTGAAACTTATGTTAATGTGAAAACGCTCACATAACAACTGTGTGCTAATTCAAAGTTTGATTTTTTATTTCGTAATATTGGCCATCCCACTATATATATAAATGTAATATATCGATCTCAAAATGTTTTATAATGCTATGTATTAGACATTATACCGTGATAAACACAAAATATATATAATATATGCTTAATTTTTAGTTTTAGTATCAATTATTAATTAAATACAAAATGCATAAAATTTGTTCAATTATTTTCTATGTTTATAAAATGGAATCAATGTATGCTAAAAGTGACATGAAATAAATAGAATTATTCAAATGATTCATTCAATTCTCAAACTCTAAATTTGAAAAAAAAAATGCGGGCTATATGATAAATGTAATCATGAAGGACCATAAAGAAGATACTGTCTTGAGAAGTTTCACAAATTTTCAGTATAAAATACCGATGGATCTCAAGTGCCAGTTGCTTTCTCACGCTGGAAGCTGGGCTGTATGGCGCAGTCCTGCACGGTAAATTAAGCAGCTTTTTGTGTTGAAGATAAACGTCTTTGCTGAGCTGAAGCCTACTGTTCCCTGCAGTCGTGCTGCATCATGTCATTCGGTAGTGGTGAATCTGCCCAATATGCCGTGTAGAGGGGCTTCCACACTTCACGCTGCATGACAGTAACTGGGTGAAGTATTTGAGATAGGCGACAGGCTGTGATGAAGTTAACAGATGATAAATGTTTAATTATACGGTATTATGTAAAATAGGGCTTAAGACTGAGACTATGGCATTAATGTTCTTTGGGTAATAGATTAATATGTATTCATTCTGAGCTTGAGTGGAGAATCCATTGTACGTTCTTGGTTTATAGCTTTGGATTACTATGTTGTCACTCATGATGTTAGTAAAGATCGTAGAGTTGAGTCAGGTTTCGGTCAGGGGAGTGGCTGATATACTTGCCACACCCCATATTGACATGGCTAGGTATGTACTGAGACGGAGCTGTTCTAATTGTCTGCCTTGAGCTGAATCCCGGTTCAGATTAGGGGCAAGTCGTGATCTTATGCTTCGATTTAGGGGCGATACGGTTTGTAGATGAGTTCATGTAAGTTTTCGTCTATAACGAATTTTTGTTTCCATTGAGATATGAGATTATAGGAGTTCAGGGTGCATAATTTCTGAGAAAATAAGATGCGCCGATTTTGACATCTGATTATCAAAGTCATACTAATATTCTGGTCATGTTTAGTTTTTTATGAGGTGTACTTTTTCAGGTTTAGTATTTCGCCAGATCATTTCGATGTCATCATAATGTAGATTAAGTGGAGACAGAATTTGGCAGTCTTTAGATATGTTAATGATCGATAAGGAGATCTTGATGCTTTTCAGAAGCCGAAAGTGTTCATTATCTTTCTGGAGTGTATTCATCGTGGATAGAAAAATTAATTTGAGTTGAGCTGGTTTTGGTAATAATATAGTTTTGCCGCTACGCCCATTGGCAGCCATACGCGTGTTCGGCTCCTTTTGAGCTTCGACAAGACCGCGCAATTTGTTTGTGCTCAGTCCTCTGAGATAGATCCTGTCGATTAGAGATGGGGAGAGAATACTGACATTCTTGCTTTCGGACATATTCACGAGTGTTAATGGTTGTTGATCTTTCATAGACAGATCTGTAAGTTTGTTAGTGAAGAGAGCACAATGCTATTGAGTCTGAGATAGCTATCAGGTAGGGGGGATTTTTCCCGGTTTAAGGATAAAGACTACTGAGGCTTTTCGAGTTTAGAACGTGTTGTAGCTTCTAAGACATATTAATTAAATATGTTAGGAGGAAAATTAAGTTAGGTGGAAAGTTTTATTAGCATTTATCGATTATGTGTGTCTTGCCAGGGGCTTTATTTTGCAATGTTTTAATGTGGTAGTAATTTACATTTGGCAAACAGCTTCAAGTGTGTGTGAGTGGGGCTTAAGAGCTCTTGTGCATTCCTGTGCTTTGACACTTCCAGTTACTGTAATTTGTAGGTCGTTTGTTTTCTGTAAGTTGTGTGTAGGTGAGTGTCTGAAGGGTTAAATTTTTCAATGTCTGATCTCACTAGCATTATTTGTTTAGCCAATGGGGGAATGTGACTTCTTGCTTTGAAGGATTTAGTAAATTTCCATGGATCATGTCATGTTTAAGTGTTATACAAGGTCTGAGTCCACTATTGAGTGAATATGTATTTCTTTGTTGATTCTGTTTGAATTCTGTTAACTGGTTTTAATGTTGGGGTCATTCTTTGAACAAATTTTTGGTTTTTTCTAGTTCTAACTGAGCTTAGTTCAAATTGGGTGCATGGTACCTTTCAGTTTTTGTTGTAGAATTGGTGATTATTGTTGTGCATTATTAATGCATGAGTACAATCTTTTGTTAGTTGTGTGCATTGTTGATGTTAGAGATAATCAATTTACTGTTATTGTTAACTTTTGTTGAAGAGTTTAACTTTTTGATGGCTCTTGTTGATGTGATGTGAGCGGTGCAAAATTAAATCTCAAAATTTGGGCCTTATGGTCTGAAGAATCTCTGGTATGGAGGTGATGGTGTGCTTGTAATTAAAATCTTTGATGAGTGCAAAATTATGGTGGTTGGCATGCCGTATCTTGGGTGTGGTGGGTATGCTAGTGTAATGTCTGTTGATTACATAAATTATAGTTAACCCCTCAGGTGTTGGGTGTCAGTGTTTCGTCCATGTCATTGTTTTCCTGCATTGAAATCACCTATAAGCGACAAGTCAGTATTTAGATTAAAGATGAGCTGTCAACCGTTGTGTGAAAACTTGGAGAGTGGATGATTGGACGGCATGATGGAGACGGGGTGACAGCCTGAGTGGTTAGGAGGGTGAGGAGAATAACTAGGTTGCTTCTATGTGTGGAGTGGTGGGTGAGTTGTAGTGATGTGCAAGGGAGTTTTTAATGAATCATGGTGCCTCCTGATGCAATTTCTTGGTGTGCCTTCGTCTCTGTAAAGAGCGTGTAGTTGGGAGGTGTGTGTTTCGTGGTCCCATGTGTTTCCTTGTATCAATATTAGTCTACAGGGAATGCTCAAAACAAAATCTCTAGCTCAACAATACGAGATTTAACCGTTCGCGTTCCATGAGCAAAGGCTTAGCCGAACAATTTGTATCTATTGTTCCGGCAGCTATTGTTAGGTTTACACGAATGTCATCTTGTCCAACAGAGCTTCATTAAAAGCACAGGGTTCTTTGCTATTGTCTTGCCTTTTGCTGCTTAATTTTTGAAAACTGTTGCTGAAGTCCTGGGGTTTGAATATTCTGTTAGAGTTTGGACTTATCCTATGCTTGAAATAAGTCAGGTGTTTCCTCTCTCTATGGCTTGTTGCTTTTTGTTCCTTTTGTCATGCTTGCTACAAGGTCTTTATTGCTTTGTCTCTATTGTTTTTGTCTGAGCCATGGTGGTGTTTTCTGTTGTTGTGATTGCGGTTTGAGCCGTTCTGTGGCCCATCTGTTTTTTGAAACCTGTTGAGCAAAGTAGCCTTCTTTGATCAAGTTGTCCCTTGGATTATATGCTGTTTGCTTCGGAGTGTCTTTAGGGAACTTTCAGCCCCATATGAGGACAGTGAATTGATGGCTCACCAATTAATGCACTCGGTTTTAATATTCTTTCTTGTGGCGTCTCTGGAGATGAGTGTTCTGCGCATTTCAGGCATCTGGTTTATGACAGTTTTTGCCGAGGCAGGAAAAAGTTACCGATAACATTTGTAACTATACCGCTACCTCTGTAACCTCCTCAATTTTTGATGTTCATGTAACACGTTTGGAACTCAAATATTTTCTCAGGCTCTTGAAAGTTCTCGGCAGGGAAGTAGCAAGATAGACTCGGAAGCGAAACTTGGTTCTCCTGCTATGTAAGTGTACCACACGGAGTGGTGAAACCTAATTCCAGTAGTTCTCAGTTTAATATCTTCTGGATCTGTTTCGTGAAGTCCTTTTACGGCACTACACGGGTTCTGTTGTTGACTCCTAAATTACTCTTTATATATGGTGATGACGATTTCTTCCTTTGGAAGTCATTTAAAGATAAATATATGGACCATTTTTATCCACAAATTTATTTTGAACCTAACAACGCTATTTCTGCAGTTGTATTATGTACAAACTGACACTTTAAAAGTTAAGTCCGGACTTATACATCGCAGATCTGACATTGAACGTGTAACTAAAAGAAGTTATATCGAGTAATAATAACTAACTCTATATTTTCCTTTAGCCTATGAACATTATAATTCTGTGTCATTTTATTTATGAAATACAGATTTAAAAAATTGCAGTTAACTCATTTTCTTATCCTTCATATTAAAATTTAATTAATGTTATATTCTTATTGCTTTCTTTCTAACACACATTAATAAGAACAAAATAAAGAGAAAACTTTCGAAAAAACTCTTTGTATGCTATTTAGATTTGATTCAATCCTCTCTTATATATTTAAAGCTATATATATATATATATTATTATTTATATTAAGAGAAGAGAGAAAGAGAGAGAAGAGATTGGTGTTATAAATTTTTTTTGTGTGCAAGATTTTCCAACTAATATCAATTTATTAAACGTATTTTCAATGATATTGTAAAACTAGTTCCTATTTGCAGATAGATGGATCCTGAATAAGACTTATGTGTTAATCTCACGAGTGTCCTCTATGTCCTGAACAAAACCTACAAGAGCAATCGCTCTTTACCCTTCCGCCTTCTTCCCTCTCTACCATGAGTCAATGAACATTCTCGAGCGCAGGCGTTTCAACAATCATCATATATCATAAATCTAAATGCGCATCAATCTTTCTCCGATGAACTAGTTAAATCAAGTAACCAAACTGTATACAGTCCTTTTTGCATATTTCCTACACTTTCATTCATGAATAAAGTAGTGACATCCAAGCCTCATAACTGAATTGCGTAAATAAATCAGTCATCATAGAATGGTTATGATTTGACCCCTCGACAACCAGCCCATTGCAAAAGAAACAGAGATCTCGGGATTTAAATCCTTCCACACACACCCATATATATGTGTGTTGATTTGCCATGCAAAATCTCAGTTAGTGTTACATTATAGCCCTAAAGTACACAAATACATTGATAATCAAAAGTATTCTGGGAGATGCATAATAAAACTAAGATTTTTATTCTTCAAATCCACACACACATATGCTTTTACGCTTTATAATTCGATTTAAAAAAAATGCGAGAATTTTAGAACTGGTTCAAAAACTTAAAGATAACAAAATAAATCAGATCAAAATAAAAAAATACATTAAAAGGAAATTAGTTACATCTTTTATTCATTTTGGGATTGGTAATCGATTACGAAACAGCATAAAAAACAAAGACCAGTTTGAGTGAAACATTCCAGTTTGAAACGTTTTACCTAATCTTGCCGTTCCTAAAACTGTTTGGTATGTCTAGAACAAGACCTGAAAACTGAGTTACAAGACTGCTCAAACTAGTCTTCTAGTTCCAAGATCTGTTTTGCCAAGTATTTTACTCCTGCTGAAAGACCTCATTCAGACAGG
>BMAW01105520.1:48195-66645 GCA_019974015.1 Nephila pilipes
TTTTTTTTTTTTTTTTTTTTTTTTCTTTCTTTACTTTAGTTTTCCCAGGAAAGCTGTTCCATCTTATTCTTTCCTTGTTCTTGTTGTGACGAGCTCTCGTCGGTTGAAGCCTGTGTTCGAGGGATTGTTCGTCGGTACAGACATTCGGCAGCTGGAGGACGAGTGGGTCCTGAGAATATTTACTTGCTTCAAGTACGAGAGCAGGCCCCTGAGGGGGCTAAAAAACCAGCAATATCTTCAGGTTTCTAAGGCGGTGTGTAACTAGAGTAACACGTCATGTTATAAAAGGTTATACACCTGGAGGAATGACTCTGATTATTTTGACTTTGGCGAAGATAGATTTCTGGCGGTCATGACTTGGGTGTTCTCGCTCTTTTAGATTAACTGGTAAAAAAGGACAGGTCGTTCTTTTGATCACTATCTCTGCATAATCTAGAAATATATTATATGTATTACATTTAATCGAGAAAATTAATCTTATATAAGTACTTTTGGTAACATTGATTTCTTATTAAAATTATATAAATGATAAAATATGTTTATAAGAAATACAGACCTACTGAGGAACCCATAATTCTTATTTTGATAAAAAAAAAAAGGATAACGCGTTCATATACCATATCCCCTGAGTACGTGGAAAATTACAACAATTGAGCAATGACCCACAATAACCTTTTCCACCGCATACTTTTATTAAGTTTGTAATCCTTCCAATGTTGTAATTATTTCAGGACGAAATAATGAATAGCCAGGATGGTTTCAGGAACAAATATTATTTAATGCTCGACACGTTCCAAAACACAAGACAGGATACAAATACATAAATAAAACACAGATTCACGAACATGACTACATCATTCTTCTTACCAAGTCTTTCGCCTTCGATTGCGCTTGCGCTCGCTAGTCGTCCTGCTCGCCAAAAAGAACATGTGGCGCCATCTGGCTACCGTTTAATAGTTACATGGAAGGTAGTGGTAAATTACAGTGTTACAAGTTGCTGTTTTCCTATGCATTGATATTTGATGTATCACTTTTAATAAATATTTTGAATAATTATGATTTTGCAGACTTTTGTCTATTTCGTTCTTTGATGGATGATTTAAATGATATTCCAGATGTTAAAATTTTCCGAAACAATCATAATTGTAATAAATGTGGTCGAAAAGTTCTATTTATGACCAGCAACACAATTTAAACGTATAAAGTTTATTTATAACTGTATTTTTCTTTATTTGTCTGCTTTTTAAGAATACGTGTATAATCATTATTACTTTAGAAAAACCATTCTATTCCTGTTTCTCTTTCTCTCCCTCTTTTTTTTTTTTTTTTTTTTGCTTTTATTTGTTTTAAAGTTGTTTTGTTATAATTCCTTTGGTGATCTTTTTTGAGTAATCTTAGTGGTTTAATTTTTTTTTGACAAAATTTAGTAATCTTTCCATTTCTACTTCATGCAAGAAAAACTGTATATGGAAGAATTATAATGTGTGCTCTTGATAGATGAATTTTCTTCAAAGTTTAAACAAAATAACTTTTTTAAATACATTACTGGCCATTAAAATTGCAACACCATGAAGGAAAACAAATACAAAAAAAAAAAAGATATTTATTATACGCAAACAGTATGACATGCAGACAAAATGATTAAATTTGCAAGTAGTTTGGTGGGTTTACAGGGGTGCGAAATAAGTAGAAACAACTGCCACCTCTGGCAGTTAAAACGGCCCTTTTCTGGTTAGGCATGAAGTCGAACTGTGCTTGGAAGACAGAACGGGCAACTCATTCCATGCTTATTTAAGTCTATTCTACACTTCATCTACCGTATTAGCTGGAGAGGAGTGGCAGGCTAGTCTCTCAGCAACCTACGACCAGATATTTTCAAAAAGTGGCAGATCTGGACACCGTGCTGGCCAGAGAAACATTCGAATAACCTGTGTATCGAGGAAGATCAGAACAGGTCGTGCGACATGTGGTCTTGCATTATCTTGTTTGAAGATGGCGTTTGGCAGGCCTCAAAGATAAGGCCCAATCACTGGACGTAAGATGTCAGAAATGTACAAATCTGCGTTTAAATTACCGTAGATCAGAAATAGAGACGTGCATGTCGTGTACCCAATAGCTGCCCAAACTATCATACCAGGTGCAGGAAATGCATGCCGATATCAAATGCAAGCAGGCGACGAGCGGTCTCCTCATAGCCTCCAGACACGTATACGGCCATCAGAATATTACACGCAGATCTGGAACTCGTTTGAAAAGACGACATTGTGCCAGTCCTGTATTCAGCTTTGTCGTTAGGCGCACCAGAGTCGCCGTCTCTCTATATGAAGCATTATCAAGAGAAGCCGAAGTAATGGTCTCCGTGCAGACAGTAATCGCTGCTGCGAATGTAACACCGTACGAGCAGATACTGGGCATACTACAAATATGCCTATTTCCTAACTAACGGTCCGTGATGTGATTGTACTGTTTAGCAAAGCCATAGTCATAGGAAAGTGTGGAAATCCTGTATGCCGTTCTGTATGACCCTCAGCAACCCATTGATTCTATATTCACATGACAGTGGTTGGATTTCGACCAGTGCGACATGCAATATCACGGAATGATAATCCACACTCTCAATAAGCAACGATCCTGCCTCTATCGAATTCCGACACTAGCTGGTAAGCATTTCTTCTTATTATTTGAGGCAGAACACGATATTCTGAGCAAACTCCGACCTTACAAAGCGATTTCCGTATGAGAAATCCATTATGCAACTTTTCTTTTATGCAGTGCTTCAGAGGTCGTTTCTCCCTGCTTCGTTTAAATGCACTGAAATACTAACTATTTGCATATCCAAACCTCTTCTTCCTTTGATGTGATTTTGACGCTCATCATATAATTCTTTCCTGGTGTTGCAATATTAATGGCCAGCAGTGTAAAATACCATGAAGTGGTTTATCATTCATAAGATGTGTTATGATCACTGATAAATGAAAGAATGGCATTTTGTGGCTATTGAATGTAATTTCTATAATATAATATAGTAGACATAGTTATGTGACTATTGAATGTGATTTCAGTAATGAAATACCAATTTTGATTCCTACTAGGCGATCAAAACTTGAACTAATTTCTCGTCAAAACGTGAACTAAGTCTGGACACTCAGTAATCTGATGGGAGTAGGATTAGTGAGTATGTACCATATAGCAAGTAAACTGAAAGGAGTAGAATTAGTGAGTATGTACCATATTGATTGATCTCACAATAAGCTAACAGTGTAATGTAAAAACAATAAAATCTCTGGGGAATTGAATTAAAAGCTATTGGCAATACAGTAAAGTAATGTTAGTGAATTGAACCTGAATAACACTGCAACAAACTGCACTAAAGAACAGATTTCCTCTGCGATACCCTTTACATTCTTACAAAGGGACTGGCTATCATGCATTTCACTGTAGAGGAAGATCAGATGCCTTTCCCAATCATAAAATTTGAAGACTACGTCAAAACTTGATCTATCAGAAGTTAAAAGCATTATTTCCTTTTCCCAACCAAAGACCAATGGCTCAAGTTAAGACTTCAGCTATAACCAATCAATAAATATTTTGTCCTGTAGTTTTTGGAAAGACATGGACACATCCATTTTTGACTGATACTGCAGAGATGAAAAGACAGGTCTCAGATGTTCATGAGAACAGTCATTTTTAGACTATAAACATTGCAAATGTCTGCAGGCATTTATTTAATTAGTACCTTAAACTTTAATATTGATTTGTGTTGCAGATTGTATGTGCAACAATCCCTGATAATCTTAAGTAATTTCTACATAATATATAAAATAATTTAATAAAACTAGCAGTTGATGTTACTTGAAGGTATCTTTTAAGACAATAAAAATAACAATTCTGAAGCCAAAAACAATACTACTAGAAAGTCTTAATCAGAAATGTGAGTGAACAATATTTATTCAATTTTAAATTCAGATTAAGTATTTAAGTATGCCTTGATTAGAATGAACTTGTTAAATGTAACAGAAATGCTTCAGCATTTCTTTGTGCAGTAGACTTTTAATTATCGTATTATGTAAGTGTGAAAGAAATTGCAGTATGTATGAATATCTTTTTTTGAAAGAAATGAGATATGAGAAAATAGGTAAAGAAAATACATGATTATTGTGGTTTTATTTGTTATCTTTAAATAAATTGTGATCCTAGTAAATTACATTGAAAAGGAATCTCATGAACATACTGTTTTAAATAATTCCACATGATTCCATTCAAAACTTCTAAGACAACACTTACGTTTCCATATTTGTCTTAAAAACGAACTCAAGATATAGGATACTTTTTTAGAAAAATGCAGGGTAACTTAATGCCCAATATTATTCGAGAACAGATGTCCGAAAATGAATTTAAACAAGAGTAAACATGCAAAGTTATCGATTACTACATCCTAGCTGGAGTTATGTAGGAGGATCCTTACAATCTGGAATGAATTTCTTAGGGGATGATTGATAACATTCAATGTTTACAATTATACTTTTAAAATGATATTGAGAATTATAATTGAAATATGCATTCAACAATTTTTAGTCTTAATCAAGATTTTCAGAACATTCTTTTGCATATTGCCTGGGAAAGGGGGGAGCTGTTGGTCCTTAAAACCTCATAAATCTGCCTTGTAATGAATACATTCTTTTGTAATTCCTCAACACCAAATGATGTTTAACAGTGACACAGGTAATACTGTTGTTAAGAAAAGTTTACAAAGTTATTGAATTCAGAAGGTTTTACTTTAAGAAAAATACATCTTTACTTTTACACTTAAATTAAAAGAATTATTTCAATTAATCTAAGATTTTTACAAAAAAAAAAAATATTATATCCTCACATTTTAAAATGCTTAAAACTTAGAATTCCACTCAGGGAAATAGTTTTATGACTCTCAGTAGCTTTCTCAGTATTTGTAAACAATGAGGAAATAGCATTTTCCTTTTTAATTTGTTTAACAATTTTTTATTAAAAAGCTTATAAAACTAATATCAATTTTAAAAGAATCAAAAGTGTATATATATATATAACAAGTATTCTTATCCTTTACAAATACAAAAGCATAAAACAAAATAATTTCCAAGTATCATTTTACACAGCATACTATATAAAATTAAATAAAGCAGACCTATATTTTACAATCACAATTATACAGTAGATCCCAAAATTGAGTATGCACCTTCTTTTTTAAACAGTAAAAGTATAAAAAAAAAAAAAAAAAAAAAAAAAAGTAATACTGAATATTCATATATATCTAAGTGATAAAATACATTTTGAGAAATGATCTAGATATGGAAACAAGTATGAAAACACATTTAATAAATTAATTACATAATTTTTAAGCAGAAACTACACCATTTTAAGTCACAAAATTGAGTATACACCTGGCATAATTTTTAAATAAAAACATGAAAAGGCAAACTAATATTGGATTGCACACCCTTTCGAATTAATGACAGCGAGGCATCGATTTAACAAGATTTTGGTTGTTTTACTAGCGATTTGAGCCCAATTTTCTCTTCAAACAGTTTTTAAACATGATATGGTGCTTCTGGACAGATTTTTCTGACTGTGATCATAAATTTTTTTCTATAACGTTGAGATCAGGTGATTGTGGTGGAGTGTGCAATTGTGTTCTACAGTTGTACAACAGCCATAATTGAACAATTTTAGCTGTATGCTTTAGATTATTAACATGTTAAAAAATGAAACTTGATTCTTAACCCAACTTTTCAGCAATTAGCTTTAAATTACATTTCAGTATGTTCAAGTACTGAACTTTGTCCATGATCCCATCATAAACACTAAACTTCCCCAACATCATTGGCAAACATACAACTCCATATGTGAACTGAGCCATCTCCATACTTGACAGTAGGAATGGTGATTTTAGGAAGGAACTCACTGTTTAGCTTCTGCAAACATAGCATCACCCATCACTTCAAAAATATTACATTTGCTCTCATCATTGAATATAACTTGATTCTGGAAGTCTGGAGACCTTGAAATATAATTAATTTTCAGCAAATGAAAGCCTTTCTTCCTGATTTCATATAGAAATGAAAGGTTTTCTGCTGGCTATACAACCATTAAAGCCTGCGTTCCTGAGTACTCTTCTAATTGTATATGCAGAAACAGGTCTTTGTATCATAAATGTGGTTGCAGCAATTTTGAGAGCCTTCACCTTTAGAGTTTCAGTCACTATTCATAGGATCCTCCTCTTGTGGGAATATTTTTAACGAGTCCCACCTCTTTATACTTTTTGATGATTTTTTTAACATATCCATGACTTTTCTGAACTACTTTTGCAATTTTCCTATTTTAGATTACTAAAGAGATTTACCTTCTTCGGCTATTTTAATGACCAGCTTTCTAAACTTAAACAGCAGTCTCTGTTCCAAGACCCATTTTGTAGATTAAAAATTAATATTTCTACAAGAAACTTATACATTAGGATCTAAATCCAATGTCATTATTAAACAAAAAAACTTTAGTAAAATAGTGTTAGGTAATGTATCAAGTTGTGGTCATTTTCTATAAAGTATATCCTTAATTGTCATTTAGTCAGAGAATGTATATAATTTTATATTAACTTCATATTTATTTTTTGAATTAATATCTTATTTAAAAGGAGTAATTTCTCATTCCTATTAAAACCATTACATGAAATTTTTCACTATATGTTTGTATTTTCAAAGTAAAGAAAGACAGGTATACACTCAATTTTGGGAGCCACTGTATGTCATTTTATTCATATAAACTGTATGTTTTTTATTCATATAAATACACAAATGACTGTTTTAACAGCCGCATTCATATATAAATTTCACAGGAATTTCTTAAACACATAGCTTTTCGTTCATAAGATTTTGTGAATGTTTCTTAAGGTCAGCATTTTGAGAGAAGGAAATTTTACACTTTTCATAAACATAAGGTTTTTCATTACTATGAGTACATATATGTTTTTATGTGATTAGTTTGTTAAAAAATTTGGCTGCAAATCTTAAAAATATAGAGCCTTTTGATACCATGAATATGAAAATATGTTTTTGATACTTTTCCATTTTGCCAAGCAGACTTTATTGGCGACAACACATAGTATACACATATTCTGTTTGGCATCAACTGTATCCTTTCTGGTGACTTTATCGCTTGTGTCGGTGAAATGGAAAAGTACTAAGATTTTTAATGTCAACTGCTAGAACAGGTCTTCATGCAAATTTCACAAACACAACGATTTTCATTGCTTTGGATATACAAATGATGTTTGAAAAACAGCAAGAATAGCTGCTGTTGCAAGTTTAACAAACATAAAAAATTTTAATGGTATGATAAAACAAATGCTTTAATTTTCCTCTTCAAGTGGAGGCCTTGTTGCAAGTTTCACAAACAAATGTTTTTATATTGCATGAATATGCTTATGTCTTCTTAAGTCACATCAGGATTTCTTGAATAATTCACAAATATAAGGCCTTTCATTGGTATGAAAAGTCAAATGTTTTCAGAAATTCCCACTGCCAGAAAAAGCTGTCTTGCAAATATCACAAACATAAAGGTTTTCATTGCTAGAAATACACATATCTTTTTAAATTACCAGTTTGTGATATAGCCTGCTTACAAATTTCACAAATAAATACTTTTACTAATATGAATTTGCAAATGACTTTTTAAGAGCCAAATGCTAGAAAACATTTTCGTACAGATTTCACAAAAATAAGGTTTTTCTTTAATATAGAAAAGCACATAAGTTTTTAAACTGCTACATTAAGAGAAAGCTTTCACACAAATTTAATCCTTTTTTGTATGAATGCACAAATGTCTTTTTAGGTGGCCATTTCGAGAGTAGGACTTCTTGCAAATTTCACAGACATAAGGCTTTTCCTTGGTATGAATACGCAAATGAGTTTTTAAAGTGCTACAAGTAGAGAAAGCTTTTGTGCAAATTTCACAAACATATGGCCTTTCATTTGTATGAATACGCAAATGTCTTTTTAAGCAACCATTTTGAGCAAAAGACTTCATGCAGATTTCACAAACATAAGGCTTCTCATTTGTATGAATACGCATATGAGTTTTCAGGTTTTCACTTTGGGAGAAAGATTTCTTGCAGATTTCACAAACATAAGGCTTTTCATTGGTATGAATACGCAAATGCTTTTTGAATTTCCCACGATCGGAAAAAGCTTTCTCGCAAATTTCACAAACATAAGGTTTCTCATTTGTATGAACATGCAAATGAGTTTTCAAGTTTTCATTTCGAGAAAAGGCCTTATTGCATATTTCACAAACATAAGGCTTTTCATGCGTATGACTAAAAAAATGAGTTTTTAAAATGCTAAGAGTTGAGAAAGCTTTCTGGCAAATTTCACAAACATATGGCTTTTTTTTTGTATGAATACGCAAATGTTTTTTAAGGTTGTCATTTTGAGAGAAGGACTTTTTGCAAATTTCACACACATAAAGTTTTACATTGCTATGAATATGCAACTTAGTTGTTTCAACAGAGCGAGTGTTGTCAGATTCCATTCTAAAATGTTTAGCTTTTATATGAACATGTAAATAATTAAGAAGAAATTTTTTCTTTTAAAATTCTTTACTGTAGATAGCTCATAAATATATAATATAGTTGAATTCACTATTCAAAGAAGCTTGTTTCATTTTATGGGATTTAGAGCAACAAAGTCAGTTTCCCCCCCCCTCAAAAAATGTTAAAAAAATGAATTGTGATTCCATTCTTTGCAAAATATCCTGTTCCTTTTGATGGATGGGTAAGTTATATTAACATAAGAACAACACAAAAGCTATAATTTTGTTTACAATTTTCCTCATCTTGAGAATTTAAGCTTTATTGATTGCTTGATTATTTTTGATTCAGATTTTTTTTTTTTTTTTTGACTGCCAAGTAAATGGCTTAGAAATAGCAAAGTGTATTTTTTTTTTCAATGAAAAAAAAAAGCTTCTTTTGATTGATTTGTTTTTATGGGATATGGAGCAGCAAAGGTTGTAATCCGTTTAAAAGATGTATTTTATTCAGTAGATACCAAAGTCCTTGAGTTTCTACTGGAATATTCTAAACACTTGTTTATTAGCGACAATTGCTTTCAAAAGTTCTTTGGAGGTAGTATTAATAAATATTCTCTTCAAAATATTTACTCGAATAAAAATTTTCGTTCGTTTTTATCATTTTTTTTTTCTATAGATGTTGCTATGGATATCCTCCGAAGCAATCCAATCAATCAAAATGTTCTACTCCATAACCGATTTATCGAGATAATCCGCCTGTTCATTCCAAATAATTTTCTAGTGTCCTGGAGTCCAAAGTAGTACCATTTAAATTTGAAATTGCGAAAGGATGAAAACTTTACCTTCTAATCTGTGAATAACTTTTGGATATTTTATATTATAATTTTTAGAGCAGATAGAACAGAGTGACTATTTGATTAAATTAATAATTTTTTATATGATTCCGTGAGGTCATCTTGAGCTTGGTATATGGATAGAGTTTCAACTGTAATTATAGTGTTAATAAGGTTTAATTGCAAGCAAAGGAGGAATTTTTTGTTATGCATGCAATAGAACTCATGAAGTTTTAGAAGATCCATAGCTATTATGAATTAAAAAGTTATTGCTTACTATTTCATCAATTAATCCTCTGATGAAAAAATTAGGAAGGTTTTTGTCCTGAAATTCAAAGGTGTAAATTTTACTGGATTGTTGTGAAATACAACAATTTAGGGATAGATATTATTTGTTGCCCATTAATATTCAATGCATGAAAAGTATTAGAGATACTGTTTTTGTCCTCTTCCAGAATTTCAAATCAATAGTACCAGGGATATTGAGTTGCAGAGAGGAAAAGCCACCGCTTGAAATTTGGGAGATTTATTTGACTTGCCTTCTTAATATACACAGACATTTCAATCAGCTTGTAAAAGTACAAAGTTTGAGTCCATTGTGGTAAGCCCAATGTGATTCTGTTTTGGTTTGAAATGATGTTAAAGTCTGAGCTGATTATCTACCATTTGTTAATGAGCATGTACATGTATAATAAAGGTGTTACAATAATATTGTTAATTGATCAAGTAATTTTGCCTTTTAAACGAAATGCTTATATTTATTCCTTGGCTGGCTGTTTATATTTTCAAGACTTTGTATGTATGTGACTTCATTGTTGTAAGATTTATCTTTGTTCTAAAATAAATTCTAGATATTATGTGAGAAGTTTGCACAAGGGAGAGGGAAATACTCTAATACCCAAGAAATTGATTATTTTATTCATAATTTTCTTCAATCGTACTCTTTTATCAGGACTTAGGATAGCTTGTCATTATTGCACCTCGGTTAATCTACCTGAGGGTTTTCATTTTTCAATTACCTACTGACTATATCCAGGGACTGATGAGAACAATAAATGAAAATATCTACTGCATAAACTGAGCATTTTATTCCAGTTTCCAATGTTTCAAAGATATCATGCATATAAATAGTGAATAATACGGGGGAAAGGACATATTCTTGAAAGATTCCTTTTAGAACAGATTTTTTTCGATGATAGGCTGCCCCTCCATCGAATCTGAAGAGATCGAGTAGTTTGAAATTTGTGAATCCATAGAGCTATTTTCTCGATAACTCCAATTTGTAGACATTTGTATCACATATCACTTATATAAGCTCTTTTTACATCCAGGCTCATTCCAACAAAGAATTTTTCCCTCTTTTGGCATTTAAGATAGCTTTATTAATGAGGTATGAGGCAGTTCAACTGTTTTTAAATGGTACAAAGTCGTAATGATGTGAGTGAAGTTTTCGTTCTATTACCAGAAAATAAGATATGCGTCAAATTAAGATTCTTTCAAATGTTTTAGAAGATATGAAAGTTATATCTATAGGTCTTAGTATTCAACAGTATTAGTATAGGTCAACAGTATTAGTGTTTCCGAATAAGTTTGTAGAGCAGAGGGTAAGATCAATCAGAGTAGCTCCACTTATTTTATTTCTGTGGGTTAGGGTAGTGGTATTGAGAAAGATAAAATTGGAGTCAGTTAATCATTTTACAAATTCTGTACAATGAGGCGAAATATGGTTCGAAACCCACAACGTGTAATATAGTTTAAGGACTCCAAAAATTATGAATGGATCTGTTAAGAATTCCAAGCAGGATTTGATGAATGAGATATTGATTCCCCGAGAAGTATATAAGTTTATTATGTAAAGGGATATTTTCTCAATATATATTTGTATAATTAGCATTTCAATGTCTTTCATTTGTACTATTGAAGAAGGATTTAACGAGCAGAAATGTGCACTGGTACTGCTATTAGCAGTCCTCCTCCTGATCTGTCGTGTCTGTCTTGTCTGAAATTTATTTCCCCTGGAAGGTGAAATTATCACTTGGTTTTAAAAAAGTTTCTTGAAAGATCCAAACGTCAGTTTTGGTGAAGGAATATGGAACCAATTTTTTTTTTATATATATATATATATTTCTACTATTCCATTGCAGAAAAAACACTAAAAAAAAAGAAAAGAAAAAGAAAAGGGGAGAGGCTATATACAAAATTCTCTAATCCCTTGGAAGGATAAAAAAAAATATTTTTAATCGAGGAGAATTTTTCGACTTAAAAAATAATAACTTAATTTAAGCGGATCATCCTATATCAATTTCATTTGATGCATTCTGCAGATTATTCGATACACCCAGTATGGGAACGAAAAAGTTCTGTTGCATTTTATTTGAGGACTTTTTCCGACTCGGTGATGTAGATTTTACCCCCATTTCAAACATGTTGTACAAACATGGTTTCCGTCATTTTTTGGACACTTTCCATGATAACTATTGTTTATTTTTCGAAGGCAGTCTGGAAAGATTTAATAATAATTTCTAATCTTTTTTTTTTTCTAAATTCTCAATATTTTGGTCTCGTGGGTTTGTTTTTAAAGTTTTCGAATAGCTATCTGAAATTTTTTTCCTGGTATTTCCTCCTCTCCTAAGGTTAAATAATTCATGCATTTATATTGCATAATCTGCTATTCCTTAATGAATACAGGACATAAAGGGAAATTAGCGGGATGGTCTCGTTTACAGTTAGTGCATGTAACAGAAGTGGAGCAAGAGCAAGTTTGTGTTGTACCAAAATTAACGCAGATGATAGGGTTTTGACAAAATCGAGAGGTGTGATAAAAGCTGAAACATCTATTGTATTGTCTGGGTTTATCAATGGAAATTTGGATGCGATAGTTAATAAACCAGAGTTTGATATTTTCAGGTATGTCAGTGCCAAGGACAGTGATTAGTACTCCTGATTGCTACCGCTTTTCAGACAACGTCGTATTTCCACTATTTCACGTAATTTCTGTTACCAAATCTGTCAGAAGTACATTAGTTGGTATTTCATAGAATAGGAATCGGGAAGAAGTATATCTAGGAATTTTCCCTTTTATTTCTGTATGTAGATATTATGGATTTGATTTAGGAATAGGAGATGACGTATGTTTATTTTCAAAAAAAATTGTAAATTTAACTATTTTCTGCTTCCCGCCCTTATTATGAGCACTTGGTCGTTTTCAGGGCTCCGAAAGTATTTAAAGTTATCTAAATTAATAACTTCATTCATTGTGGGATTATAATCGTCCAAATCGCTCACTCTGAATGTAAAGTGATTCAGCTTGAGTCGCCTCCAGATGTTGGAAATAATGAAAAAATTGAAATTGGTTGACTTACGAAAATCCAAAGAAAAAAAAAGATAAATACAAAAACACTTTCTTCTTACTCTGTGCTGGAGAGAGGAAAAATGACTAAAAAACATAGTTAAGAAATAGGTTCTCCTCATTTTTTCAGTTCCACATTCCCCGACACATACAATCAACCTCCCTTATGTAACTTGTTCTCAGGGGATTACCGACTTCCGATAAGTACAATCTTCACGAACCCGAAGAACCTGAGTGATCTTTTTCTTTCCTATGAGGTTGTCTGTCTTTAGTAAATGCGGGTGACGCACCCCCGGGTCCATATCTATTTTCAACCCTCTTTCTTGTCATTAATTTTTCCCTTTTTTCATTCCCTTTTCGTCCAGATCACAGATTCCTTAATATTTCCGTATCATTTACCAGTGATATTTTGTTCATATTTGCTTTGTTACATTTATCCAGTTTTCAATCTTTGTTGGTGTCTACTTATTTTATTTATATTTTTTTTGTTAGCATGCTAACCCGCATATATTTAAAAAAAATACAATATCTAAAAAAAAAAAAAAAATTCCAAACACTTTTTTCCAAATTCGAAATATGTTTTATAGTCGATAGTATCTAAAAACTTACATTATCTTACAAAAAAAAGTTCCGAATGCAGTTGTATATTTTGTCGTTGATAGTATTTTTTTAAAAAATACCATCTCTATTAAAAAGGGTTCCAAATACAATTATATTTTTGTATTAATTGCATTTATGAAAAATTAATTATTTGTATCTGTTTCGAGTTCTGCTACATTAAAAAGTTTCAAATGCGATTATATCCTTTATATTGATTATTTTTTCAAAAAAACATATTTCTTACACCATTTTTGAGCTCGTTTTTCTTTTTAAAAATTTTACAATACTCTTGGTGAGTATTTTAAACGCTGTAAAAGAAATTAAAAATTTTAAAAGATTTTATGCTCTAGTGAGGAGGAGGCATGTCATACATGTTGAAAAGGATATTTTCTAAATTCCATTTTATATAGAAATTACAGTTTTATTATTTGAAGCAGTTTAAAATTATTAAAATTATGAACACACATTATTTTCCATAGAGCTTATCAGGCTGTGATCTTAACTTAGAGGCAATCATAGCGTTCTTTTTCTTTCTCATGAGGCTTACTGTCTGTAGGAAACACTGGTGACGTACCTTGAGGATATGCTAGTGATCACTCGCTATTTTCGACTCTTCTTCTTTTCAATCAATTTTTCTTTTTTCCCTTTTTCAAACATTTAGACCATAGTTACACCATTTTTGGTATAGCTTAGCGTATTTGGCTCTCGCGCCATAAAACTTCACCATCTTTCGCTTTCACTGATTTTATTTTTCACTCTTCTTAATTTTTTTTAATTCTATAATAAATGTTACATTTATTTCATTACTGTTCAAATATGAAAAAATCAAAGGAAAAAAAAAAAAAGAAAAACCGATTTATTATAAAACGCTGATTTCAATGAAAATAATTCTATAAACTTACTTAATTTAATTGTGGGACATTTTAGATGAAATATTACTGTAGTTCATTTCGTTCTTCTCTTTCATTACTCAATTTAATTCCTCTGATTAACCGTGTGGTGACCGGGAATGACAGAATAGTCCCACTGTAGCTCATGCATGTCGTAAGAGGCGACTAAAATGGGTACCCAGCGTATAGCAAAGCACCCTGCCCTTGGGAATTATATCAGGGGACCTCAGTGACTTGCTTTCTAAAAATAAGTATGGGCATCATGACCCCGAGGCACCCTAGTGATCTTTTTCTTTCCCATGGGGTTTACTCGCTTTGATAAACACGGCTGACGCACCCCCGGGATACCCTAGTGATCCTTCTCTATTTTCGACTCTCCTTCTTCTCAACCAATTTTTTTTTTCAATTTTTCCACGTTTGGATCACAGTTGAATCTTGTTTGGCGCAACATAGCCATATCTGGCTCTTGCGCCAATAAACTTTACTTTCTCACTTAACACCTCTTGTCGACCAATCTATTTCATAGTTTTAATATCTGGATTGCAGATTTACCTTGTTTGGCGCAATATGGCCACATCTGGCTCAGGCGCCAATGAACTTCACTATCACTCACTTAATTCCTCTAAATCGCATTACATAAGTATTGTAAATTGGTACAAATAGTTTTGCATTTTTCAACGACATTTTTTAATAAGATGATGTAAAACTTTTATTATCTGCTTTCTGTTCTTAGTACATTGTTTTTCTTTTCTTTCTTTCTTTTCTTTCTTTTTTTTTTTAATTTCAACAGGTATCAAATTTGATAAGGATGTATTTGATTAAGCATTTTGCAAAATGGCACTAACTATCTTCTTAAGTAATTTTATTACTTTCTCTTTGCGCTGAATTAGAGTTAACAATATTTGATCAACATCATTTAAATGAAAATGTAATATGTATACTGTTTCTTACAGATGACGTTGTCTAGGATTAATTCTGAGAATTTTAAAAGCATTTTTTTAAAAAAATAACATACGAGATACAGATTCGTATTTACATTTTCTCAATTTTATTGACATTTTTAACCATTTTATAATTATTTAAACATGCCTAGAATTTTTACTTTTAGCTATTTTAATCCTGTCAGAAGGTCTGAAGGTGAGTTTCTTGGATCCCGATAATATCGGGTTCATGGTCAGCAACCGAGTTGTTGAGCACGTCGAGTCTTCCCCTAACCCAGTTCCAGCTAAAAAATTCTCAGGCTCCTTTACCTGATGTTTACTCTACCCATTATTTACTAGCATTTGGTCTTGAAACACTTTGAACATGTTTCCCATCTGTTCCATCATGTGGGACATCTAGAGCAAAATGGTAGATTGATTTGATGAACTTGGGTTGGCTGTGTTTTGAATTTTTGGTGGTATTATTTTGGTTTGCTTGAATTTTTTTCCTTTCCTCCCAAACGCTCTTGACAGGTTTGGGCGAATAATTTTTTTGGGTTCTTTGGGCAACCTGAGTAATTAGCTGGTTGAGGCCCTTGACAAAGAGCACATTTCGGAGGAGTTTTTAATATTTTTTCTCCGTTGTTTAGATGTGCTCCCTCCATTTGAAGCATGTCGGCTCTCTGTTACAGGACCTGCTGTGATGGTAAAATTGCTGGCATCTGTAACATTGCAATGGCATGTTATTTTTTTTGAGCGCTTCAATTTTTATCTTGAAATAGCAGATACTTTCAATGTCATATATTTCCTAATTGATGGGATTTTAATTTAATACAACTATAAAGAGGGGCATATTAGCCTTTGGGCGTCTGTTTTTTAGTACACTTATGTGTTCTGACTTTGGCCCTTGTCTTAATTTCTACAAATATTTCTGTCTGATCGTAGTCTATTGGTAATCCTCTGATTATTATTTTCATTTGCTTTTGGTTCTATATCTCAAAAGTGAGGCATTTAAATTTTTTAACAAATGAAAAATTTTGGATTTTTATGTGTGCATCTATTGTATATGGAAACATTTTCAATTTTCCATTTACCATTCGAGGCATAATTCTTGCTCCAACAATTGTACTAATTAAGTCCAAGAGGGCTGGCGTGTTTAGGGCTTCATCAATAATTATGGGAGGGATTCTTTTTTGCTTTATTTCCTGAGTTGGGGAAGTAATTTCTTCCTCCCTGTTTTCATTATTTACATCAGTTTCTATTTCATTTTGATTTTCATTTTAGTCCATTTGGATCTGGGTTTCATTTAATTCATTTTGAACTGGGGTTTAATCGACCTTCAATGCTTTGAATTTATTAGTCAATTCTATGGGTAGTTGGTTAATTACATAAGTATTTATTTTACTTTTTTTCCTCCTGTGATTTTTGCGGGGAGTTTGACACTTTTTTTTTTTATTTTTATTTATTTTAATAGTGGTGTTATAATGGGTTTCAGAAGTTGCTGGTATTTTGCTTTCTAATGCAGCCAGTGTTTCTTTTAACATTTGTAATTCAGCATCTTTATGTTTTTAATGCTGCTGAAGCTCTCGATAGCTTGTTTAATTTAACTTTTTTGGAGCAATTCAGCACAATTCCTAAGATCAAAGCTTTTTAAATTCCTACTATTAGCTCACACTCTCTCTATATATATCTTGTTCAAATTTTTAATCGCTAATAAAATACTTTTTATTCACCCACTCAAGTTCAAATACATTTTGTTAAACTTGTAGTGGATGACACTTGATGTTAATACAGTTTTTTTCAAATATCAATTAAATTTAATTGGTGAAAAGGCAGTTTAGCCCAACCACTTGGCGCGATTTCAAAAATTACCACACTTGGCATTTTTTTTTTTTTTTTTTTGGTTGAACGTTAAGTTCGTGAAGCGGACCAGGGTAGCCACATTTTGCAAAATTCTGCCAAATAATTCCTGTCTTCAAGGGTGTGGTTGGGTACTGCATTTCAACCATTTAATTTACCGGACGAATTAAGAAATAAGCCAATGCTTCTACTATGTCATTTGTCTTGCAATGGCAAAGTTGCTAAAGCGTCGATGTAGACTCTTCATGTCTTCGGATCGAATCTCGTCAAAGCATAATTTTTTTTTGATTTTCAAATAATTTATTTTGGTTTTATAAGGGAGAAAAAAAATTTCTCTTTTGTAAGATTTAGCAGGATATAAATTTAGGAATAAATACCGTCAGTGACGAAGCGTATTGATCGCTGAAAAAAAAATTCTTTTGTCACTTAATATTGTGATTCTGTCAAATGTATATACATATTTATATTATTTGTAATAATTTAATAAAAGTAACTAAAATAAAAATTTTCGTTGCTGACATATGTAAGAATTTATTAAATTTTTTTTGTATTACTTGTTTGTTTAAATAATCTGTATGAGTTAAATAATAATCACTTATATTCGATTTTAAATTTTCTAGTTTTTCGCTTAAGTTTGGTAGGTTATGTTATCTATGGCATTATTTACTTCTCAGGCACTGAACTCTCCAATGCGAGACAAAATAGCTTTTACCTCTTTTTTTTTTCAGGAGTTCATTTCATTATCCGAGGAATCTGTATCCATTTGTAAAATAAAAAGTAGTCCGGGTTTGGTAATCCAAGAGAAATTTTTTTTTCTACACATGCAAGCACGTGGAACTCAAGTAGAGAAAACTTTAGGTCATTAATTTAAATTCAACACTACATCAAAATAATGATGTAGAAGGCAGGAATAATCACTAACACATTCGCTATCACAAAAATTCACTGGTATATCCTCAGAAAGGCGAAGGAGATAGATTCGAAACAGGCACGCGGCCGTAGCCACCATTGTAGATGGATTAATGACCGGGGTCCATTATTGTGAGCAAAAATTAGCGGGGCTCTTATTAGTGGGTTACTATAATTTGTTGGTCTATGACAGAATCTTCTAGAGAGATAGTTGACGTGTTTAATAATAGGAGGGATATTGAGATTCTTGTGTATGGTAGAATTTCTAACATACCAAGGTGAGTTAATAATCATACAAAGGATTTTTTTCTGAAGGACCTTTATTTTTTTTAATATGGGTAGGTGCGGCAGGACCCCAAGTGGGGGAAGCATAAAGCAGGATAGGGTGGATTACTTGTTTATAGAGAAGAACTTTGTTAGCAAGAGTTAGTACTGA
Source organism: Nephila pilipes (assembly GCA_019974015.1). Lineage (NCBI taxonomy): Eukaryota > Metazoa > Arthropoda > Arachnida > Araneae > Nephilidae > Nephila > Nephila pilipes. Next base: position 66,549 of record BMAW01105520.1, read on the forward strand.
AATTCTGCTAATTAAAGGTATACAGTTATGGATTTTGGTCCAGCATGTGTCAATTTTTGATTGAATATGAAGTTTGAAGGTGATTTTGGAGTCCTGG
>BMAW01105522.1:0-12967 GCA_019974015.1 Nephila pilipes
TCACTCACTCACTCACACACACACACACACACACACACACATATATACAATGTTGATCTTCGAACTAAATTTTATAAAAACAATTTACAACTAAATTGTACATATGTTTAAGAACTGCTCTTGGAATTTTTTTTTTCTTTCTCTATAATGTATTACCAAATACAATTCATAACAAATTAAATATATGAAAATAAAGTAAGTTATATTTAATCAATAAATATAATCTATTGTTTTACTAGTTTCACAGAAACGAATTCATCGATTACGAGGGGGAATTGCAGCATTTAAGCAATTAACCAATTACAAGAACAGAGGCTTAGCGTGGATTTCTGCCACCCGGTGTAAACTCTAAATGTGCCGGTCCCCTGCTAAATCTGCTGTTCCCCCATCAAAATAATAATAATAAAAAAAAAAATATCACGAATACATTGTATGCGTGTAAAATTAAATTACTTACAGTCTTGTTCATTGAATTGAATAAACAAACGTCTACGTGGGTAAACCGCAGAACCATTTAAAAGTTTAAAAATAAACTAAACATTTACCTTAACACTCCTACATATTCGACAAACAGTACAAAAGAAATAAATTTGACTTTTGCAATAATTAAGAAATTTAGGTACACAGGAAATTTTATCAAAGTATGAAACAATCTAAACGCTGCACCGCTCTTCTAAATAACAAAAAAGGTTGAAGAAATTAAATGTCATCTGAACCCTGTCAAAGCTCTATGAGTTGTTCAAGGACCACAAGACAAAAATCATCAAGGGCACACAAGTTACATTTGTTTCGTGGTAACAGCGGATCGTGACCGTTTTGAAATTAAAAAAGTGAAATTTATTTTCTTATTTCGAATAAAATATTTGACAAGCTTTTTAAATTCACATAAATGTAAGTATAAGTTTGTTTAATTCAAATCTTACAACTCTATTTTGAATCACATCCCCTAGTTCAATTGCCTTGAGATCCTATGTAAATACCTATGCAGTCCCGATCGATGACAATGCAGTTATCTGATCTAATGACCATGGCCTGTTGCTGCAAATAGGATAAGCCAGCTCGACCGTTTCCTACATCTGTACCACCCAAGGCCATGGCCCTTTCTGCACCATCCAAGCTACTCCACTGAATAAAAAATAATTATTTGACTCCGATGGGTTTCATTTTATATTAATATTGCAAATACTCAAAATGACAACAGGAATATTCATAATAAGCTGTTAACTACCATATATTTATCGCTTTGCTATTTAATGATAATGTTAATATAAAACACAATTTTTGGGTTTGAAGGGGGGAAAAAACTCTCTCTGTATCGAGCTTTCTCATTTTTTCCTTTTTATAATGTTTCAAATAAACTATTTTCTTTATTTTTTGATAATAGCACCAAAATCATAATTTCAAAATTGTCCATCAAATTTTTTTTTTTATCCTTTTCACTATCGTTTTCATAACTTTTCTTACATTTCGTGAAACATAATATTTTTTCCATGCCTATTCTTCCAGTACTTTTAAAAGACATCCATGAAAAGAGTCGTTTTTCCTTTCATAGTTATTTGCTCGTATTTTTCGTATGGCCATATATATTGATTAAAATGTCCGATAGCCAGCTTTCTCAATTTGAAAAAAAAAAAAAATTGTTCAGGAGGATAATAAACAAACATTCTAGATATTTTTAAAAGTTTATATGTCGAAAAAAGATGGCCACTTTATGTTTTTACTACTGAAAGCTATCGTTTCGAACGCATTAGTCACAAAAATCGTGTAACAAAACCAGAATATTACAGGGGGAAAGGTATTTTAAGCAAAAATAAGAGAGATCTTCATAATCAAAACGAATTCATCCTTCAAAGGCAGATCTTGAGCACGAGTGCTGCATGTTACAAGTGCAACACAAAGAAAATCAGCATTCCTGTCAAGAGATTGCGAAAGAGATCATTCTCATTTATGTTTTAAGGGAATGTAAACAAATAAAGAGTGATTAATTACACACTGAACTGTTACAGAAGTTTCTAATATGCTCGTTTGCATCCCAAGTTTAATCACCACCCTAAAAATGATAATGGATCAGATGACACAAAAATAAGACTATTGCATAATATTAGAGGTGCCAGGATAACGAGAATTATTGCGATTTTTTTTTTCGTTCATTCTTTCAGTTGTTTCCTTGCAAGGTGATCCTCATAAAGCAAAGAGAAAGCAATCTACCTCTAGAATGCAAGGGCAGTCCTTGCCCAAGGTCAAGGGACAGAGCAAAAGCGGGCGGTCACTTTAACTTGATGAGTCCATCACATTGGCGCCTCAATCTTTGCCTTAACCTTGACTCTGTACATAATTAATGATGCAAACACGCCTCATTTTACCAAGGCTCAAAGTGACCTTTCTCGAAATCATTACATGACGCAGTGCTTGTCATACATGCCAGAATCATTATTTCTAAATTTAAACCATATTGACACTTGGAGTGAAGGACATTTAATGATTTCAGTGGGTGAGTTTCTCGAATTTCACGCAGGGATAAAAACAACGATTTCGCAACCTTCGTAAATCAACATGCTACAGGAAATAGTTAGAAGATGACTAACTACTAAAATCTTGACAAATGGGGTCGTGCGCACCGGCATTATCGTGTAACAATTGTGACTCTCGATTCATTAAAGATTCATAAACTTTTTTCGGTCCAAAGGCAACTAATTTTTCAGGCAAGAATGGTGCTGTGTACTGCAGAGGAATAATTCTAAAGCTGAATTTTAAAATTCAATTAATAATTTTTTATCAAGTGACATTTCGACTGCAGAAAGCAACAAATTATCATTGCAGTTTTTCTGTCTCGACTTTTGAGAAGCAATTAAAATCACGATTTATCAAAGTCTAATTAGAAAACTCGTTGAAGAAATAAAGGAGAATTAAATAATATCTTATATCATTAACTGTTTCCTTTAATAATTTTTTTAAACTTTTACTTATGCAAAAAAGATATTTTATTGACTTTAATTAGATTCGAAATCAAATTAATATGTTTACGAGCCATATGAGTCTTTTAATTATAACTATTCTGTGCGCCATTGATATTTCAAATTGGTTTGAAGAAATAAGACTTAAAAGAAAAGAAAATTGAAGATTCTTGCATGATCAGAATTAGGTTTTTCTCATTACTGACAGAAGATAAAAGAATTTGAAAGTATAAAGTGTAAAGCAACTGGCATCGTGAAGCTTAACTAAATAATTTGTTGACTGGGGAAGAATATCACATTTATTTTTAAATTATAGGGTCAGTTTCATTTCTTCAGCCATTTTCTTTGCACTTATTAAAGAAACTCTCGTATCACGATAATACTTGGGGGGGGGGGGAACAGAGACTGTCGAATTTTTCGATATTAATATCTCCATTATATTCTACTATAAATTACTTACCGTATTTTCTTTATTTTGTAACGCATATTAAATGAAATATATAGTTTTATTTAACTGAATTTTGAACATCACGCACGTACTGGTTTTAAATGCGAATTTGTAGAGAGATGAAAAATAGCTACTCTGATTCATAAAACTATCATATTTTCAAAATAAAAAGAAAACCTTGCGAAATAGGAAAACCTATACAAAAAAAAAAAGTGTATAAAGAAGTAACTGTTAATTTTCTTAAGAGTTCGATACTGTTGAGCTGTGGGGCTTTGATGAACACGGGGTTTTTAACAAAAATTAATTAAAAGACAACAAATAACGAATTTATTAAACTCACACTCGTACAGTTACAATGTTACAGGTTTTAACAAACTTTAAGATGAATATTATCATTTTCGAAGCAGTTTCTTGCGTCATGGAGAAAAAATTATATATTATATATCAATGAATGAATAAATGTTTCCTTTCGTCGCACTTAGAAGCAATAACAAAGCTGTTGGGACAGACCTTGTAATTTTTAAACTTGGTCAAGTGACGAGGACGACCCCTAAGCTGGCTCTTCACTCTCCAAACTTCCGCACCACACCAATGGGAAGACTTGGGACCTCGACAGATTCAACGTGCATCAACCTCGCTACACAGTGGATCTTTTGTAGCATCAGAGTTCGAAGCCACGACTCGACGGAAACAACGCCGACCGTTAGTTCACGATCATAATATCTAGGTTACCGCCGCCGCAAACTGTATGTTGAAGAAGCAAAGTTGGATTTTTATGGTAGTAAGAAATATCGGTTGAATTTTATCAAATGCAAAATCTGTTGCTGTCATATTTAAAATTTTTGAGGGCACAACATTAATATAAGTTAAAACTCATTAGATATCATCGGAATATTTTTCATACCGTAGAATTTTAATTTATACTAAAAATGTGTGCAAAAGTTAGAGTTTTGGCATCAGAACATATCTGTAGTTTAAACAAAATAGCCTTGTTTGTGACCCAGGTAGCGAAATCATTTACATTTTAGCAATCAGATGTTTTAATAGGTAAAAGAGGTTCTGGAAATAGTCGTGAATTTTTGATAATAATGTAATGATTACGTTTTCACTTAAGCAAAGAAATGATTGTTTAAGAAACTTTACTGTAAATGTTACTGTGTAAAATAATACTCTTGATTTGAGTATGCAAGAGTTGAAAAGAGTTAAAAAAGTACAGACACGAATTCGGTAAGACAACCGAATATGAACGGTTTCGAGATGGGTTTTGAAATCGTTTGTTTGTGACATGTATTTTATTCATAAAATTTGTTTTTATAAGTCTAAATTGTAAGAAAGTGTTTCTTTTTTAAGGCGGCGATACGTACTTTGGTCATGTTTATTGTAAGAACTACACAACTTATTTTGATTGTAATTTATGTTTATTCTCTTTGTTTTTAATTTAAATAGAAATGAAAGATCTAAGGCCTGAAAGCGAGTGAGAATGTTTCATTGCAAAGGAGACCCCCCCCCCCCCCGAATATCATAGCTGCAATACGAAGTTATCATATCTGTGACGCAGAATTTCATCCTACGTTCTGGAGATGAATTTCATTCTTCGTTCTTATTGATATATATTTGTTCCTGGAACATAATCTTTTGGAATAAGGAAGAATATGTTCGATCAAGACAGTGAAATATCGAAACTGAATCGTTATTCATCTTCGCTGTTCTACATTATTTCAATCGAAAAATTGCTCGAATTCTGCTACAGGACTCTTCATGAATAGTCGATACAAGATTAACGAAATACCTAATATTTTCACCAAAAATCTTACAAATAGTAAAATAAATATTTCTTTAAGCAGCATTCATGCACAATAGCTGTAGATTCGTTCGTTTGATTTCCATTCATTATTTGTGTTTGGAGGTTCAGTTAAACCTCGTTAAGTTGGATTAATCGGGACTAGAGCGGATCCGGGATGTCAAAAATCCAAATTTACTAGAGACTAGGGAAAAAAATGAAATAGAATAAATCTTACAGAAAACTCTTTACATTGATCGATTTGATATTTACAGAAGATAAAAACATCTACTTTATGAATAATAGATTTGAATTTAATATTATTGCAATAATTATTGCATTTTAAATTTAGACAATGTAGTACCGTATGCCATTTGTCCCTGGTGGTATGAGGTGTAATTAAAGTTTTGTTGACTTTGCACAGAATATTTGTAAAGTCCCCCACCTTCTCTTTAATATTTATAGTTGTTAGAAGATTTCAGTATAGAAAATAATTTTTCTATATGCGAGGATGAAATAAATAAATGTTGCAGATTATGCTTCTCGCATTAAAAAAAAATTCATCTTGCAACCGATCCGGGTTATCCAGGAAATCAGAGTTAAAGGGCTCGACTTAACGAGATGCTACTGTACTTAAAGAAATTCAGAATATACGCCGGAAGAGGTTGAATTATACCTAATAATTACTTGACAGAACAAATATACTACACTCAGTTCGTATTATTTCTTTCAGTTGGTATATTTTAATTTATTCTAAGTACAGCATATTTTTCCACTGATTGGATTTCAAGGATAAATTTTTATTAATGACCTAGTTATTTATTAGTTTTCATCAAATCAAAATATGAAATATTAAATGGATTGAGTATATTTTGGTGAAAATTAGATTTGAATTTTGATTCTTAATGCCCTCAATATAAATTGTTTAATTTTACGTGACAAAAATGTCAAAATTGGATAAAGATAAAGATAATAATAAATCGAAAGAATTTTAAGCCTTTAAGACAAAATCTATTCTGATTAGAATAGAAAACTTTTCAAATGTTGTTTATTTCCAAATTTTTGTTAATATCTTAGCAATCGACAGTTTTTTTTTTTCTATTTTTACTCTACAATTAATTAAAATTTTTATGTTCTAAAAATATATTATATTTAAGTTCATAATATTATTTTTTTTTTTTTTTTTTTTTTTTTTTTTTTTTTTTTAAATGTTAATTTTACGAAGATTCTGTTACTGAACAGTTGCTTCTTTAAATATAAGTAATAATGATACATTAAAATTGTCGTCTTCAATCCCATCCCACCATATAATTAGCATTTTGCATTAATTTATTCAGCAATGTTTTATGAAACGTAAATCAGTTATAAAATATTTTAAATTTTAATAATATCTATTTTAATGAGAGAAGACAAAATTTATATTAACAAACGATGATAAGAAAATAAACTAATCAATTTTTTAACATTTTTAAAATGTTGCCATATTTCACCAATTTATTTTGGTATAAAATTGCATATAATGAAAAAATGATATAAAATTGGAGAAGCAATTTCTTAAATTTCGATGAACTATTTCATATTTCTTTATAAATAAAAATAAGATTTAACAATTTCTTCTATTATTATAACATTTAATTTTATGAAAACATAAATTATACGTGACAAATGTACCAAACGATAAATAATTTAAGATGACTGAATTTTTTTTTTTTTTTTTTTTTTTTTGCATATTTTGTGTTTTTTACTCATACTTTGGCAACTTAAATAAATAGAATACTTTATTTTTCTATTTGACATGTTAAAGCTATGGTTTTATGGGATATGCAATTGGTGATTCATTTCACACATTAATTACTGGGATAAATATTAATATTTAAAATTTCGTTTTGTATTCAAATATTTGTAAAAGTGATTTTTAAAAGTAAAGAAAAAAAAAAGCGTAGCATTGATGATCAATCTATTATGAAGAGAATAATTTAATAAACTTTAAATTTTCCTATTTTCTCCTGCAATCAGCGAAAGTTGAAATATGGAACAGATGAAGTTATGAATCGATATCTTACTCAGACAGGATAGACGCCAAGATAAGTACCATTATTATTTTTTTATGTAAGATACAGGACTCAAAATATTACATTTTTAATTTTTATGAGATTAAGTTCGAATGATATTAATATGTATAACTTTTGCTTAAAAATATTCATAGCTTTTGAATTTTTAAAATTTTTCCGCCATTTTGTTCATATCTATTTAAATTAATTCTTGAGATTGTAGATTTAAAATAATATTTTGATAATACTCCTATTCATTTTGAAACATAAGATAAATAATTTGATTCACGAGGGTTTAATTGAATTATTATATAGAAATGAGAAGAAAGAGAATTTTTTTTAAAATCTTCAGTATAATTAAAAAAAAAAAACAATATTCACACTCTGAGATTATTATTTAAATTTTTTAAATAATTAAAAACTATTTTATTGAACAATGAAACATTATTTTAAAATATAAAAACTTTCAAAAGAAATTATCTTTGAATCGTAATTAGCATTTTAGAAACAAAAATAATTAATTTTGAGAAATATGAATTTAATTTAAAAGAAAAGCTACTGAAAAATACTGATTTCTTTGATACAAAAATAACGCTAGATGAGTTAAAAATTGTTCAATGTGAATATTTTTTGTTCTTATATTGATAATTTATGGTATTTTTTTCATAACATTTTCCCTTAAATATGTCGTATCCTCCAATCCCTTTTTAAACATCTAAATTGAGTAATTAATTTTTTCATTAAATTAAAAATGAGTGAAATAATACAGTTAGAATAGGGCTCTAGAACAAAGAGTTTTTATCATGTAGTTTTTTAGTAATCAAAAGTGTCGCTAAATAATAGGGTCACGTAAGCATGGTTGAATTGATTAAAGCTAGTTACCTAGAATAGATGTCTTTAAATACTTTCGTTAATTATCTTTTAAATAACTTGGTTATAATGTTTATAGAGGACTGAAAATGTTTTAAAGATTTGACGTTAAAAAAATGGACAAATAAGTTGAGTAGTTAAAAAAAAAAAAAAAAAAAAAAAAAAAACCCACTGAAATTTTAAAAATTCTGATAATTAAAAAGGTATGTTTTCCTTATTACTGTCAGTTTTTATTATTTTCCATTTTTCATTTCAGTTGACGCTTATATTTAGTTGTATCTCTTCTTTCGAAACTAGAAAGAGCTCTGAATATGTAAATGTAATTCACTAAGCAAAGTTGTCATAATGCTCGAATATAAGTGCGTTATTAGACTCAACTCGTGTCAAATTATTGCACATCAATGTCACCAAAGAAAAAACTTTATATAATGGCGCATATCTAGTAAAAATAAATCAAAAAATTCATTAGCTACCAATGTATCACATTTTGTCGTTCCCAGAACGCAAGATCAATCAATCGTATGTAAGAGAACAGCCGAAACCTTCCGCTAGTCTTACATAAATGACATGTAATGACGTAATGACAGTTAGATCTTTTTATCATTCTATGTGCTTAAATGTAGCTGCTTTCCCATTAAATGACTCGAGATGATAATACAAGCTGAACTTGGAAGTGATTCGTTATGGGAGGATGTATTAACTGACGACGATACCTATCAATATGATTGAATTTTTACATTCATAATGGTAAATCGATTAGGTATTTTATTTTTAGAAACTCCAGCGATAAATTAATTGAACGGATGATTGTAAAAAGGGTTAAGATTCCACACACAAATATGGCGAATTAGAATAAGACAATCATTTGACCAATATTTGCACAATTTATCCATCGATTGAAGAAAAAAATTTCATACAATAATGCAATAGTCTTTGCTTCGTTGAATGGAAGAATAATAATATTACGGGAATATTGTTTTTATTCTACTCACCACCGCCTACAAACCATATTTTTTTGGAATCTTATTCTTTTTTTTTCCAATCACCCATTCAATCTGTTATTAGAACATGATCCAATTGAACACTATGCTCAAATGAAACTTAAATGTGATATTTCTGATTACCTTTTTTTTTTATTATTGAAATTTAATTATTTGATCTAAAAGTTTACTAATTAATCAGTATTATATCCAGATTAAGGTTATTTCTAATATGCTGAATAAAGCATATTATATGTAGTTGAAATATATAAGTTCAAAGTGACTGAGATTTGTATAGCTTACGAATCTATTAAGAAATCACCTGGATTTATCTTTTTATATATTATCTATATTAATATAGCTTATACATAATGTTATAATTTTGTTCTTTTAAAAAAAAATCAACATATTACTTTCGAATTTCTTCCATTTGTTAAGATCGCTTAGCATATTCTGTACATGATACTTTCAGATTAAATCGTTTGTAAGTTTCCTGAAAAAGAAATTATTTCACTTCACATCGTAATGAAAGCTTTGTGTATTTCGGAGAAATCAGTGGAATTTCCATTTATTTTTATTCATTCCTAAACGAAAGCAAAGGAAGTTTTCCACTTCTAGATGACCTCACCAATGAAATGTTAGAATTGCTTTTTCTTTGCACGTACGTGTAGGTTAAATTGATGCATATAATTATCTTATATATATGTAATAGGTATTCGAAATTTAGTATTCATTGCTGTGCAATTATATATTGCGCAATTCAGTTTTGATGCTTCGACATAGCCATTTCTTTTTTATAGTTATAAACCAGTCTATAGACTAGTTATAAACCCTACAACAAAATATAAAACCAGTTCTTTGAAGATTTAAGGTGCTGATATGCGCAGGTGTTTTTGTTTTGCCTCTTACTGATTCCAAAAACTATATCATTGTAAGATGTATGGAGATTTTAACATATTTTAACTTGACTTTGAGAGCTGATAAGAGTTCAGGAAGTAACTAAAAATAATGTATAACTATAAGATTACAATTGGCTTTAGTTAGGCATTTGACCTTCTCTTCATAAATATCCAAAGAAAACGTTTGCCCATTCCAGCACACTTCTTTCCATATGCACAAAAGAATTTTTACTGTTATGGTTTAATTCTATGAGTCCTTTTTCTTAAGTCAATAAAATCAATATTATTTTAGAACTCTTAATTTATAGTGATTTTGAATTAATGTTTAAAATTGCTAAGTTGCCTTGACTTTGTTTGATTTAATTTAAGATTTAAAGAATTGTTGATAATGATACTAGGTAAGGTTTCATTAAAAATTATCTTTTGTAAAAATGTTACATTAAAAATTCCTGCAATGAAAGTTATTGACGATTTGGATCAGAGATAATTCAGGTACAAGGGAATGAAAAGATATTTTTCCTGTGTGACATTACAATTGCTTATATTTATTTGTTTATATTGAAGAGATAACGAAAAATAAGACGCAGGTGCCAGTAAAAACACAACGAATCGAGGATAATGCACCGAGAAGCACGTCAGATTACTATATTAATAAAATTCGATAAGACATACTGAAGATAAAATTAGCATTTTTTTTTTCCTTTGAAGTTTCAACAGCTTCAAATTTGATGACGGTTTACTTATCTGGACAAGGTAGTTAGTGAAAATTGCCTTTCTATGTATTTTAAAAAGAGAGAGAAAGAGAGAAATGCTACTTTTCTTAGATTGGCATTGAACACCATATTTAACTCTAGTTTTTGTTCTTATGATGGGTTGAAAACAAACCAACAAAAAATGAATAGATAAAAAAGTTTCCATCGCACAAAATTAAATAATGTCAGAAGAAAAAATTACTATAAGAATGCAAAAGCTATGCATATATATATATATATATATATATATATAGGGTTTTTACATAGTTTTACATTTTTTTTTTCATTCAGAATCATTTTGTAAGATTTTTTTTTAACTATATATAATTTTTTCAAAATACAATGGACAAAAAAGTATTATAAATCCTAAGATATTTTTTTACATAATTATTAACGTTTTCCCAGACAATTATGGAGTTTTTTTTTTTTTTATAAGTAATTAAAAGACTTATTTTAATGTGAATTATTTTTATAAACAAAGAAAAATAATAATGATTCTAAATTATCTGATAATGCTTTTTGTTAAAAAATATTAAAATGCGCTCTTTTTATTATTTATTTGGAATATCTTTTTTTAAAATCCTTTACTAGAATCGCAGTTTCTAACAGCAAAGGATCAGGAATATCCTTTTTTGAATTGAAAGTAAATTGGTATATTAAAAATGTAACATTAATTCATTCAGTTGAAAGATGGTTCGTAAAGGCTCATAAGCAACTTTACATAGTATAACGTTAAGAGATAATACAAACCTATTGCAATCAATCAATAGGTTTGTATTCTTGATATTAATAAAAAAAAAATTCCAAAATTCAGAGACATTGTGTTAAATCTCTTATTGTTGTTCATTAGTTAACATTAATTAGCTTTGGAAACATAAAGATAATTTGAGGAAAAAAATTTTGAACTTAGTAATAAAATTTTTGAAGTTACAAATTCTTATTATGATAAGAATGAAAATAAAATGTCTTAAAAATTAAGCAAAATTTTATGAAACACGAAAAAAGAAAGGTTTTTTTTTTTTTCTCTTTTTTTTTTTTATAAATTAAATATAACTATATATAAAAAAAAGAAGAAGACAAGTCAAGTAAAAGTAGTAAAACATAAATTTATATTTACGGAGTTATAAAATGTCCTTTATATTCCTTTATTCTGTGACGAAGTTATGAATTTCTTATAAATTTTAGATTACATACAGCTAAGTATTAATTTTAGAGAATTTATTTAAAAAAATAATTTAAAAATTCTACTTAAAAGATTTATTTTATATCCCAAAGAAATTTGTCAATAGTTAGTTATTACTTATCCATTAAATGTAATCTCAGACTCAGTTTTTTAAAATAGCTATTAGTAATATCAATGAATATTACCGTGATTTTTAAATATAGTCATTAAATACAAAACATGTACAACAGATGGCAGCACGATAAAATTCTAAATTAGCCAGTTGTTAAATTTTAAACATATTGCGAGTTTGCAATGTAAATATAAAATGAAAATCGTGATGTAAAATGGTCAAAGATAGCATTTTCTTTATTATCTTATTTATTTTTTTATTAATTCAAAGCTTTTACTAACAATCAATAATGTTTATGATGTGGAAGTGGACTAGGATAAGCAGTTTTTAAAAATGACTATTAAAAACAATGCACGGCCATCAATCACTCTTAGTGTGGGTGTACATATAATAATAATCAGTAGTAGTAGTATAAACTTTCAGAATTTTAAAATTTAACTTAATTTTAATTTTTTAATTGTGATTAAATTATTTTTTGGGGGCAATTTAATTTTTGGGGGTCGAGGTGCTTGAAAAGGATTTATTAAATACATGAATATCAAAAGAGGGGTAGAAACGCCTAAAAAAATAAATAAAATATTTTCGACATGTTTCGTATCGTATTCCACATATTTTTAGGTTTTTATATATGTTATAAAGAGAAACTCCCTTTTAATTTTTATATTTAGTATGAAAAATTTGCACCCACTACTTTGAAAACGTTTTCAAATTAAATATAAAAGTAGTCCATTGTATAAATATTGTATTGAGTTTATATTTTAAAAGTAATCCTCACAATATATTACTTCATTATTTTCTGTTTGATTGAAAAACAAGATATCATTAATTGAAAAGATGAAAACGAAATTTCATAGGGGGATGGAGGTAAGTAGCACTTTCAAACAATTTTCTTATCTAATAAATGCAAGAGAACTGAAGAAGATATATATATATATATA
>BMAW01105527.1:0-12969 GCA_019974015.1 Nephila pilipes
AAAGAAATAAGAACAACAATTTATCAGCAAAGACCTTTTTTTCCTTCCTTTTCTATTCCGGTAATTCGGTAAAATTTTAATACAAAACCAGTATACTGATATTCTACCTAGAATTTTTTAAAACGTTATTATAGAATAGACCCGAAATATATATATATATAAAGCTTATTCTCCCTCTGAAAGTAAGGCATGATACAATAATATAACGTTTTATTTAACTATTGGATTCTTGAATATTGTAACAAAAGTACATAAAAATGTAATGTATTCAGAAAATAAATGATACAAATAAGTGATTCGACAGTCTCATAACAAGTTACAAGCAATATTTATGATTTTGTAAATAACTTAAAACATAAAAATTTTCACTCTGAAAACAATTAAAAATTATATAATTAAAGAATAGTACACTATTTGAATATATTTCTCCCTTATATTCTCTAGTTGAAAATATTCATATTCTTTTTTAAAGATTTTATTAATACTTTTGGTTTGTTTTAGATACGGGTTGTATTATATTTCTGTTTTTGTCATCTGTATTTTCAATATCAACAACATGTATTATATTTGTTTCAACAGGTCTGACATTTGGTGCATCATTCTTAATGCCCAGATATAGGCACTCAATTAATGCCACAATTTTATTTTTTTACTATAGTTTCACTTGCTTTAATGAAAATTTCCGAATCTTCATCATCCTATTTATTATGATCAGCATCGAAAAGTGTTCCGATGTAATTAAATAATAATCTCATCGTTCTTTTATATGATGTATCAATGTTTTCTTAAGTCCATCTAGATTAGTCGCAAAGCGTCTCTACCACCATCCAATGCTACTACTGCAAGTACCGCGCAAAACGTATGAGTACAAAATAAGTGTATTATAGTCATGAGCATAATTTAAAGAACTACCGATACAGATGTAGGATTTTAGGGTAATATTTTGAGATTGAAATTAGTAATTTACCAGAAAACCAGCTTACCAGGATTGCAATTCCTAGACGAATACATATGCTGTTTGAGGTATCCAAAGAAAAAAAACAGTGAGTGCTGAAATTTCTATTCCAAGTACTACTCTACTTTTAATGTCTTATAGGGAATACTACAGCCATGTTGGAAATACACATTTTGGAGTTGAAGCAATGGTAAATTCTTAACAAAATCGGATATTACGTGCTATAGAAGTCTCATGCATCGTGCTTCAGTTAACAAGCTCTTGTAAAATATAGGCCAATCCATCTGTTTTTTCCCCCAATGCCACTCCAAATTATAATTGCTCTCCGTACCAGATGTTGAAATTCAACATGCCATGCATGATTTCTTAAAGCCCAATGATGGACGTTCTTGATATAGTACATTTCATTGTGTGTAAAATAAGCCTGCAAAAGATATAACGTCTTTCAGCATCATCGAGGAATGTGTGTTTTACACGCTTTATTCTTAGCATTATTGATTGCCAGGTACCTTTTCGTACTTCATCGAAGAAGATCTGCAACTTAGTAATTGACGTCGTCGTTGACGGCAGGGACCTGCCAAGTTCTTCTTGGATGAGTAGAAGATAGCTCGAACGAGTATCGTTCTAGCTATGTGACTAATAAAAGTTATCGTTTTCTGCAAACACGAATCTTGCTTCCTTTGATATCCACTAGGTTATTCGACAGTTGTTCTTTGTCGCTGTGTTCCATACCAACGCGATACTTTCTGATACGAGCTTTTGTCCTTCAGTTATCCATTAGCAATTATTTTTGTAAATATTTGAGCTAACTTCATTTCTGATTTTTGCTCTATTTGAATGAGTGATATTTTCATTCACAATACTATATTGAATGACAAATGAATGATAATGTTTTAAAATATTAAATTGTTCGAAATCACTCGCAACTACTTCTCTGAGTCATTTGCTTACGCATGTTATAACCACTTCAGGTTTTTATGCATCAAAAATTATACTCTGTCTCAGAAGCACATATTCAATAATAACATACAAAATACAACACAGGATCAGATTAAGAGCTGTTTACCAATACTAGCGTAACTTATCATTTGACCGTGATCATGTATTAAAAACAACTCAGGATTCAATTATTATTGATTACAACATTCAGTGTACAGTTACTAGTCATTGATACTCTCTGAACTGGAAACGGTATTATTTATGTATGATTTTTTTCTCATTTATTTGTATAACATCAATAAAAACAGATGCAACAGTAATATTCATAGATATTCAATTGAAACTGTGGTCACTGTATTATTTATGTGATGTGTTTTACGCATTTATAATATCAACTAGCTGATACCCGCCCGCTTCGCTGGGCAGACGATAATATTATATTTTGGAACCTATACGTAAAATATCAAGAAATTTTTCAATTTAATTATAATCTGAATTTAAAAATTTTAGAAATTGATTGTCTGTAATAATGGTTAACCACGACTTTCAAAAATATATTTAAGTGTTAATAGTTCATCAATAAAAATGTAATTTAGTCCGTAAATCGGTCGTTGAACAGAATTCCGCATCACCGATGAGGTACTGTGTAGTCCAATGCGTTCCCATTATTCTACATGGCGGATCCCCAGTAGGCCTAAACCATGTAAAAATTGCCAACATAAAAATAAAAATACATTTTTATACATATTTTTTTATTTTTTAAACCTGTTGAAACAATTTTTTTTTTGTGTATTACATTTCTATTGTCTTTATTTTGAATGCATGGCAATTTTTGAGAGTGACAACTACATTTTTATTTTTTATTATATCAATTTATTTATCTTAATTATTACATTCATTATTATTTTATCTTATTCTAATTTTAGAAATAGTCAAATATAAGAAAAATATGAAATAATATGCCTACATTTCTTAAACTAATCAGTAGATAACATTCTTCGTTCGTTTTTCTGGTTGACGGTTGATTAGATTTTCACGTGAACTAACTCTTGAACATGCCATATAAAATTGACCATGTGAATAACAGACACTTTGTACATCTACCCCAGCTAATTTTAAACTCTGCCCTTGTGCTTTATTGATAGTCATCGCAAAGCAAAGTCTAACTGGAAACTGCAAACGCTTAAATTCAAAATGATTATCTGATGGAATTAATGGTATTCTTGGAATGAATATATTTTCACCCTCATACTTTCCTGTAAAAAGAATCGCTTCTATAACGTTTTTTTTTTTAGAGTTTTCGCTTTGAGTCTGGTGCTGTTACATAATTTAGGAGGATTTAAATTACGCAACAACATTATTGACGTACCAATCTTTAGGTAGCCTAGTGGGAAAGGTTTCGGATTCGTGGCCGGCGGCTTTCGTTCAGTCGCGGGTTCGATCCTTGGCCGCCAAAGACCCGCCGTGTAGCCGAGGCTGATGCACGTTAAATCTGTTGGGGCCCAAAGTCCTCCCGTGGTGTGGATGTTAGGAGAGGGGGGTGCCTGCTCAGTTGTCGTCCTCGTCACTTGACCGTGGTTCAAAATAATTATAGAAAGAAAATGTTCTGAAAGGTGATCCTTATGGTTAAGAAGACTATTCAAAGGTTCAGGATAGGATCTAATAGCAGGAATTTGGACTTGATCACCGTTGCAGCACATTCCTGGAGGTTCTTCTATCCTTTTTAAAGCATGGCACCACAAACAGGACAAACTTTTTCCGATACTGGCGATTTTATTATTTGAATAGTCAATATCTGTTACATATATATACTTAAAACCAAAGCTTTAGAAGTCCATGGCACTAATTAAACATTTGAACTTTTTTTCATTGTATTTAATTACAGCTGCCCGATTCACATGGGGGTTATTAGAGAAGTATTTTCGTACTGCTGCTCTATGTACTTCAAGATGGCTTTTAGTATATTTTGAAGCAGCTTCTCTATGTATTTCAAGATGACTTTGAGTATACTTTTAGCAGCTTGTCTTACTTGTTCATATCTAATTGAATTTGTGAATATTTTTTTTCTTCTTTTTTACCTTTATTTAATTGAAGAGATATTACATCATTCATAATCGATTCACTTGAACTTGATAAATTAATGATAGATATTGATTGAGTCTTTGAAAGTAGCACAGATATATTTTCTTGAGGCTGAAACACTAAAGATGACACATTTTCTTCATTTTGTTTCACATTATCATCACCAAGATTAACTTTACTTCTATTTGTTAATCCAACTATTTCAATATAGACGTCAAAATGACCACTATTATAGTTTCCCGTAAAACGTAATCTTTTTTTTTTTTCTCTGAATAGTTTCACCAACAGAAGCTATAAGGCAGCCACTTTGATACACTTCGAACTGATAGGGAAATAGCTCTGCCACCGCCATAATTTCGCAAACAGATCCATACGTGTTTGGTTTACATCTTTCGGTAAAATATAAATCGTTAGTATTATAAGGAGCGCCAGATAGCATTTGAGTGTAGCATTTAAACCGATACCAGTTGTTAAACATGTGAGAAACAATAATATTTCTCATTTTATACGCCATCGATATGTCACCGAACACCAGCAAAGACAGAGACGAAAATAAACATGCTTCGTCGCCAAGAATTTTAAAAACTTTGAAAGGAGTAGGTATTCCATCGATCCAAATATATTCAACATCCATTATAAAAAACTATAACTGAAAAGTAAATATGAAAAATCAAATTGTATTAACCTACAATGAAATACATTTCAAGTTAAAAAAATATAATTATTTTTTTAAAATCAAATTATTTAACAAAAAATACTTACAAAAAGATAAAGTATAATAAAAATTTTTAGCAAAAAGTCACCCATATTGCGTTATCCTTTTTACAAAGGGTTTTACAAAGGGATAACTCTTACGCTAGCAGCATATCTAAAACTGCATTTGAATAGACAGAATTGCTCTTAAAAAATCATATCATTAAAAATAATTCTGTATTCTGAAAACAGTAAAATATCCAGCCATTTTAAAAAAACAAAAACATTTATTTCCTAGAAACCAAAAACTAAAAATTGCCAGAATACAAAAACAAAACTTTTGCATAATGTTTACATTAGGTTACAGTTAATGCGTACATCGCAATAAATATTTTGACAGCTACTTATTTTTTTTTTTTTATCAATGACATGAATAACATACCATTATTATTCATTTGCTAAAAGCCAACTTCAATATATTCGTAAGATTGCGTTTTTACAAATGTAATTTATCAATCATTATTAATAATAAAATACTTTCTCATGAATTTAAAACTTATTTCTAGGTTCCTCAACAATTAAAAATTATTTTTTGCTGAGCAAAGCGGGCGGAAATCAGCTGGGGTTACCATAGTATAGCTTTTTAAAATTCACAATGCAAGGTCATTGAAATGCTTTGACTTGGCGATGGAAGATATTGTGGTGGCGGTGGATTTGGTGATAAATCCATCCTCCATCAGCGCATGAATATTAAATTATTTGGTATTTTCCATTTCGCACGCTCAAATCTCGCCAATTAAACTTAATTGGTAGCAATACACTGTATACATATAAAAAAAAATATATTCCGTTTGGCGTCGGTCATGTCATTTTTAGCGATAAAGTCGCCAAAAATGACATAACCGATGGATAAAAAAAGATTAACGGATGAAAATGACATTTAGGATTAGAATTCCGTAAAATCCGTTCTTAGTGAGCGTCTACATCGCAAAATGAGTAACTGTACCAAATTTCAAGTCAATCGGTTGCAGAGTCTTTGAGATCTCGTGATGAGTCAGTCAGTGGTAAATCGCTTATATATATATAGATTACGAATTTATGAATTAAAACATAGAATTTAAAAAAGGAAAAAACTCTGCAGATTACAAGAAATTGATTAGAAGTGAAATTAACCTTAAAATAAGCTATTCACCATAAAAGCGAGTAAAATCAGATAGTAATATTAATATTAGAATATTTTTGTACTTAAAAAATGCTTATAATTGGGTCTCTTCATTAAGAATTTCCACATTATAGATTCTACAGCAAGGAAAAGTTTCGTAGCATAAAATCAAACGTAATGAAATGATTTTCAAAATACAGTATCGATTACAAAAAGATAACATATGAATAATAATGTAAAGGATGTATTTAAAATGCCAAGATAAGAGTACGTCTTGGACAACAATGAGATATTATCTGTTATTTAAACATTTTAAACTTAATTATACAAACATCATCCGTGATAAGAACGAAAAATTAAAAAAAAATTAAGAATCGACCTCGAGTTCATTCACTTTTGAAACGCGATAAGGAAAACTTCAAATTTAAATTGACATAAAAAGAAAGTATTTCGTACGTAATATTAAATTTTATCAGAAGATGACACTACAATGTTAAATAATTCGTTATCATCGAGATACTGTGTCATTATGTTCATACTAGCATTCAATATCATTCATGAATAAATTATTCTGTGCAATCACCGAAATATTTCAGTGTATACTGAGTTAAAAATCTAATGTTGCTATGAAAATTAGACGAAAGACCCTTCAGAGAAAACATATGTATGAGACTGTTTCCAAATATTGTAAGATTCAGATTGTATTAATAATAATAATTTCTGAAACAATTTTAAAAGTTTCGTAATAATTGTGGATTAAATGGCATGCAAAATTATTTTTGGGAAAGGGAGTGTATAGCTGAACGGAGGATAATCATTCACCGTTATTACAATAACATAAAACCATTATAAAATATAATATCGGAACTATGCATAAAAGATGGAATTTCCTAAGCAATGAAGAAGCGCATTTAAAGGCTTCTATTTTTCAACTTCTTTAATAAAAAGGAGATTACCCTGCATAAAGTTCTCTTGCAAGCACTTGTGATGATCATTCTTGTTTTTATTACTTCATTTTTTGCGATATTATTTCGTTTCTGCGACATTTTGGAAGTCCATGTTCATTTTGATCAATTTATACAAATTAAGGATTGAACTACATCTCTCAAATTTTTAACATAAGTTTCCTCTAAATTAGTCAACAATGTGAGAAAACGATAAAAATTAGTGTAAGACTAAAGGTGAGATATAAAACATAATGATCTATATAAAAATGCGATAGTTCGACTTAACACCACCAAGATAATGAAATTTCGTAATATGGATGAAGACACTATTAGTCCGAATCTTGATTTAGATGCAGGGAATAATTTAATAGTTGTTACAACTTTGTGAAGTTAGGCTGTTCGCATTTTTTAATTCACCCACCTAGGGGACATTTTGGTAAATTGTGAATTGCATATTATCATGATTTCTTCCCAACCAAAGTGAAATGTGATTAGGTAAATTAGATGAATATAAGAAGTGTAGTACATTAAACTAGAGATAGTGATATGTAAATGAAATGGAATTAAATAGAAAAAAAGAGGCTAACGACAGTCTGATTCATAATTATAGATTGCATTAAAACATCGTCTTCAATCGTTGGGATTGAAGCAACTGTTAGTTAAAGTACCAAGATTGGGATCTGCGTGGATTGGAATTCTTTAAGTTTTAAAATCAGAACAAATGATTTCGTAAGCAAAGACTTTATTTATTAGACTATTAATTAAGACTGACTGAGTCAAGAGATATTGGTCAGAATGCAACTCAACTTATACTTTAGTAGTTAATGAAGTGTTTTGTCTGCTCTTACGTATCATCGATTGGGGTTTTGAACTTATTGACTCATTAATTAAGCTTTAAGATGGCTGTAGAATTAAATAATGAAGAAAATGTGCCACAAATTGCATTAAATTTTTTTGTAAAATTGCCTTTTGCTTTCCTGAAGTAAATGCTTATTCATATTATTCATGTGTTTGGTGAAACAAATTATTTGCCTATTTCGATTCTTCTTTATAGAATTTACTGACACAGGTACGTATTACAGACCCTATTCATATTTTTATATATTCTTAAAAATAAAATCCTAATTTGTATCAAAAGCAGACATACATTAAACGGATACACTAAAAACTTTCTAAGTTTGTGATATTAGGTTCTATTGCAGGGGTGGCGAACCTTTAAGTATCAACGTGCCATTTCTTCTAAAAAAATGTTTAATGGGTCAAAGACGTGCCGTCAAATAATTTTGACTTCGTGATTATTGGGAAAATAATTATACTAAATACTATCAACTCAAAACTCTTTATTTAATACAAAAAAGTACATTTTGCAATGTCTCAGTTTTTCGCGTAATTCAAATTAAAGTAACATTAGTGTGACTTCTGTTGCTACAGATTAGATGACAAATAATTTACATTAGGGTTGAAAGATGTTACTTTTAGCATAATGCATGCTGGAGTCATCTGCGAAATGTATTCTAAGCAAACCTTTAATGTTAGCCATCTCTGAAAATAATGACTCGCTGGCATAGGTAGATGAAAATATGGTTAAAATAGCAGAGCTAACTTCTTCAAACAGTTAAATGTGTCTGGTAACGAATTCTATGTTTTCAAAATTTTGTTATTGGCATTTTTATTTATATTGCTTGTCAATCATTCTGTTTCAAATAATTCCGACTATTTCCTCGTTTCAATAAATTTTTAAACCCATATTGAACTAGACTGGAAATCAATCAGCTGTATTTCAAATTCTTCAATTTCCTAACAATCGAATTGGGACGAATGAATTCACATCAGGGTACTTAATAAACTTGAGTGTTTCCGATAATTCTTTGAACTGAGAAAATCTCACTGACAATTCATTGATTGAAGACTCATTAACAGAAATAAATTCTTCAGTGACTGTTTCTTCACCTGGTTTCTCATGTATATCTAAATCGTTTTTATATATATATATATAAATATATTTTTTCAAGTTTGGAAAATATTTGTAGTTTCTTGTAATAATATCGTTCCTGTGTGAAAACATGCAGTTTAGCGTCAAAAGCGTGAATGATTCTATCATGGAGATAATTGTTTTATTTGTGCCTTGAAACTTCATTTTCAGTTCATTGAAATGTTGGCATATGTCTGTAAAAAACATCAATTTGAAAGCCACATAACGTCCAACAACTGTGGGTACTGTTCAATTTCCCCTTCATTTTGCAGAAACAGTCTGATTTCTTCCAAGCAATCAACAAGTCTTTGAAATACATTCCCGTGGCTATGTTCCCAGCAAACATTATTATACATCAGTAAGCCGTTATACACCGAGCTGACCTCATTTAACAAAGCATCAACTTTTGCGACGAAATGAGATTGACTATTCTTGTGACTATACCACCATTACATTATCAAGAAATGTTAAACCACTCTTAGCACACAGGGCTTGTTGGTGAATAATGCAGGGGAATTGAAGAATATAATGTTTTACGTCTGTTTGTAATAAACTTATGAAACTATTTTTTTTTTTTGCCCACTATACTTGAAGCACCATCAGTTGTTACTGAAACAATTTTTTTCAAATCAATTTCTTTCGCAAAAAGCGAATGTTTAACAGCCGAACAAATATCTGCGCCCTTTGTAGCTATTAGCAACTATGTTATCGCCATAAATTCTTCTTTAATGAGGTTTCCTACGCAATATCGAGCAAAAAACAGCTAAACGTGCAGATTTAGTGACGTCAGTGCTTTCGTCAAGACATAGCGATATAAAAGGAGTGGAGTTAATGTCATTTTTTTGTTGACCTGCTACATTTCTGGCAAGTTTTAAGATTCTTTCTTTTATTGTGTTTCTAGATAGAGGAGTATCTTTGATGCGCTGAATTGTCTATATTATTCGATATCATCGAAAAGTGAGAGCGCGCATTCTAACCAGGTTTCCTACAAAAACTCTACCTCTTGAAAAGGTTTACTATGCAGAGAAATAATATTTGCCGCGCTCGTATGACAATTTTTGCCAACGTATTTAATTATAGACGTCGACTGCTTAATTCTGTCTTTCATTGTGCTTGCAATTAATTCCTTTTGCTCTGGTTCACTTTTTTAACTACCGAATTTGTGATTTGTTTCAAAATGCCGTTTCACAGAGAATGTTCTACATACTACTGTTCCAGATCATAAAACACTTACCACTTTGTCGCCTTTACTAATCATGCCATATTTCTCAGTCCACCATGTTTAAAATTCTCTGATACACTTACTATCTTGCACTTTTTGGTTTTTTGCTGAACTAGCCGTATTAAATAATGGTTAAAAATCGTAAATATAACACAAATAAACTTTAAAATACAGTTGTTTCAACGAAATTGACTACTATGCTATGCGTAAATAAACTATTCGTCATTAGCAATTGTAGCCCACGATGTAACTACAATAACAAAAGAGATCACTTCCTGCCCGCTCTCGAACACTCCGTAGCGTAAGATCACTCGCGTTCGTTCGTAATAGGCCTCATAGTCAACTTGGAGATCGGTGGCGTGCCTAAAATATTGTGTCGCGTGCCATTGGTTCGCCATCCCTGCTCTATTGCAATTTTCTCTATAACTAACTCTTTGGGTTCCTTTCTATTTTCGTTTGAAACTAAAATCCCCCCCCCTCCCCAATAAAATGAAATGTGACTTATGTAAATTAGAAATTTTGAAGTTTAATGAGTAGATTTAATAAATTACATTTGTAAACAACGAAGAATTGAATAAGAATGTTAGAAGTTAGTTAGAGATAGAAATAGTGATAAGAAGTGAACAAATGGAGACATCTGGAGAAACCCTAGTTGGTTAAGGAATTCCCAGACCATAGCTAGATATGTTAGACTTTGTGTTAAGGATTCGAACCCTCGACTCCTGTTATTTTGTATTCACCTGGCCCGAGTGATTTGGTTAGAGAAAGTATAAATCAGAATTCAAAACGTTAGTTCAGATGCGTTTGGGAAAATAAACTACTAAGAAAATAAAGTAGAAGATAAACTTTAAATAATCATAACTTTGAAGATAGTAATTTTGTTATTATTATAAATTGATCTTCGATTTCTTCTCATTATTGTTTGGGACTCTTTTAATAGATTAATGAACAGCTGAAAAAGGAAATACCTTGACGAGCATTACACGTTGCATATCTTATTATAATAGTTGCAAGATCATGTTCAGTATCAATGAAAAAATTCAGCTATTGCGTAAATGTAGTTCCAGCTTATGATTGAGAGGATTTTGTACTGAAATTATTTATAATCCTACTACTAAAAGCTTACAACGATCAAAAGGAGTGTTTTTTAAATGGATAAATTCGTAATTTCTACCTTTGTGGACAGTAAAAATGATATATTAATTACATGATACAACAGCCCTAATACTGGGCCACATTAATGTTTTTAAATATAATCAGTTATTTTAATATCATAATTTGGTAATGTATTTTATTGTGAAAATATTATTAAGAATATTATGATAAACTGAAATGTAAAAATCTTAGAAACGCATAGCTAGATAAGATATTTTTGTTTATTTCTAGATAAAGTTTCTTGTTCTTTATTTTCAATTTAGTTTGAGAATTCATAATTGTATTTTTAAAATATTAAAAACTGTTTTCTAATAATATCACAGTTTAAAAATCACTTATAAAATTGTTATACTTATTTTTTAAACAGCACATGTCAGTTCAATAAAATGAAATTTTTAAAATGAAAGTTTGAGCCTTGGAAAAGGTTATATTCAAACAATATCAGTATACGAATACTGACTTTAAAAAAAGTACACCCCTCTAAAAATTACACAAAATAAAATAATAGGAATACATTAAACTTGCGTTAAAAAACTAGAACAACCAACAAATTGTAACTATTAACCCGACCTTGACATTACATTTTTGAAATATCAACCCTTTCTGGAGCATTTTGCAATCTATACTTTTAAAGTAAATTTAAGAAGTTTATCAGAGAAAACAAACAAAATAGCAGAGTGCTGGATATATCTCGCTTTGCGCCTTAAAATTTCTCATTTCGCAGAGTGAAAAAAAAAATCAGGATATGAGTAAGATAACACTTATCGTTCAAAACGAACAATAATTTAATATACGATTTCATATGATTTCGGGGAATCAAGCTCGCAATAAGCTAGAAAAACTTTTACAGGTACATTTCTTACTTCGATATGTCCTGATCTTTGACTCTTTCAATTCTGTATTTCTTATGATTAAAAAAATGGTATTTCAATTAGTATTACTCAAGAATGCATCAGTTTGATTAATTTATCTTTGATTTTTTTCGAGTAATGAGATTCCTTTTCCTACTTGTATATTTGCATTTTAAATCTAATTTTCACTTTAATCATGTATGCTACATTCATGCAATTTATACTTTAATTCTAAAAATCAAATTTCTAAAATTATTTGTAAACATAATAAATTGAAAACTCGTACTAATATACAAGTATATTTTTGTGATAGAATGTAACGAATTCTGTATTAAAAAAAGCAGTAGCATTGCTTAAAAAAGTTCCTATATCGAATACTTGATAAAAATAAAACATGAAATAATTTTTTTTCTTCCTTCCCAATAAAAACATTTAAGGATTTGGGGGAAAAGAAAAATCTCTTTGTAAAGTTTTCCAGCACAGGTCTATAAACTTTGTCGACATACTTAACCATTATAATTTTTAGGCTTTAACGGAAGCCCCTTCTCACATTTAAGAATATAAATCTCAAGACAATATTTTTAAATAGTTCGATATTTTGTAAGTATTTTTTGTACATACAACTAGAGAAATGTATTGTACTTTTTATTAAAAACTTTTAACCTATAATTAATGTTATTTACTCATTAATAGCATTAATTCTTGGCCCACGTATCATCTACTTTTGCATTATATTCAGTGACTGGCGTGTGTTTGTGACATTGGGCTATTCGCGGTTTCTCTTCACTAACCTTGGGGACTTTCAATTGAGATTGATTGCTTTCACTAAACAACCTTTGCCCAACCAAAAATGAAACGTGATGAAGATCGTTAATATGTAAAGCAGTTAGGAATGAAGTGAAGCGGTTGAATTAAGAATTATATAAACTCCGTCTGAAGGAGTGGAGTATCTGAAGGAGGATCAGAGAGGCGTTGTAGTGAGAGGAGGTGA
>BMAW01105528.1:0-10199 GCA_019974015.1 Nephila pilipes
ATATATGTGTATATATCATTAAATTACAAATTAACTATACAAATCAAATCAAATTTGATTTAAATAGTTGAACAATGAATAAATCTAAAACCAAAATCTCCAAAAAATTACAGAAAAAAGAACTTAAAACAAAATAAAATTAAACAAAAATAAAATTTATAACAAAGGAAATGCTATTAACTTTAACAATGGAAAATGTATTATATAAATTTACTACAAATATTATTAGTTGTGTTTCGTACTTTGAAATGGAATGATGTTTGTTTATTGCAGTAATTACTTCAGTGAATTAAATTAGATTAAAAAATTTTATTATATTAGAAAAAATAACAAATGAATTGCTTTTAAATAAATAATAAACGAATAATATTATATTAAATACATCATAATAAATAATGAATGTAATTGCTTTATAATAATAATAAACATAAATCATTATAATAAATACATCATAATAAGTAATGAATGTAATTGCTTTATAATAATAATAAACATAAATCATTATAATAAATAAACATAAATCAGCAAGTTCAGAAAATCATCCATAGAAAAGAGATTTTAAGCATAGTAATCTGCTTCAACTTCACACATAAATATAAAATTATAATCAGCTAAACATTTAAAATATTGTGAAACTGATTAAAAAAACAAATAGAAAGATAATAAATTTTATTAAACTAAAAATAAAGTATTCGAAATCAAGATGTTAAATAAAATAATTATTAAAGACACATCATCTTTGTAATACGTATGCCTAAAAATGTAATGTTGAAAATTTATTTCACACAAGATTAAGTAATAAATCTACCAAAAATCTTCTTAATAAGGTAAATGTAAACTAAAATCTGTATATAGAGTAATTAGCTTATTCTACAAAATGATTTTAAACTTTTTAGCTCTCTTGATGTATTGTTATTTGAATATTGTATAATAACAGGAACTATTTGACTTTCTCAGACAACTTCTAAAATCTTCTAATAAATTCTTCTTAAAACAATTTTATTTAATGAATATATATTTAAAATACGGAAATGATGAGTTATAAAGTATATATTTCTTTGATATTTAGTTTTAACAAATTCCTTTAAAGCACCTTCCTCTTCTTCCTGAATTCCAATAAGGTTATCCACTAAATATGACTAGTTTTGCAATTATTAAAAGGCTCTACTTTTGAAGAAATATCGCCTTTTCCTACCAATCTACAGCTGCAATTAATTTCAAAATTTCACAGAAGTTATGGCGTTTTGTACAAGTATGGGGCAAACAGCAAAGCGAGGTGCACTTCACCCAACGGCTATTTGAAAGCAAGCATTTAAAGTCAAGCTGTTTACTGAATTAATGGAACAGAATCCAACTTGACATTCTGCGAATATCGTTATGAAAGATATAGTTGGAACCCACGAATAATTCTTCCCAGGAATCCCATAACGATAAGGAAGAAGCCATCATGAACACATTATCACCAGTCGCCCTTTATGCACTTGGGAATATCCCGTCTGACTAAAATGCGATGTTTCTCATTTCCTGAGCAACTTGCACGCATTGTTGCAGTCACTTTATCAAGTGTCAGGAGATTAAATGTGCTCAAGATGTAGACTGGAAGGTATATCAAGCACTTACAGCTATGTCAGAAATGAGTTTATGTTTTCGCTTAATGAGTGCGGAATGTCAATTTTCTTGAATTGAATCCTTATTTAATGTATTGGGAGATAGATGGTCACGTGAATTTAGGTACATTTTTATAATACAATAAGTTATGTAACATATTTTCTTTGAGAAACGGTAGCAATTATATCTTTACTTAAGACGAAGTTCATGTACATGTTTAATATCACGTATTAGGTTTCAAGTGGGATGATCTTATTTTTATTATATTCATTTTTATCAATACTTGAAATTACATATTCATAAAAAGTCTAGGAATATATTTTATTATTTGTGGACTTACTTTCATGATTTGAAGCATAACGTTTCTTAAATACATTAAATGCTTTTCAGAAAAGTATAATGGGTACTTGAATATATTGTTTCAGTTATTTAGTGTTAATATTTTTTACTTATTGAATGAATATTATCCCATATGATAGAAACATTAGTGAGATAATATGTAATTCCTTTGAAGATATTTTCTGATTTATGAGACGCCACTGTTATCGGTTATGAAGATTTTGCGATGAAAATTCATAATGATGGAGGGCGTTTAATTATTAAGCAAAAGAAACATTATTAACGCTTATTTTCTCTTTTAAATTTAAAATTCTTGTATCGATAAATTAAAATGTTATATACCATTAAAATGTTTGTCACATTTTTACCAAATATTTTTGATGAATTCTAAGACCATATAATTTAATCTGTATTGTCATCTGTTTAAATTATACAATGAACAGGAAATTTCAAGACATTTCAGCAAAATAAATCGGATTTGAAACTTGTAACATCTCTTCTTCATCTACATCTACTGTCATTTTTTCTAAATTTATGCAGTCACTAAATATTTTAGTCGATGATGATAAAAAAAAATTAAAATGGTCTATTTATTCTTTATTTATGGATATACAGTCTTATGTTTTATAGATATACTGTCTTTCAACGTGCCTTGAATCTAGTTTAAAATCATAATCAAAGTTCTAACGTACAGCTAAGAATAGGCGGCAAATGAGTTTAAATGCATTTAACTAATGCTTTAAGAAGGGTTTTTAACTCCAAACAATATGACTGAATACTAGCTCTAAAATACAACTATTCACCTTTTATTTTATATGTTTCTATTCATATGTATTCATTACATCTTTTAAATTCAATCTAATTTGCATATATTATAATTTATTTGATTTAAAGGAATTGATAATTTAAATAATATCAGGTAATAAGCCCAAATCATAGTTGAGAATAGTGAATAGTCTAACGTTATAAGCCATTTTTTTAAAAAAAATGGATGATATTAACTTTTGTTAAATATCACTGATAACCATTAGATATTTAGCTTACATGAATTAGAAAAAATATGATAAAAGCTATTAAAACTAGTTTAACTAAATTAAAGTAATGATATGAAACTTCTTTTATAATTTATAAACAAATATTTCAAAACTTATTGAAAAAAATCAAATTATTAAAAATGGAGGGGAATTGAAAGAATATAATCATAAAAGCCATTTTCAGTAAGATGTAGCAACTGAAATGTACAATGCTCATAACAAAAATAAGATTTCAAAAGGCTTTAAAACATGAGTAATACAGTGAAATTATTTTAGGAATTTGCTAGAAAAAAGATGAAGACGCGAATGTAAAATTTGAAAAACATTACGTTCAGCTTCATATCAACTCTTGTATCTCATGTCATCCATCATGTGTTTGAAAGTATTTAACAACTTAATGCTTTTCACAACCTATGTTGAAAAGTAGAATTTTTGTTTTGTTGTGTTTCTCAGACTAAAATTCTTCATTCTTTAGCCAATATTTAAAAAAAAAATCAGATATCTTTCACTTTTCAGGTATATGGTGCTAGTAGAATATGTGTTTTTTACAAGTCGTTTGATTAGGATTATTTATGAAATGATGACCACTTGACCAAATTCAGTTTTGTGTAAACGTATGTAAAACTACCTGAAATACAAATATTTTATGTCATTGCATTTTTTGTCAAGACTTAAGCATTATTTCCAGATATTTCTTATGCATCTATGATTATTTTGGAGTATTAAAAGTATTTTAAGTAGAAATACATTTCTCAGAATTAAACACACATAATTATTTCTTTCTGATTTCGTTAGTAAATATATAAACTTAAATAATCACTAACCAATCTTCCAATGAACAGAAAGTCTTAAAGTGATGATAGCTAAATTATTTTATTCAGATTTATGAGTATACACTATTCAATCCCCATCTTACTACCAGTGAAAAGGATACTAAAAGGCCCTTAAAAGATTTGTAGATGATGGTTTGAATCCTTGACACTTCACCAAAGGGAAAAGTTCTTCATACGCTGATAATTGTACATTTCACTTATGGATTTTTTTACAAAAAATTTCTAATTTCAGTTATAAAAAAGAAACTTAAATATGATTTTCTTTTAAGTTTGTTAAACTAATTAATGATGAGTAAGAATAGAAAAGTTTCAAAATCTTAAGGTTTACTAGCACATTTAAGCTCTGGTTTGGAAAAGGGTTCTAGGATCATACATTTAATACAAAACACTCATAGATATAAATAGTTTCCATCACTTCTTTAACTGCATGTAAATCGCAAAATTTAGAAAAAATTATTTGCACTTGTTGTTATTGAAATAAAATGTAATATTTTTTAATATGGTTTTATTTAAATATATGTTTTGAAAAACGGAAAATTAAATGCAATTTAAACATTGTATTAAAATATTTTTAAATTTAATTTCGCGTAATGTGTTAAGTGCAAATTATTTCCTTTTTACATTTTATTGTTATAAAAGAAATATTCAACATATTCTTATATCGAATAACAAATTATTGATATAATAACTTTCTTATCAAATAATTGTCTCAATACATTATGTCAAAATATATCGATGTATGTTAAAATTATGCACCAAAGAAACAAAATCCAGACAACATGTTTTCCGAATTTATAAATAATTCAATGTTAATTCCTATGATTAATATTTATATTAAAATATCAAAGTATGGAACAAAGCAAATGTTCCATGACCAGCAATTTTATTATCTTAAATATAAGTAAATTAAACAAAAATGTTTTTATTAATGTTTATACAAAATATTTGTATGTAATTAAGCCACAATTTTATTTTAAAATAAATGCTAATTAAAAAACACACACCTTAATTTTGCATGTTTTCATTCTTTGCAAATTCATATTAATGATAAATATTTAAGGAAAAATATAACTAATAATTATTAACTTAAGTTGAAATAAAAATAAATCTCTTTTATTTGTTTGATTGAAATCAATTTTAAAGTTTTCTTTCAATACATGATTGCTACTAATTTGGTTTATTTATGTTAATTGGGAGCACATTTATTTTTAACATTTTCAAAAAACTTCTAAGCAAAGGAAAATTCATATATTCAATTTGTAATTTTTTAAAGAATTGAATATTTTTTATGTAATATTTGCATCAACAATACTAATTATAAATATAACTAACATACCCACAGAAAAATATTCAAACATATTGTATTTCAAAATGGATATACGTAAGGTATGTAAAAATGTCTTTAAATAAAATTAATTTATTGAATTTTCATTTATGTACTTAATGCTAAATGATTATGACAATTTGATTTTAAAGTTACTGTAAGCCTATATATTGAAATAATATAAATACTAATGTTTAATTTAAATGTACTTAAAATTCGGAATGGAAATTGATATTTAAATTATTGAGTATTTGTTAAAAGTAACATAAAAAATAATCCATATTTTACTTAAGGATATAATATATTATATTATACTTAAATTATAATAAAATTTTAATATAAGTATAATGTTAAATATTTCGAAAATATTTTTTTAATTATATCTTAATAAAACTTTAATAGATGGAAAGTTTAATTACGATGAACTAATGAATTCATGCAATTTAATTTTCTACAAAATTTGAGCAACAATGGCATTATAGATCTTCAGTAGAAGAGTAGATTTTACTTGAGAGGTTTTGTTTCTTAAATTCTTATGAGAATAGCAAAATGACATTTAATCGCAAGTAAATCTAACTTTAGTTTCAGAGAATTATAAATGAGCTGCTTTGGTGAAAGCAATTTTGTTTCGTAGGTTTATTAAGTTTAATAAAATTAATTACATATCTTTTATGCCGTTTAAAGTTTTTCATTAAAATGAGTCTTTTGTCCAATTAAAATTTTACTTATTCAACAGACACATACATATATAGTGCGTATTTCCATGAAATTACTATGCCCTAGAGTAAAGTTAATAATTTAGTATTATACTATTTAAGTACCTAAGTAGTGTTTTTTCTTAAAATGCAAATATAGCATGTATTCTGATGATGTAGCATTACAAAAGAGGCTAACAAATCAAACTCACAAGTCATTAGATAAAATAATCTAATTAATTTGCATTTTTTTTTCTTATACATTTAGTATGCTGTGCAAAATCTTTAATTGTCGAGACCGTGTTCTATGTTTAGTGTACGATTAGTTCGTACTTGTTCGCGTTACTATGTTTCAGACTAGCGACCATTGATTGTTTTCGTGGACTCAAAATACATGTGAATGAACAACATGGTTGATTTGGAATGTAACGTTAATTTTGTACACTAAGGTTGACGTAAGACATCGGAATTCGTTATACTGAAATTCAAGTTAGTTATTTTAAACGCTACTTATATTTCAATTGAGATTGATGTAAAAATTTAGTATGGGTAATGTCAAAACATATGACAGATTTTTTTTGAAAATATCGTTATTATTGGATTAAATATTATTATTGGATTAAGGATTTTATTGGATTAAGATATTACTCTATTTTGAAAATAACTGACTTATATAAACTAAACAAAAAATTAATATACTTCATTACCATAAAAGTCACAATCTAATAAGTGTCCTGAAATAAAATTTTATATTAGTTTAAACATAATAGTGATACCAACAATTACCAACACTATTGATTGATTTAATATTTATCAATTTCGCAATTATAAGTAACCGAGGGCTATTAGAGGTATACCTCATAATTTTAACCTTCGGTCAAGTGAAGTATATGACATCTGAGTTTGCACTTCTCTCACCAAGCTTTTACACTATGCTACGGAGGGTGAAACTTAGGTCTATATCATATTAATTGACATTAACTCTGCTGAAAGACAGATTTTTAAAGGTATCTGTATCTGAACCAACGATTTGATGAAATAACGACTGCCAAAAGTTTGTAACTGTGACCATTAGGCTGCCGCGGCCACGATATCCTGACAAAATAAAGAAGTGTAAATACTATCCTTAATTAAATATTTAAGTTCTTCTGGATTATTACAAAAATCTTAATAATTATGTTTATTCTGAGAATACATAGCTAACAAATTAATGTCTAAGTACGAAAATGATTTAAAAAAAATAAGTATAGCTAATATTCTTGAGAAGCAATAACTTATAAGTAATAAAAAAGTAAGAGTTGTGTTTATTAAAAAAATGAGTTTGGAGCAATGATTAAACACTTTTATTTAAAACCCTTAACACTGAAAGAGATCAAAGCTAAGTTGGATGAATTTTTTCGGCATATCTGCTCCTGTGTTTGCAATTGTTGGCATTTGGTTAACGAGTTTAAACGTACTTGGAAAAAAAAATGATTCGTGGACAACTGTTAACGTCAAACGGAGAGATCATCTGCCAAACCTATTCTCAAGACCTTCCAAAATCTTATATTTCAAATGGATTAATAATTTGCAGAAATGTTTGGAAAAGAAACTGGTATATATATATATATATATATATAGGTCAAAATTATGGTAATGGTCAAAATTTATGATTAATTTTTTTTAATATATCATGTTCACAAAATATTTCTTATATCGGTATGAACACGAGTCGATCTATTCTTGCAAACGTTCTCTTATAAAGGAAAATGTGGATTCACAGATATATCAACAGTTGGCAAAAGTGAGTTTAAGGAATGACCCATTCAAACTTGACGACTATGGCTACATTTATCGAGCGACCAAACCCCCGCTTCGCACATGGTGATCTACGTATTTCGACTATGGCAACAAATGGGAAGTACCTGAATGTGCTGAAATATATGGGAAATATCGATACGGAAGAAAATTACGGCTAAATGAAATTTTATAAAATGTTATTTTATCCAGAATTACTAAATTTATTCACGGATAAGGTAAATAGCAAACTTCAAAGAAATCATGACACAACCCTGAAACTCAACAAAGAGCGAAAGTTAGAGCTGGAATTATATAGTATAAATTTCGTGCGATCTTGCATGCACACTATTTTAGTTCAGTTTCATGAGATTTTGAATCTGTAGGTATAATCTGTAAGTACAAACTTATGGACACCATATGAACGCAAAGACATTGATTAATGCACTGTTATGTACAGAAAACAGCCTTTCGAGCACCTCAGAAGACGATTTGAACATTTGGAAGAATATGATAGATGTTTCATCATTAGAACAAATATCATAAGTTGGTTGGCGCTTAGTCTAGCTGACCACTTGAATTGTTACGATAATATATCGGACAGTGTTGGTAACACTGAAAGAAGTCACAAATTGCTTGAAAGAAGAAACAAATTGTGTACTCCTTCAAGAAAGAAATGAAAGAAGGGTCATTCACTAGGATTTTCGCCTCCATTCGGGAACCAACCCTCTAATTGAGGAACTTCAGAGACTACAGTGGGTGTGGAAATCACCGTAAGACCGCTCCAAGAAGTAAATTTGATATCTCAAACAGAGTTCCAGAAAAGCAGGCATTATAATTTGGCTACATCTATACCTTTTCATAATCAATCATCCTTAGTAGAGGTTCATGACTCTATGACATCTCAATGATACATGAATGATATTGTGCGGCTTTATGTACGTTTTTTTTTTTTCTTTTCCAGGAGTCTTGGTGCTTTGTTCCAACAAAATTTATCTAGTCGCATTCAGCGCGGGGTGTCAATCCTGTCCAAACACTACGATATCCTTCTTGTTCCTGGATCTGTTTCTTGTATATAATGTTTAGACGCAGGTGAAACGGTAGAGACTGCATTGCCACTATATTTAATATTTAGAAAGCCCCGCGCAACAAATACGATCCAAATTTTAGAAAATATCAGGCGACTGTTTGACTCATTGTCATATTATTTTGTGGTCTGTATTGTGTTGTTGTGGCCTGTTTTGTTTGTATATGGCCTATGAGTGGAAGTGCTGGTTAATCAAGAGCACATGTGTAAGGCTCATTACTGTTTCTTTAATTACTCAAATACTGTTATTATGAGATCACTTAAATTTTATATACATATTTATGGGTATTAAATTTCACTTGAATCTAATGTTTCCTTCTTGGTGCATTATTCTCATTGTCCATAAATCATTTCATTCTTGTTTGAAAATGTGTCAGAAATATATTATAAAGACATTAAATTGTGTGTGATTCTCATGTCGAATGATTCAAGTATTGTTACAAATCACCTCCTTTAATATTTTTGTTAAGTATAGTCTACCGGATGTAACAGTCGTTAAAAATTTAATTATCTTCTTATATATATATATATATATATATATATATATATATATATATACATAAAGAGAGAGAGAGAGAGATAACTATTTAGAATGGTCTTATTTCAGTCAGCATTATTAAAATAATTCAATTGAAAATCTTCAGACAAATTGCTGCCTATCCTAGAAAATTATTGCCTTAGAAATTAGAAACGCATACACCCTTGAGCCTAACAGTAACTCATTCATTATTTTTACCGTTAATTGCTTGACAAACAAAGTCCTTAATAGCTCAAGTGAAACAAAGAATATATATTTCACAATAATTCCGATGCGAAAATAATTTCTTTTTACTTTAATAAATGACCATGTCTTATCTTTTCTTCCATTTCCAGGATAATGAAGTGAAAGTGTAAACAATTTAAAACGCTAATTTATTGGGAATCAATAGCCTTTCTGTTTGTTTTGTGAAAGTCTGGCAAGGAATGAAAGTGGAATTCATAGAAAATTAAAAATAAAAGTATATTTTGGAATTAGGTTTCACTTAATTACAAAATAGTTTTATTAAATGCTTTATCTTGGGGCTTAATTAAAAAGAAAAATTTACGGTAAAAAATTTCAAAGAAATCCCCTTGCATATCTTAAGTGACTGCTCAAAGACTGGCTCATTATCTAAGGATTAGGGGAAAAGGATTGCATTATTGTAAAAGTATGAGCCCAAATGAGTTATGTTAGAATTTCCATGCGTGTATAAATTCCAATAAACATAACCAAGCATTTATTTAAGGTGATTTTGGGATTTAGTTAAATTGGATTTCTGCACCAGGAAATTTCTTATGTTTAAATTTGATACGATAGATGAAATTTAATTAAAAAACACCATTAAATAGAATAATATTCTTACATTAAAAGATTTTACGGGCCATTATTGAGCCATTTTCCTGTGCTAAATATATAATAATTAATAACTTACAATGGCATAACATGAAGTAGAAAGCCACATTACAAATATTTAGAATTATATG
>BMAW01105533.1:0-10471 GCA_019974015.1 Nephila pilipes
TTAAAATGTAATGAAACAATTACATAATATGTGGGGGCGTTCTAAGTCATTTTTGACTGCGGAGCTGTAAGCAGCTTTGAAGAACAGGGGGGGGGGGGCGGATGATCTTTTCTCTGTGCACTTGCTTCGCAGATTCCGGATCTGTGAAGGTCGAGTTTTAAAGTTGTGCAGGTTAAGTTTCAAATTTGTAAATGTTAAGTTTGAAATAAAGGAATATTTCGTGGCCTCTCGTACTTTTTGCCTCTCACAGTTGTTTGTCTATTGCACACTTTCTGAAAGGAAATTATGAGGAATTGACGATTTTATCAACTCCCTTTCCCCATACATACAATTAAAATGAAATGATATACTACTCTAAAAATAAAAGCTGTCATTTTCTATTATGTGACTAGATTTGTGTTTAAATTAAATTTGGGATTGGGAGAAATTCATCTAGTTTCCACAATAAAAATGGCTACCAACTAAATGAAATGACATGTACATTTCATTCTGAAATGTGTGCCAGTGTGCAAACATTTTTAAATCTACTCTCTTCTTTCCATTCAGATGGATAAAGATTCAGTGGAGTCACAAATCATTTAACTAATTCATGATGTACCAAAAATATCCCTGATTAATTAAGAATGCAGCTAATGAATATTGATTGAGTGGTTTTATTAATGTCTCACTTTAAGCAACACGAGGTCTATTGGTAATAGGTCTCGTAATTTTTAACCTCGGTCAAGTGATGAGGACAGCACTTGAGCTACACCTCCCTCTCCTAACTTCCACACCATGCCATAGGAGGACTTTGAACCTCAACAAATTTAACTTGCCTCGAATACATGACGGGACATCAGGCTCAAATCCACGACTCAACGAAAACCTCCGGCCGCCAGTCCGCGACTTAGAGCGCTAACCTACCGCAGCTACCAGTTGACGATTATAAATAATAAAAATAAATTGACAGTTGTGAGCACACACCAGACATTTGCTTCTGTTTACTAGCATCTGTTTGTCAGGAGATTCATTGTTAATAAAAACTAACCATTTCTTTCAATAAAAGTATATATAATGAGTTCAAAAGTCATGGCTGTGATAGAAACTGACTTCACAGTTGATAACTTTCTGTCAATTTCATTACCTTCCAGTTCTGGAAGAAATGATATTCATTCCTGCATATTGGCATGATTTCATATCACAATGAATGGAGAAATAATATTACAAAATGAATACAAATATACATTGTAAATATTAATTTACTTATATACTTTTGTGCATCCCTTTCTAATGACTGCCTCTTTCTAATCATCCAGCATAGCTATATCAATTACAAATATTAAAATATGTTGCCTATTTCATTGTGCTTGAATTCTGAAAGAAATAGAATTTATTCCTGCCTATAGATGACCACAGAATAACATACTGACAATTCATATAAAATTAAATATCAAAAATATTGATAAGTACAAGTATACTTACATAGTTTCATTGGTTACCTGGTTAAAAAATGATTTTACATTCTTTTCTTTTTTTTTTTTTTTTTTTTTTTTTTTTTTTTTTTTTTTTTTTTTGCTTTTTGGGTGGCCGGGAAACTTCTTGCTGTCACCTCTGACATGCAATGTTTTTATTTGCTAGAAATAGCTGAAAAAGAAGTTTGTTTATCAGGTTTATCATTATCAACAGGTTTTTCAATTTCTTTAATAATTGCCCCCTTTTCTTGACTTAAGTTATTTGCATCCTCATCTACTACCAACAAATTTTCATCAGTTGTGTTAGTACTGTTCAAAGAAATATCCTGAAATTTTTAGTTTACAAAACGAATACGTTTACATGTAACAAATTGTATTAAATAATCAAGGCAAGTGCAAGAGAAGGAATGGATACACATGTTGCACTTATCACATTGAATGTTGCAATCACAATCTCTTAAGTTATTAATTTCATATATATTTATTACACTTCCTACTTGCTTTCCAACAGTTCATGACATCGAGGCTGTTTTTTCAACTTAAAAATAATCTTTCATATCACTAGAACTTTTGTTGTGGTGCAGCCATGTTTGAGACATTTTTTAAGTTAATTTCCCACGTTCCATTGAAATAATCCTACCCATTAATTATTTTGCTATAGCAACACAATTGATAGAGATTTATCTAATCGTCTTATAACTTTTCCACCTCCCTCTTCGTATTTTAGTTGTAGATGCCATCTTTCCAATTTCAGATTAGTATTTATTCCACATCCAATTTTATAGCAATAAGCCCACATTTTTTTTTTTTCTTTCTCCATAGTATTTTTGAAAATAATCCATAAATGATTTGATTTTTTTCACCTTCTTTGTATACTTGGAAAAATTCTTCATACATATATTCAAAAGTTATTCTATTTCATGCAAGATATTTTTTAATTTTTTACTTTTTTTCTCCCTTAATTCTGGATTTTTTAATTTAGCATTTAATTGTCTCGCCCAACAATGCAAGATATACTGCATATTAAACAGAATTGATTCCCTTGATTGATTGATTGTTTTGGGGGATATGAAGCAACAATAACTATTATTCCCTTTTTCATAGATTCTTGTTATTCAATAAATATCAAAATATTTCATCTTTTGCAAGAATGCCTTGTGATTCCCTATAAACTTTTTACCCTGCATTGTAAAAAGTGGGATATCGTCCGTCATAAACACTTTTGATTTTAATGTTGGCAAACATTTTTTAATTTCTTCGAAAAAAGCGACCAGAATTTCACAACACACTCTGTTTGAATCACAGATGGCTACTGGAAATCCTTTAGGATTTTCATCATTAACCATTAAAGTCGTTAACTGAAAGCAGGTTAAAGTCGAGTATACGGCGAATGGTGAATTTTGTGAGCGAAAATGATTTAAGCGTGGCCATTTAGGTTATGGTAACCCTGATGCATATAATTTGAAAAGAAATTTGCATATGTCGCATGTTCTCTATTCTTGATTGTCATTTGTGAAAAACGGCACATGGTTTTTAATAAATAGGAGACGATATTTTTTAGAATGACATGCAATATTTCTTTTTCGCCATTTCTTTGTGAGATCAACAATTTCTATTTGTTTCTTTGGTGAAGTGTATTAAAAAAAAAGAGAGAAAACTTCTCATAAATTAAAGAAATGTTTTTTTTTTTTTAATTTTTATTTTCAAGATGCTTTATATATTCAGTCTGTTATAAGCAGTATATAGATACAATAAATATAATATTTAAATAATCAGACGAATTCTACTTAGAAGAACTTTGTATATATGTGTGTCTAGAAAAAATTTAAAAACATCGTTACATCGTATAAACCTGTATTGGCATACATAATATTTACGATTTAGTATTTTACGATATACATTTAACATCATTTTAATTAATTTGCGTGTCATGTCTTAAGCGAATTTTCTTTACTTATAATCAATTACATAGCTTTCCAATATATTTAGGTCTTCCGTCTCTTTCTCAATAACAATAATAATAAAAGAAGAAACTCGCCAACCCTTCTCGAAAATAAAATTACTCACCACCAATCTCTCGAAAAAAATTTCACTCACACGCTTTTCTGGAAAGAAAAAAAGATTCTTGTTCTTGTAAAATTAATATCATATTCGTGAATTTTCAGGTGTTAAATAAGTATTCCAAAGAACTCCCAAAAGTCAAAATAGTGATTACGCAGAAATGTTTTTTTCATTCCTTCAAAGGAATTTTATTCTATGCGACTAAAAGCAATAATCTAAGCTTTAAGAAGAATAGTAGGAAAATTCATAGAATTAAAAAGACGAAAGAAAATTCTCAGTAATATGTCGGTGGGAGCCTTAATTGTGTCGTAATCCACAAAAACTCTTAATTGCAAACATATGCCCACATATTATGCACTGCGTAAGATGCGATTGGATCATGTATTAGTCGAAAAGATGTGGTGACCAACGCTGCCTTGCATGAAAAGACCATTATTGGTTAAAATATGCGTTCGAGGATATTTTTGTATTAATCGAGCTTTCCGCCGTGTTCTTGCTAGCATTGGCCCAGGGAGGATTGGTCGTTGGAATTCGACGCTTCCTTATCAGAATTGGACCAATATCACCATCGTAGATCTCGGCTACTTGTGGTTGGTGCTATTTCTGTTGGAAATCACTGATCTGTAGAAATGATGTACATTACTCGACTGTATTTACACTTATTAGAATGTAATAACAGTTTAATCCACTCGCAAAATAAAATAAAAAAACATAATTAATATGAAAAACTTATTTACTTCGAATTGTGCTTAACCCTCAAGAGTTTTCCATCCTTAGTTATCTGCGGAAATCATGACCCCGAGGTTCTTATGTGGTCCTTTTCTTTCTCAAGCGGTGTGTTGTCTTTGGTAAATAGGGTAACCCACTCATGGGATACCATGACAATCCTTTTGTATTTTTGACCATCCTTCTTGTCAATCATTCCCCGCTTTTTCTTCTGTCTGTCCTCAATCTACATCACTGTTGCTCGAGGTTTGGAACGGCATAGCCAAATTTGGTTCTTTTGCTCCATAAAGAACGCATACACAACATCTACTCACGAAGTCTAAAATTATCTACCTCTACACATTAGTATTTCTGTTTGAGAATCGTCGAGATGTGGGATTAACCCTAAGTAAATAAAATTATATGTAGACTTATAAAAAGAGGGAAGTAATATATTTTTAACATCTTGAGGAAGAGAACTGAACATGCTACAGATACTTTTCACAAAGAAATATTAATAACAGTTGATGGAAATATCTTTGTATCTAATAACTGATACAGTCTCAAATTCTGAAATATTTTTGTCTTACATTGCATTTATAGTAAATACATATATGTATGTATATATACACTCTGAGATATATGTACGTGTTAATGATTTAGTTTTTTCCTGTTTTATTTCTTAACTTCTACGGTATTTTTTTTTTTTTTTTTTTTTTGGTACTAAAGTTAGTTTTTTTCCCTTAAATTTTGGGTTAAATTAGAGGATTTCAGATACTTTTTCCTTTGTTTCCTTATTTCTTGCTTGTTCGGGTATATTGGGCCGTGGCTTTTGTTTTATAGAGATTTCACTGAATGCGGAGATTTCAACATTATATATAAAATTCGTTTCAACAAAATAACACTAACTTAATCTAGCGTCAGTTTTACATTTTTTCATTTTTGAAAGATTTTCTTTCTACGATTATCGCCTACTGTTTCCCCCCCCCCCTATATTCTTCTTAATATTAAGTTTTTGTATATCTTTATATTCTTAAATATGTTTCTGTTTAAGATTTAATAGTTATATTTTTGATTTTTTGTTCTACACTTTCAAAGAAATTTTTATAACTTATAATATATATAAATAACTTATAATATAAACAATTTATAATATATATAATTTTTTTATAATAATTATATAGTTTATTTATATATATATATATATATATATAAGATTAGTAAATTAATTACATAATTTTTAAGCAGAAACTACAACATATTAAATCACAAAATTGAGTTACAACTTTTAAATGAAAACGTAAAGTGACAAACTAATATTTGGATGCCCACCCATTCAAATTAATAACGACTGTCAGACGGCGTGGCATCGATTTAATGAGATTTTGGTTTGTTTCACTCATGATTTTAGTATATTCTTCTCTTAAAACAGTTTTTAAATTGTCTTTACTCGTGATATCTTGCTTTGGGATAGATTTTTCCAACTGTGACCATAAATTTCCAATAACGTTCTTAGAATCATCATCGTGTTGAAAAATGAAACTCGATCCTAAACCCAAGTTTTCAACACTTTACTTCAAATTATTCATCAGAATGTTCAAGTACTGAATTTTCCCATCAATAAACACTAAATTTCCTACACCATTGGCTGATATTCAGCCCCATACGAGCACAGGATCACCTCACGGCAGGAATGGTGTGTTTAGGAAGCGACTCACTGTTAGGCTTCCGCCAAACATAGCATCGCTTCCCAAAGCTTTGCATTTGCTCTCATCACTGAATATAACTTGATTCTAGAAGTCTGGAGAC
The DNA here is from genome assembly GCA_019974015.1 of Nephila pilipes. Taxonomy (NCBI): domain Eukaryota; kingdom Metazoa; phylum Arthropoda; class Arachnida; order Araneae; family Nephilidae; genus Nephila; species Nephila pilipes. The sequence continues at coordinate 6,027 of BMAW01105533.1, forward strand.
TTTGAAATATAATTTTCAGCAAATGAAAGCCTTTTCTTCCGGTTTTGTTTAGAAATGAAAGGTTTCTTCCTGGCCACACAACCATTAAATCTTGCTTTCCTCAGTAATCTTCTAATTGTTTCCGCAGAAGCAGGTCATTGTATCGTAGAAGAGATGATTACAGTAATTTTCGGAACACTAACCTTTGGAGTTTCGGTCACTTTTAGTAGGATTCTCCTCTTGGTTTTCCGTCACCTAAAATCTCTTTTCATCCTCATCCGGTAATATTTTGAACGTGTCCCATATTTTTATACTTTTAATGATGTTTTGATCATATCCGTGACTTCGCTGAAATTCTTTTGAAATTTCCTCAGAGATTTACCGTCTTCCTCCATTTTAGCTACCAGCTCTCTTAATTGAACTGCACTTTTTGGTTCTGGAATTCATTTTGAAGATTAAGAATTTATATTTCTACAAGAAGCTTATACATTAGGATACAAATCCAATGTCAGTAATAAACGAAAAAACTTTAGTAAAATAGGGGTAGCTAATTTATCAGGTTGTGGCCATTTTCTACAAAGTGTATGCTTAATTTTGTGACATCACATCGTGTCATTTAGTCAGAGAATGGAAATAACATTATTATTACATAAACTTCAGGTTTATTTCTTGTATTATTATTTTTTTTATTTAAGGAGTGATTTATCATTTCTTATTTAAAAAAACCTTTACATAAAACATTAATCTACTATTGAAGAGATTCTTAAAAGTGGTATTTATTAGAGTTTTAGAAAATTCACTTTTATAGAAATAGATCTTAATAAAAACCTCAACCAATTTCTTTAAAATTCTTCCCATTATCTTAAAATTATTATGGTCCTTTTTTTAACTGTGACCAGATGCTTTTTGAATACAGCTTGAGGTACGTATACCACGAGCGGCGAAAAGTTGTCATATAATGTTGTTACAAAAATTATAATTTTGTGAGTGAAAGCAGTCCAACAGGAAGATAATTGAAATGGCACTTTATTCACAAATATTTAGAACAAGATGAAATACAGTTAACAAAATTTGATTAACAGCACAATCAGGAAACACAGCATATGTACAAATTAGCAACACAACAGGAACAAAGACAGCCCTTGCACAGATGAGGAACATAGATAGATTTTAGTTTTTTAGTTTAGTTTTTATTAACGTCGCACTAGAAGCTACACGAGGGCTATTGGCGACGGACCTCGTAATTTTGAACCACGGTCAAGTGACGAGGACGACACCTGAGCTGGCACCCCCTCTCCTAACATCCACACCACGCCAACGGGAGGACTTTGGGCCACGAACAGATTTAACGTGCATCAGCCCCGGCTACACGGCGGGTCTTTGGCGGCCAAGGATCGAACCCGCGACTGAACGAAAACTGCCTGCCGCTAGTCCTCGACCTTGACCACTATGCTACCGCGGCTCACGGAACACAGATAGAAAGCCGCCCTTGTAACACGGATCAAGCGGTACTTTCAATAAAGTTCAACTCTCCAACTTACAAATTAACACTATGGATTAATCCCCATATAAATACTTTGTGTGGACTCCGATAGTTTCCCGTAGTCCCGACAAGCCTCTTATCGCGCGGCCAATTCCGACAACTCCACTCGGTCAATTCTCAACGAATTTTCTCAGGATTCGCACTTCTCCATAGTTATAGCTGTTCTGGCCAAGTGTGAGGTCACAGAAAACATTCATGAAAAGCTCATAACTTTCTCTCCAATCGATAAGATTCTAGCATTTTTGAGAAACTTCATTTTGACGCCGAAATTGCCGAACCACCACAATTGTCGCCAAATTCGCCTCCAAGATCCGGGCGTCATTGCCCAAGCTTTCTTTTTTATTCGACGAAATCTCTATAAATGTCTCTCCTCCTTCATAACAATAACGATGCAGGCAAGTTTCATTGCAAGTTCGTAACAGTACCTTTGACAAACCCTTATGTCATTAAACATTAACTCTAGACGAATATCATAGGCCTAGAAGGAGATCTTTTCAAATAAAATAATGAATTATGCGAGCACGATGGATCTTTATTTGCATAACAATATTGGATAATTTTCACACACTCACTCACACGTTTTTTTTTTTTTTCTACGATTAAAATCCTAGGCCTTGATTTCAATTTGTGGTAACAAATCATAAAAAAATATTAATATTTGTAACAAAAGAGATTATCATCTTTAATTGTTAAAGGCCTTTTAGACCACCAAATATAACATTGTGTGGGTAAAAGCGGTGCATAGCATTCTATAAAATTAACCATCAACCAACAAATATTGCACACACTGAAGCAAATGTTCGAAAATAAAATAAATTTTCTTAGTATTATTGAACGTATATTTTCTAATATTTTTAGTAGAGTTGTGACATTGGGCTATTCACGGTTTCTCTTCACTAACCTTGGGGACTTTCAATTGAGATTGATTGCTTTCGCTAAACAACCTTTGCCCAACCAAAAATGAAACGTGATGAAGAATGTAATATGCAAAGCAGTTAGGAATGAAGTGAAGCGGTTAAATTAAGAAGTATATAAACTCCATCTGGAGGAGTAGAGAAGGAGAGGAGAAGGAGGATCAGAGAGGCGTTGTAACGAGAGGAGGTGGAATCTAAATGCTATAAGTATTGAAAGGCTGATTTAAAGATTAGAGTTGAGGTCCGAGTGTAAACCATTCGGATTGAGAATTGTTCTAGTGTTTTCAGCAGTTGTTCCTGATTCAGAATTGCGGTTGGTAAGAAGCTGTTAGTTTATTATTGGTGGGTTGAATTAAAGTGTTAATAAACTTAACCTGGAGAGCTATATTATTATTGTCTTAGTGGATATATATTAATAAATGTTGAAAGCTGTTTTGATGGTTCTATAATTATTGGTGTCGTATTGTTTAATATTAGATATTAGTGATGGCACAAGATAACACCCGGGGTAACCGGATGTTACAGAGTAAGCAGAATATATTAAGAATGAGAAAATATGAAGGGGGGAAAAGATAGATTTTCAGTGTTAAAAAGTTAATATTAAATAGTGAGTTTACGTAGTTTTTGTTTGAAAAATTTCCAAATAAGAATGAAACTTGTAACAAATGATGGATAAAATGAATAAAAGAAATCCTAATTCACGTTTAAAAACTTTGTATAAAGAGATTTAAATGTATAATTATGATTTTTTTCTGAAAGGACTCTACTCTCGATCATTATCTAGAATCCAATAAGACAAAACACGAAATTTGTTAATAATCTTTAAGCAAGAATTTTTATATATTCGAAGTTTAAAAATAACTTAATAATACTCTCTCGAAATAGAATTTACTTTCATGTATAATTATTTTGCCGCATGCATGTTATTATGCATGATAATTTTTAAATTAAAAAGGATCGAATAAATCGATTACTCTTACTTACGGCATTGAAATGTTTATCCTGTTATCATTTTGAAAATATATCTTTTATGCCTGCTAATAGTTTTAAAAATGATCGTGATTTCATTTTTTTCTTTTTTGCTGAATACAATTACTTTAAGTCTTATCCATTATCTTATCAAGATGAGCTCATTTAATTTTTACTATTAAAAAATGCTTGTCATTCAAAGACAATAATGATAAGAATGAGGAACTTTTTTTCGCGTATATATCTTCTCTGATGTTAGAGAAATATGAAAACTTGATTATCAGCGTAACATTTTTATCAGATAGGAAGCCTTCCGTTCAAAAAACATCCAGTAATTAAACCACTTGAGAAGAAGTGTCCGTTCAGCGTATATACCAAAATATAATGCTTTGAAATTTACTTGAAAAAATGATGGAATACTTAAACAAGTTTCTGATTCCGAAGTTGAAAAGTGGTTTTGAAAAAATGGCTTTGGAAGTAAATGTTACTCAAAATCAAATTTATGTTGGAATCGGCGCTTTCTTTGTAGCCTGCTTGGTTGCGAATTTTATCAAGAGAATTCGAAGCAACTATCCACCCGGACCGACTGGATTGCCGATTGTTGGATATTTGCCTTTCCTTTCCGAGAACATGCACCTGGATTTTATTGAATTTGGGAAAAAATATGGAGACATATTCAGGTGAGCCAATGAGTTCTTGTGGAAATGGACCGTGTTATTATTTTCATGCATTTAAGCAATATTAAAATTAATTTATCTTGTTCTAAGGTTTTGAAACTTTACTTTTTTACAACGTTTTTCTGAATTTCACTTGGTGTGTGTGTGTGAGTGTGTGTGTGAGTGTGTGAGTGTGTGTGTGTGTCATTAAATTTTCGATCGTTAATTTAACCAACTTCCCATCAAGCTAGAGCTTTGAAATTTGGGGAATCGTTCGTACTCGCCTAACAATGCAATATTTAGACGTTTGCGACAAGTTTTAACTAATATTTCAATAATTTTAATAAGTCAAAATATTCTTTCCTCTAGGCGCTTTTAGGGTTG
>BMAW01105535.1:10402-30972 GCA_019974015.1 Nephila pilipes
GAATGTAATTTATTTTAATGCAAGTAGTGATAAACTTCTTATAAATAATAATTTTTAGTTTAATTCAACTTCTTCAATTATTATTTCTATTGTTATAATTTATTCCTGAAATATAAATATGCCAAGAGCCAACTGTGCCATACTTTGCCATATATGCCAACTGTGTCAAACTTTTCATAAGTGTTCAAACTAATTCCATTGTCCACAATTTTCATCTGTATATTTTAATATTCCCTTTCCTATTTACTTTTATTAGTTTTAATTAGATTTTTAAATTTGGTCTATTTTCAGAAGGCTTATTGTAATTTAAATTATATATATATATCACATTTATATAGCTATATATATGATAAAATTATCTTTGTCAATATAATAGCAGATATTAACCAAAATATTACTCGTTGGTCTATCTTGTAGAATACTCATAGCTTGTTCAAATTTCTGATGTTTAAAAATAATATAATTTTCTCGAAGAAAATTATTCACTAAATTTTTAAATTTATCATTTATCTACCGAATCAAAAAGGTTTAATATCTGAGCTATGAATAACAAATAAATCTTTGTCTTTTGTTTTCTTAACAATATCTAAACTGTTTTAAATGATAGCTGTTTCATTAAATTTATTGATAGTGTCTTGTAAGATTTTTGCAATAATTTATCAGCATTTTTGATTTAAGTGTTATATCAGTTAATGACAGTTAGAAATTGAATGGAGTCTTTACGAAATTTTGAAGTATTAAAGACACGAGGGAATTTAATTTTATTAATTTGTAAACCTATTTTTTGTATAAAGCTGTAAATCTATTATTATTCATTTGAATATCTCTAGAATTATTTTCAAAGTAATCATTATTCTCTTTTATATGTTTATAAACAATTAAATGTAATAATATTTGCACACAATTGTATAATTATGTGTGATTTTCTCAACATAATAAATAATAACGTTTTTTCTTAAATCTAAAACGTGTTTTTTCAACACGTAAATGCATGAAATTTTATTTTCAATTACAAAAATTTAAAGTAAACCAGGAAAGGGGTGTAGTTAATGAGAAAAATACTAAAGAAATCCGCATAAGAATTTTTTTTTAATTTTTAAAAAACCCCATATTGATCATCACAAAAAAGCTATATTTATCTTGCATAAATTTATCAGTATATGCAAAAACATAAATATTATTCATTACTCTTAACTTGTTTGTATCTAAAAATAAATTTTCTTGTGTGTTTTTATTATGTATTATGTAAATTATAATAATTCGTAACACTCGCCGAAATAAAATTGTACTCAAATAGCGCACCAACAATGAAAATTGTCACAGACAAAGAAATAAACTGTCAAAGAATCTAGTTAAGGATTCTAACGATAAAATATCGCTATGGTAAAATTAAAATTAAAAAAAAAATACTATGTAAAGATTGCTACATTGAGAGATATGAGGTTATAAACATTCAATGCAGATTTATATCGCTATGAACTTGAGGGTTAAATATTTAGTATTTTAGTACCATTTTTTCAGTTTTAAAAGTTATATCGTTAATAACTTTGTAAATATAGTATTTATGATCATTAAATATTTCTGCTGAGAAAATATGTTTAATAGCAATATTATCAATTAAATTATGGACCTCACATAACAAATACTCTTCTACTACTACTTGACTTTCTACTTGATATCATAATCCGAAAACCTGCTCTCATTTTCATAATATGTGTCAATACTCTATGCTTTACTATTATGACATGTTTGACAGGGTAAGGAGTCATCTAGCTTTATTCGTGCAATAAACGGCAATGCGAATATAAATCGAGTTTATGGTACCATACTATATTAGCTGCTGTATTCTCTTATCTCGTATGTATAATAGCACAATATGTTAAGCATCAATTTTCTCATTGTAGAATTTATTATGTGACTTCTTTCGCAATAGCTGATAAACTTGAGTTTGCTTAGGAAGGATATACATATGAAGAATACTGACATGTGATTACAGTGTAACTAAATGTTGTAAAAGTTAAAAATTTTAGAAAGATTGTGTGTAGAGGTACAGATTTCTGAATTACAATTTCTAATAATTATAAATGCTTCAAAGAAAAAATAAATGAAGACATTGATAACTTTTTATTTAATCTGTCGTTAGAAATCATTCACCTGTTAAAGCTTTTAAAAATATAAATTCTATAATTAAAAGTGATTAAATATCTGATATTTATAAGGAAAAAGTGCACTAAGCTTAGACATCTAAAAGGCTACATAAAAAATTTCAGGATGAGTCCATTATTTGTAATATTGATAAGGTCCGAGATAATTATTTGCAAAATGCTTTATGTTAATATTACTGATAAACATCTTTTTAATAAATATGTTCTTATTAATGTTCCCTATTAATGGTTGAAAAATCACCAAAATAGTTAAAGCAGTATGTAAGAGAATAGGTTATGTTATAATTATTTTAAACTTTCCTCACATTTGTTTAACTCTTAAATTCCATAAAGTATCTATTGAAGAATTTTGAACAGTGACTAATAGTTTACAAAAAGAACAAGTCTTACAAAAGATTTCTCAAAGTACTGTAGATGCATAGTTTTGAAGTAACACTGTTATTGCTTAAATAGTTTTGAAATTATTAATTACATAAAAAAATGAAGAGACATTTAAGAGATTCAAGGATTTAATTATTGCTATCATCATTAATTTTAAACAATTAAAATTAATAGATTTATATCTTTTGAGAAAATTAAATTTATTATTAATATTATTTTAAAAGAAAAATATATTTATTATAATAAAAGTGTAAATAAATTAAAGGTACACCACAGGGTGGTCCAGCAAGATTTGCCAGAATTTATTTACATTTATATGAACGTAAACTTATAGACACCAATAAGTTCCTTTTCATATATAGCTGACCTTATAAATTTTCGAAATATCTTCAAACCGCATTTTATACCGGATTTATCTTTATATTATGATTATTTAAATCTGATTAAAACTAATAATAAATTTTTATTAAAGAGGTTTATTTAGCTATTAACTTAATATTTGTTGATAATAGAATTATTGCAATAGTTTTGACATGAGAGAAACTACATTTTCCAAATTAATAAAGCTCATTTCTTTCTTACAAAAATTTAAGCTTATATATATATCGAAATATATATACAATTTTTACTGAGAAATATCAAGCAGTTAATAGGCTTTAAATTTTCAAAATGATTTAAATATACTTATTTTACATGTGCTAAGGATGATTATTTTCATAACATTTTGGAAACAAATTTAAAATATTAAAATTATAAAAAAATGTTAACTTTTTATTACTTTTTAAAACAAATGTTTTATAATTGCTGCTTTTATTTCTATTTACTTTCTTAAAATTTACTTTTGCTCTTTCTTTTGATTTTTGTTCTTTAATTAGACCAATTTATGAAATATATATAATTATCTTATGGTTTTCGTTAAGTTCTAAAACTACTTAGTAATGACATTGGTATCTTTTGCCTAATCATTTTGAATTTAGCACAGGAATCTTGTCAATCATGTTTGATTATAGTATTTATATTTTGAGTGAGTGAGTGAAAGTGAAGGTTATTGGCGCAAGAGCCAGATGCGGTTATGCTGCGTCAAACAAGATTTAACTGTGATCTACACGTGAGAGAATTGAAAAAGGAAAATATTAGTTAACAAGAAGGAGTGTTGAAAAAGAGAAGGATCGCTAGAGTGTTCCGGAGGCACGTCACCCTAATAAACCCAATGGAAAAGAAAAAATATCATAAGGGGGCCTAGGGGCTATGATGCCCATACTTGCCTGAAAAAGGCAAATCACTGAGACCACCTGAAATAATACCCAGGGGCAGGGAGCCCGACTATACCAAAACACGCTAGGTACCCATTTTAGTCGCCTCTTACGACATGCATGAGCTACAGTGGGACCATTCTGTCACACTCGGTCACCACACGGGTCGTTTATATTTTTATCTGATGTTAGTAAGTTTTCCCATGCTTTTTATATTGTTGTCTTTTTTTAAGTTTTATTGTATAGTAATATAATTTCTTTAATTTTATTATGAATAAATCTCTTAGGAATTTTCCGGGTTTGTTCATTTGTTTTCTTCTTAATGATATTATAATGAGTTATTTATACCTCTGTACAATAGTATTTTTCATTATATAACTGTTTTTATATAATATAATTGTTGATTGAGGACAATTTTGTTAATAATTCTGGAATACAAATATTGCAAAGTTAATTATATATTACTCCATTTCATATTGCTTTTCTTCAATTTTTTACATTTTTCAATTTCTTTACCTCATCTATAGATACTTAAAATGGAAGTCATTTTAAGGTTTTGTTTAATTTATTTTCATTTGGATATTGATCTGCTGTGTATAATTCTCTCTTATATTGTAATCTTATTTTCATTCAATTTTTCTTCGTTTGCACTATCAGTATCTCTTAATGTTTTTCCGAAACTATACACCCACAGGTAATTAAAGTAACACAGGCTTAACAACTGTTTAAAAAGTCAAATCTTATGAAAAGTCCAGCAGCAAGGTGTAATAAAATTGCATCAATTCTCACTACAAGAAATTTCCGGAATGAGTAATATTTTTTTTTCTTACGCAAAGGTATTGTCCACACTTTAATGCGAATTTCATCTTTGCGAAAAGTACTATTTACAAAAAGATAGCTGTAATTGTACACACAATTCAATGATCTGTACACATTAATAGTATACTTTAATAGACATTGCAAGATAAATGTTAAAAATGAAAGTTTATGTACGAAAATAATTACTTAAAGTATTTACATAATTCACAATTTTTACAACAATGATTCCAATTATAGATTTAATTTAATTTAATAATATATTTAATTATCATTGAACTAATAAAATTGTGTACAAGAAATGTACAATGGGTTATTACCACAGAATCTGAAAATTTCTTTTATCGCTGAAAATAACATCGGAGCTGGAATTTTACTCTTTAGTTCCTGAATTTATCCAGTTATTCTTCGACAATTTTCAACAGAATGATACGTAAATTACGAAATTATACTTAACACGAAAGAGTTAAGTAGGGTCATGTCAGACAGCTTTTAAAAAAGTGCAAAACATTCCTAGCTAACATTTTATGATTTTATTCTTAAGCTCTAAGGTGAATAGAAATACGATAAATAAGAAAATTATCCTTCTCTCAATTAATTTTTTAGGAATTAATTAGTTGAAATATTAAAACTGTGTGTGGGGGCCTTCTATTCTTTTAAATATTGGCTTCATTGAAGTTATTTGCATAACGAAAATAACTAAATCCTAGATTTTCCATACTTTTATCATGTTTAAATAGTTAATTTCTTTCTGCCAAGTATTTAATGTACATATAAAATGAATTAAAATAAATTTACATGCTTTACAATTATGTGTAAAATATGTAATGCATATTAAGTTCTTTTAGATTTCATAAGCACATCAGTTACAGCATGAAAAGTGCTGAAAGAATTGCTTATTAGTTTAATAACCTATAATTTAGATAACAGATTTGTCTGTCATTTTTAAAGTATGTTTCTAGAAAGTGTTCCAACTAAAAAACTTTCGAATGCTACTAATTAAACCTTAAATTTTTCTTATCTAGTTCGTTTGATCAAAAGTTGGGTGACAGAAATAAGGCACAATGTGTAGGCATCATATTTGTTTAAAATTGTTCTGTCATCTTTATTCGTATTGGCAAAAATCTTTCGAATACTTTTTAAACCAGGATATTTCCTTTTCTATTTCACTGATAAGCTCGCTCTGCAAAAAATTGAAGAAAAATATATCGAGTTAAGTTTAAAGACCTTTCTTTCGGTTATATTTTCTCCCAACATTTCCAAAAAGAGTTTCAAATCGGGGTTGCAAAAGTTTTTGGTATATGTACCAGGTGCTTGAGATAGGTTTTTTGAGATTTTTGATAACAGTCACTTACAAAAAGAGATTTTGTGTGGGTAAAAAGAATAACATTTTGACGTTTACATTTCATAATTTTTTCCTCATTTTTTTTAAATGAAGTAATTTCTTCGTTAGAGGGAAATATTTATCTTAAATATAGCTGAAAATTACATTGAAACTGTGTGAGCTATACAAGTATAAACAAAGTTCTGACATTCTTAGCAAAATATAGGGATTTTCAGTATAAGTGTTTGCAAATTTATGGACTTTTCTACTACACGTAATTTGGTAGTAAAATCTTAAATCAAATAATATACTTGTAAATTAACAGGAATTCATTAAAACTTTGAATGCGTATTAAAAATTCAGTACAATAAAGCATTTTATTTGATTCTTGTTTTCTGCCCCAAATGTATTTGAAGATAAATTGTATTCTGAACATAAATATTATAAGAAAATCAAAATTTATTCTGAAAATTGAAAGTAATATTTATACTTGGGAAAAAATTTAGCATATAAAAGAGAGAGTCAGCTAAAAGTGCTTAAAACTACATAATTAAATACGATTTCTATTTTACAATACGTGTTAAAAATGCGCTCTTAAGAAACGTAACGGATAAATAATTTAGTTTCCTAATTGGGATCTAATTTGTTTATACAATATAATCCCACCGCAGAAATAGTTCTTTCAGATTCTGCACTTGCTGGTTCAATAATTATTGAAGAATCATACGCAATTTGTGAACATATTTTCCTGTTAAAAATACTCCAACTATTTTTAACGACTTTATTAATATTGATCTTTTATTTTGTGTATGCCAAATTAGGAATTTCTTATTGTATATACTTCTGCTTTGTTTAGATCAATAAGATTATGTTTCTCTTTTATGGATATTGTAAATGTAGATTTTCAAGGAACTGTGCACACTGAATTTTCGGTATCAGTGACATTAATTATTTCTTTTTCAACCCCAGCAATAAGAGATAAGTATTATAATTGTCTACATAATGTACGACTTACTGCATAAGAATACGGAATTACCAGTAAAATTTGAGACTCGACATTTACCAGAAAGCAGATAAAATGGTATTGCATTCTCTACTCAGTATGACGAGTAGTGAAAGATAAAATGAGAAACTTTGATATTGAAAATATTTGAAATTACAATATAATAAATTTTAATATTGACAAGTATTTTTTGAAACGCATGTTTTTATGTATTTTGTTGTTTTCTATTAAAATAAATACTTCTATGAAACTTCCTATTTATTGTTTATTAAATATTCAATATTGTAACAAATACAGATAAGGAACATTTTTCAATCAACCCTTTACTTAAAGGTGTACTAAAAGTTTTATAAAAATTTTTAAATGCAAAATAACACATAATTTAAAAAGGCTATAGGTATTGAAGTAAAATATCTTTGTAACTACTGATAGGTTATGTACCACAGCTACTTACTTATATATGAGATCAAAAGGATTATCATCGTCTCAAGTGTTTATAAATGATATATTATTTTGCTTATAAAAATATTTTTATACTTTATTAATACTAATAGTTTGATTTAAAATTGTTTTTTTTTTACTTATAAATACTTATATATTTTTAGTCTGATATTTAAACCTAATAAGAAATTACGAGCTTTACATGCATGCAAATTTCATCTGAATTGGATGTTGATAACTACAAAGATCAGGCTCCCCAGGCACCCCTAGCTTAAAAATACTCTATTGTCATCAGTGGTGTATTATCATCAGAGTTATGTGCATACAAAATTGCAGCTCCATTGAAAGTGGGATAAAATTCTAATAAAAAATCCAAAGTTCAGGTTCCCAGTATCTTTCCCACTCTCCCCTAGGCCGTCATTGCTTGAATCTACCATGATATTTTATTTTCATCGCGTTATATGCTTATGCAAAATTTAAGCTCGATCAGATAATAGCAAATGGGTGAAAAGTCGATTACAAAGTACAGAGTCCGGGATCTCTCTCTCCCAACAATTTCATCACTCTTTGAGCAAATCATATAATCACCTAAAATCACCGGAGTTATACGTGTATGGAAAATGTCAATTCCATCATATTACACGAAATGGGTTAAAATTTGAATGCAATATTTGAACTGGAATTACATATATGCATGTAATCATGGTAAGTTAAATTAAAGTTACCCATTTCATTCTAAAATATATATGAAGAAAAAAAAAACGATTAAATTTGTTCAAAATGTCTGAAATTTATTCTTAATAACTTAGAATTAATGTAGTTACAAAACATTATAATTAGGATTTCGTTAATTAACTGAAATATTAACTTTTTTTTAAATAAATAAAGTAAAATGTAACAATACAAACTAATCTTGTATTTCATACAACATATTTGTCATTTGGTATAATTATATATTGCAAAATTTACTGAAAATATAAGATAAATTTTGATTTTAACCCGGTATATTTCAAATGTACTGAAACTAATTTACGTTGATTCAGCGCATTGAGAACATTTACGTATTGTCTGAATTTAATATGATAGGTGAGATAGGAGCTATGTAATATTTATATTTAACAATATGGGGCGCAATTTGCATTAACAATAATGGAAATTTTTTTAAAAATATTGTACGCCATTTAAAAGGTTTAATAAGCATGAATCAATAAGATATATTAATAAATTAAACTGTTTACATAAAATTATTGATTATTTCAATTTAACCAAATACTTCTATCTCAAAGAGAAGTAACACTATATGTATTATCGTTGTATAACTAAATTAAATAACATAAAGGCTAAAATAGGTGTAATTATCTTCTTAAATTAGTTATTTGAATATAGTATTATGAAACATATTAAACTCTCAAAACACTTACACATTTTGATAATCGCACTCGTTTTATCAGAGCATATATCTAGTTCTTTTTTTTTCTTCAAATTAATTTTCTCTCCTATTGTCGGAACGGAAAATGTTTTGTAGTAAAGTTAACTAAAAGTTGATGTGCTACTCCAAGGTGCTACAAATGTGCTCTAAAATTATAAAAATATGTAGAAGGTGATATGTACTACTTCATCAGTTCTTTTACTGTATAAACCTCTTAGTAGGACGAATTCTGTAACATGATTTTGATAAACTAAAATGAATTTCATATCACGGTCAGGATTGGACTGCATCGAGAATTCGTTTCGCTATGCACAATTCCTTTGATTACAATAAACTTTTTAATAGTTTTTTGTTTGTTCTGACATGGTTCACATAATTTCAAATACATGATGGTAAACTCTACCGTTACATTTTTGTAATTCCGATTTAGCTCCTTAATCATATGGGTTCTTCCACTATGGTCGACTGCAATATGAACATCGTGTATGGCGTCAAACATTTCATCAATTATAACATAATGCAGATTTCTGTTTCTTCAGTAAATAATGGTGCTATAAGTTTTTCTTTTCCTACATTATTTAAGACATCATAGTTTTTCAACTTTCTGTACTGAACTTTTCTATCTTCAAATTTATTGCTTCATTCACTTTATTTATTAAAAAAGTGTATTTCTCATTTTTGTTAAATAAAAACTTTTATCGTGCTTATTTTCTACACAGATTACGACAAAATGTTTTAAAGATTTTCCACACAAGATCACTCATTTCCCAGCAGTAAAATAGTAATAATAAAAAAAAAAACTCAAAATATGTCAAAATGGGAGCAAATTGTTTCTACTTTATTTACCACTTATACTTGTTTGAATTCGCTCGAAGCCAGACACTGCAAATAGTTCAAATAATAAAGGGCAGGAACAGAAAAGTATCACGGTAGAATTTGCGTGTGCAACCTTATTCAAGGTCTATTTAAATCTCTCGTTTCCGTCTTTTACGAGAGACATTGCTAACGCCTACCTTTTACTAAAGTAGCTTCTGAAAAGTCCGAAATATGTCTTAATATGATTCATTTTCAAGCCTCTTTGGGAAAAGCAAGGTGTTACTGGTACTATATATATATATATATATATATGAAAAATTTAAATCTCTTATAAATCTTAAGAAAACAAAAAAGCAAATAAAAAGATATACATTAAAGGGGGCGAACTAGAAATAGTTCAGATAACATTAATCATCATTTCTTCGAATATAAATTTAGAAATAATAATTTCAAATTATTTAGATATGTTGATGATTGTATTGTTTTCCAAATTAATTCTTATGTATATACTATACCTGACTTTTTACTTTATTCTTCATATTTAAATCTAATTAAAACCAGCGTTAATTCTCATGAAACAAATTTCTTAGATGTTAATTTAAAAATTACTGATAAAGGGATTATTAGAAAGATTTATAACAAGGGAGATATTTATTGTTTCCATATTAATAAAGAGCCTTCTTTTCATAGTAATTTAAGTTTGAATATTTTTTGAGATATTTTATATATTTCTTCAATGAAAAATATGAAATGAATTAAATTATCAAAATAACATAAATAATTTCTATATGCATGAGTAAAGGATGATTATCTTATTAATTTTTAAAAAGAAATTTAAAATATAATAATTATAAATATGACTAAAATTATATATATATAAATATATGACTTTTTTAAATACTTTTATTGTATATATATCACTTCATATGTTATTTCTTATTTATGATTCTATTTTCTTTATTTTTCTCTCTTTATGTTTCTATCTCTCTCTTTTTTTTGAAAAAAATAGGTTTTTCAATCTAGAGGATGACTTTCCTTAAATTTTTGAGATTATTTTGCTTCTTACAAATGTTTTCCTTCCTTATCCATTGTTAATTTTGTTTTTAAATATGTTTAATAATGTTTTTTAAAAATATTTTCTTTAATTTTTGGTTAGTAATCTTAATAATAAAAACTTTTTTTCGTTTTACTTAATTATAATTTATTCGTATAGTTTCTTTTAAATCAATCAATCAGTATTTTCTTTGGCTGTGAGTAGTTGTAGGCTATTGCATGACCCGTGTGTAACGTTTTAATAGTTCTTAAAATTTTGGATGTAGTAATGCTTGTTTTTTATTTTTTTGTATTTTGTTAAATTGTTTTATATGGTTATATAGTTAAAAACATTCAGCTGTTGTCTTAAAATTTTTACACGATTTATGATGAAGTGTCATTGGTATTTTATGCATTTTTTTTCATGGTTTTTGTTTAATAAATAGTTTTTTTGTAGATTTTTTTGTTTAATCAACAGGTTTTATGAATCTTTTTGTTTAATTAGAGCAGTTTTTTAGATTCTTAATTGGTTTTACAAGTTTGTTAGATACTCATTTAAATATAGCTTTGCAGTTTGCAGATTAATTGAATTTGATTATTATTTGTACCATGCTCACTTTCTTCTTTTTTTCTGTAGCTAATTTTTGGTTTGTTACCATTTCTTGAAATAATATAATTCACTGTTGTGCAATTGTTTGATCAGTAATAACGTTATAAACACGTTAAATAAAGTGCGGAACAGTATTAATTACCTTACTTCCATTTTTCTAAATTTTCGCCCATCTTTCTCTCTCTCTCTCTCACTGAGTTTTCTTAATAGATTTCTTATTTATGATTAACTTTTAATTTCAGTTTGTATAACTAATTATAATAATTTTTATATGAGTTGTATTAATTTTACTTTAGTTTTTTTAAATTATTTCTTTAATTATATAGTTTCGTAGTCATAAAAGTAGTGAATTTATGTTTTATATAATTTGTTTATGACGTGATATTTTGTGAATTATAATATTGATGTTTTTTTTTTCTTTTATGTATATATATATATATATATATATATATATATATTATGTGTTAATATTATTTTTAAGTGGCCGTGTTCGTCTTGTGGTTTTGATCTTGAACTAATTGCCAGCGTTATTTCCATCGAGTCATTAGTTCAAGCTCAGGGGCAACTGAAGACACTCCGTTAACCGATCTGATGAACTTTAAATCTTTTAAGACCTATTGTTGGTGTAGTGTTGATGTTAGGAGGGGAAATAACCAGCTCAGATTTATTCATTTATAAATTTGACGATCGCAAGTATTATTAATTTTTCTGAGTTTATATATGTTTTGTGAGGTTGAAATACTATGAAGGGAAGAAAATATGAAAAAAAAGTTCTACTTAAACAGTATGGTATGAAGACAAAATGATTAAATTTGTAAGCAGTTTGGGGATTTACATGGGTGCGAAATCAGTAGAAACGGCTGCCACTCCTGATAGCTAAACGGTTCTTGCCTGGTTACATAATGAGTTGAACTGGGTTTGGATGACAGAAAAGGGCAACTCATTCCATGCTGCTTGAAGTCTATGCCTTCCTTCATCAACAGTATTAGCTGCAGAGGGTTTTTCGGGTCAGTCTCTCAGCAAACCATGACCAGATGTTTTCAATGGGTGACAGATCTGAGGCCTTGTGCTGTCCAGGACAACATTCGAATACCCTGCGTATCATGGAGGGTCAGAACACGACGTGTAACTTATGGTCTTACATTATCTTGTTGGAAGACGGTGTGTGGAAGATAAGGCACTACCACTAGATATGGGATGTCAGAAATATACCGACCTGTGTTTAAGTTACTGTCGTTCTGAAGTAGAGACTTGCGTATCGTGTGCCCAATGGCTGCCTAAATCTTCACACTTTAGGTGCAGGGTCCCTATGTTGATATCGAGAGCAATCAGGAGAAGAGCGGTCCCCTCGGAGCCTCCAGACACCTATACTGCCATCCGAATACTGCACACAGAATTATGACTCTTCCGAAAAGATGATATTGCGCCATTCCTGTATCCAGCTTTGTCGTTCGGTGCATCAGAGTCGTCGTCTTCCAATATGTTGCATTGTCAAGGGAAACTGAAGTAAGTGTCGCCGTGCTGATAGTCCACTACATCATGCATGCCATTCACTATGACCCTCATCAACCTATTGATTCCATATACGCATAACTGCTGTTGGATATCACGAAACGGTAATCCATACTCTCGATAGGCAACATCCTAGCCTCTATTGATTTCCTACACTTGCTGGTAGGCATTTCATCCTCTTATTCGAGGCATAACACGATGTTTTGAGCAAACTTCTACCTTACAAAGTTCTTTCTGAATGAGAAATCCACGACACAGCTTTCTTTTATTCTATGCTTCAGATGTCGTTTCTCCCTAATGCGTCATCTAAACGTACTGAAGTATTAATAAATTGCAAATCCTAACATCTTTTTCCTTTCATGTGATTTTGACGTTCTTCAGATCATTCCTTCCTGGTGCTGCTATTGTGATGGCCAGCAGAGTCTATAAATATGTATACATTTCTTTTGTACAATCGCTAGTATTATGTGTACTAGAAGAATCCCTAGCCACATTTCAAATTGCTAAAATAACAAAATTTCGAGATTTCTCCTATTTTTCAGGTATATAATTCGTTGCTAACCATTAACTGTTTCTCTCATTTTGCTATTTCTCTATGGACACCTGTTGCATTAGATGCGTAAAAGCTCATGTTGCACTATACTCATGGTTGCACACTATATATGTATATATATATATATGAAACATTCTTGCTGAGTCTTGTAAAGGAAATTAGGATACTTGAAAATAAACACCTTTCCACTTTATCTTAAAGTCTTTTATTTCCGTGGAAAACAGCGTAAAAGAGTTTTAAAAATGCAAAAACAGAGTAAAGATGATTGGCTAAGGTCGGGTTAAATACCTCAGAATACAGGGAAATATAGATATTCTGCTTAGGTGGCACTTAAGTGTATGTGTAGTGTTTAGAAAATTAACACTACTCGAAATTTTATTCCATATTAATCATCAAGCAACTTAAATATTTGAAATATTTACTTAACATGTTGTAGCAGCTTCCATTCTATTCAATTATATTTAGAGGAAGAAATCGAATTCTATTCATTATTCTTTCGAATTAAAGACAAAGCAATCTGTTACAAGTTTTTCACATCTTTTCTCCCCTCCTAACTTTCACCAATCATTTGCTTAAATTAGAATAAATATGATTACAATTTATTTTACATTTATGTTAAATGCTACGAACTTTAAAAATTGTATTTCCTCAAAAACTACATACATTCGAAGAATAATCAATTTCAGATGACTTTATTATTTTCTTTAAAATACTTTAAATACTTTCATTTTAAATTTTCTTGTAGATAGTATTCTAAAGTGGCGAAATCAAGTAAAGGCGAAGATTTTTCCATAAAAAAAGGCCTATGCAATAGAACAGACAGCAGGTCAGAATAAATGTTAGGAGGGTTCCTTCAACCTAAGAGTTGAAAAGGCACATCGATGAATACTAACCCCAGAGCATAATTCCTAATTCATTTTTCCCTTCCACATAGCTCACCCTCTTTGGTAAAACGAATCATCCACTTAGAAAAGTTTCCTTCCAAACATCTCTTTTCTCCCTTGTCACCTTTTTATTTCAAAAAAAAAAAAATCTTTTTTCCCCTTTTTTTTTATATTTCTTTTTGCAATTTTTTAAGCACACTCTACAACAGTTGATGTATCGTATTTCCGTAACTTCCAAGAGAGCTAAATTGAGTTATAGTCATTTTTGTGAAGGACTACTCCTCCACAATGAAGTTTTTATTCTCAAGAGAAGCGTGTTTGGATATTTAACAAAGTAGTTGAAGTAGTCGGTAGCGATAAAAATGGAGAAAAATAGGAACCAATTAACTTTCTGTAAGAAAACACACTTTTTACGCACATATTCACTAGCAGGGTAAGTACTTTAAGTTGCGCTGTTATTTTTAAATTAATCTTTTATTAGATATTCGCAATATGAAGAGAATCTTTGCCGAAAAATACGTGCTTCACATATTTGAAAAAATAATATTGATTATTTTTTCTTACCCGAAAATGTTTATAATTGCTTACGCAAAAACTTGGGAATTATAAAAAATGACAAGCTTAAAAATACATTTGATAGATCCAATTTGAGTAAATGTTAAGACATTCGGAAGTTTTAGACTCGGTTCTTTAAAGGAGAAGATTGTGATGTTTAATTTAAACCTATATTTCATAAGTCATCATATCTTGATACGATGTATGTATATACGAGGCATGTTTTTTAAGTAAGTACCGTTTTGCGATTCCGCCGCCGCAGCGCTCCGGTCGGCGTTCCGCGCATGCTCGCTGGTTACCTACATCTCTTGTCTACGCACTGACGCCATTACAGTCTGATACTTCATTGTATACGTTGTTTACTGAGTGTTTAAGATGCCTCCGACAATCGTGAGTTCCGCTGATTGTGAAGTACGGGCTGTTATATGATTTCTTAGTGCTAAAGGCGTAAAACCGATCGACATTCATCTTGAGATCTGTGAAGTTTACGGAAAAACATTATGAGTGATGGAAGTTAATGAAGATTTGGTGCAGAAAGTGGACGAAAAGGTGAGAGAAAACAGACGCTTTACAATTTCATCATTGTCCGACTGCTTTCCTCAATGTTCTTGTAGTGTTTTGTATCGCATTGTGACCGAGAACTTGAATTACCGGAAATTGTGTTCACGTTGGGTTCCAAAAATGTTGACGGATTTGCACAAAACCCAACGTTTAGGCAGTGCATTGACTTTCCTTGAGCGGTACCGCAATGAAGGTGAAGATTTTTTAGAACATATTGTTACTGGTGTCGAAACATGGGTGGCTTACGTCACACCAGAATCGAAACAACAATCCATGGAATGGCGACATTCATCATCACCCAAAAGAGTGAAATTTAAGCAAACAATTTCTGCCCGGAAAATCATGTGCACAGTTTTTTGGGACAGAAAAGGAGTATTGCTAGTGGAGTTTCTGCTTCGTAATGAGACAATCAAGGCAGCGTCTTATTGTGAGACATTGAACAATCTGCGTCGTGCAATCCAGAACAAAAGACGTGGCAAGTTGAGTAAGGGTATCGTTTTGCTGCATGACAATGCCCGTCCACATGTGGCTAATCGGACCAAAGATCTCATCAAATCTTTTAAATGGGAAACTCTAGATCATCCTCCATACAGCCCTGATCTGGCGCCCATCTAATACCATTTGTTCCTGCACTTGAAGAAACACCTGGGTGGTCAGCGTCTTCAAGACGATAACGAAGTCAAAACATTTGTGATACAGTGGTTAACAAGTCAGGGGCAGAATTTTATGAGGAGGGTATTCAAAAACTGGTGCCACGTTATGACAAGTGCCTCAATATTCACGGAAATTATGTAGAAAAGTAGATTAAGGTACAGGGTTTGATGTAAAAATAAAATTATTGCGATATCTTTGCACGTCTTTTTTTAATTTCAAAATGGTACTTACTTAAAAAACATGCCTCGTATATATATATATATATATATATCATCTCACCTGGAAGGATTTGAACAATTGCAAGAAATTAGGTGTAAAGGGAGGAGATGAATATATATAGGGAAAACATGATTAATATTCAGCATAATTAGACGATTTGTTCTTAACTTTAATTATTATAAATTTAGAAATTCAATGAATCATTGGTCCTTGATTGCCCTGGATGCAAGTTGTCACCTTGTATGAATTAGACTGATAAGCTATTAGGATGATATTCTGTAAAATCTCTTGCCAAAGTGTTAGACACTGTTGAGCGAAATCAGTAAAATTTTTAGGGTGGTTTCAGGAACTTTCTAATCAAGTCCGAAATATGTTCTCTAGGTAAAAAGTTGAGCAGTTTGACCGGCCAAGAAAGTGTTCAAAAAGCTTGAATATAATTCTTAGCAAGGTACAATATGTAAAGTCGGGCGTAGTTCTCTCTATGTAGGGTATAAAAGGGACAATAATGCAATGATTCATAGATTATTGGTTAAGTACCGATTGAATATAAGTGTACAACGATTGACTAGCAGAGAACACAGAGGCTGGAAGTTGGCTTATATGGGGATTGCAACTGTTAAAAAAAAAGAACCTTTTGCAGTCCTGGGCGTCTCAAAACATGCCTGTACTTAATAGGACGGATTTTGTCAGTAAAGAAAATTCATTCCCAATTAGTTTAGTTCAAAGCTGATGCAGCCTGGACTGCAGTCATTGGATTTGATGGTGTACATGCGGCTTAAAGGTTTGAGCGAGCAAGACTATTGGCCCAAAATAGGAAGTCATGGTCTGGTCAAGGGATCCGGCTATCACAAAAGTATGTTAAAGATATTTTTTTATAGCTGGCCCCTTTAACTAGTCAATTTTTTCACACTTTCAATACAGCAGTGTTTAGGCCCATCAATGATCTGTTAAGTAGCTTTTCATTCTGCACCTCTCTCTTCTTTGTGACGTTGGGCTGTACGCGAATTTTGCTTCACTAACTTCAGGGAATTTTCGGTAATTTGCGTTGCATATTATTATGATTCCTTGCCATCCAAGTGAAATATGATAAGATAAGTTAGAAGAAGATAAACAGTGTAGAGAATTGAATTATAGATAATAATATATAAGCGAATCGGTATTGAAAGGAGAGAGAAAGGAGACAGAGGATAACGACAAGCTGATAGCTATTTGTAAACTAGATTGAATCATCGTAATTAAACGTTTAGTTTGAAGGAAGAGTAATAAGAGTTGAATATACTATAAACAAGATGTGTGTGAATCGGAATGAGTGATTTCATGACTTTATTATTAGAATATAAACTAAGATAAACTGAGTTAAGAGGAATTCTAGGGTGCATGAGAGAGTAATCTTGCATATTCTTTGTTAGATTATAAATTGCATTGCCCTTCTCTAACATATATTCAATAAGAATTTGGAATTTATTGATTATTTAATTAAACTTAACGGCTGTATAATTAAATAATGAAGAAAATACGCCACAGTTATCAAATCAGATATTGTCCGGTTATAAATGGTTTGTCTTCCTATGAATATCTTTAAGTTGCCGAAAACTTCCTTTACCAAATATAAGTCGCCTGATCTCTCTCTCACGTACATTTTGGAAGGCGTCTGTGAACATCCTGTAATTTTACCAATTAATCATGTCAGTTGGAGATAAATTAGCAAGAAATCTCTCTGGACACCATCCGATTACTTTATCAGTCTATACCACGATGCAT
The DNA here is from genome assembly GCA_019974015.1 of Nephila pilipes. Taxonomy (NCBI): domain Eukaryota; kingdom Metazoa; phylum Arthropoda; class Arachnida; order Araneae; family Nephilidae; genus Nephila; species Nephila pilipes. Next base: position 28,372 of record BMAW01105535.1, read on the forward strand.
TAACTTCCATCCCTTGTAACGATTAAATTCCAAAATAAATCAATTAATTTTTCACAAATTATAATATTTTGTTTTTCTATGTATGGTCAATCGATATACTCAATTTTACAGAAATTGGACAATGCTTTGATTTGAAAGTGTTGAATTTTATATCTTAGAGTGAACATTTCCATTTTTTGTGAGAGAGAACTTTAACTTCTAACAATATTAGCACAATTAAGAGGAGTTATGTTCATGATCTGAACAGGAAAATATGAAGCTAATTTCACTAAATTTAACGCTAACAGTATATAAACCCATTTAATTAAAAATATTTTTAAATGACAATATAAATTGTGAAAAAATGTTATGTAAATTAGGAATAAATAATTCAAAATGCATTTTGGAATTTAGAATACCATTGTTTTTAAAATCAAATTATTCTGGTTTGGCGCTTTGTGTGTTTGAGATTCATTTAATTATTGATAACAAATGTTTCTTATAGACAATGGTTTATTTTTTTTCTAATTTAGTTTGAAGTGCTACTAATTTCTTTTTATTTATCATTAATGAACTAAGACAAAGTTTTTCAAGCATATTTTAAAATAAAAAGTGTATTGTTGCAAAAGCAAATATGAGATTCCTTGAATGAATGTAACTGGAAATTTTATGAAAGAATTCTAACAATGATTCTTTGTCACTTTTCTATGATTCGCAACATTATTCCCGTCACACATATTCTTATAACATTTCCGAAAGTGGCAAAATAACTTATATTGTATTCTTAGAAAAAATTACTACCAAGTGTAAGTGATATAAACTGTATTATATTATTTATATAAACCGTATGATAATTAAAAAATGAAATTTCTGAAAGTCTATTTTATTCATAAAAATATCTTAACTCATGAAGGTCCTATGATTAGAACTAAATAAGAGTAGTACTTAATATTTTTTTCCAAAAGGAATTAATATTTCAATTATGATTCTGAAGATTTCAGATGTTTTCTTATGACTAACATAATCACTCTACTTTTTAATGAAGAGTAATTTAATCTTTTTTGAAAACTCATAATGTATTTGAATCCTCTTGACTTTTATGATGTTACTATTTTCTCTCTTCAGGGGATCTTTAGATAAGTACGATAATCATGGTACTGATGTACCCTAGATTTTTTTCTTTGCCCATGAAGTTTTACTAACTTTGGTAAACTTTTGGGATACTCTAGTAATACTAATGTATTTTCGATTCCTCTTCATGTCAATTCGTTTTTTTACTTTTTAAAAAATGTTTTATAATGTTGTAATCATATACATTTGTTTCACGCAGCTTAGCTATCATTAGCTTCTATGCCACTAAAATATATTTTCGCTCTCTCGTTATGAGTTTGTAAGCATTGTCAATAAAAAGTCACTCTGAAATTAAGATAAAGTGATTAAATTTTAGTATTGTTCGAAGAAGTTCCCTCCAGAAATAATGCACTTCTGCAGATAAATTTCAGAGAAGCAATTCAAACGAATTTCAATCAAGCCATTCAGATGAATTTCATTTTCAAGCCATTCATTTATTGGAGTCAATGAAATATATGCTTTTACAGTCTTGTCAATTTCATATTTAGAATAAAAAACTAAGTCCTCTTTGGTGTTTCTGAAGGTGGAAAAATATGCGAAGCAGAGACATAGAAAATTTAGGAGAGTATCATGGATGCTGTATCACTGTGGTGTGATTTTTTTTCAAAAAACTCAACTGTCAATCCCGTTCAATAAGAAGATGCAACATTTTGATCGTGCATGAGTTATCTAATATTCACTTTGAAGAATTTCTGGAAGACATTGGTACACGAGTCAACTATAAATGTCTTCTGCCTCTCTAATTAAATTACTTTTATCAATCCAATTCATCTGGGGAAAAAAAAACGAAGCACATTTTTTTTTCATCTTTAAAGTCCCATAATTTATTTTTTTGTGTTGCTGGAACGTCGAAATTGGTATATACGTTTCATCACAGGTTGTGAATTTAGAAATAATGCAGTATATACCATTATTATATAATTTAAGACTTTCTTTACTGGTTCTGACACTGTTCTCTTACTGGTGTTGTGTGAAATTATGAGGGACCCAATAACAAACTAATTTTTTCATAACCTGTTCACAATATAATGTCTGAGATTGCAGTTGACAAAAGCATTCCTGTTTCTTCTTCACCCTGAAAAGAATTTTTACATCTAAAGTTCGGTATATAACATCTGTGAATACAGTAACACTATAATTAACTTCCTTTCCATATGCGAACTGAAGACATTGAACGTATTTTTCTGAATTTAAATCCACTTGAAAATTATAACAAAGAAATGATCTCGTGTCAACTCCATTTGCGTTTTTTTTCGAATTTAGTCTACCAAAGCTAAGTTACAACTGATCTATAACTTATAGGCTGGATACAATACATTGTATTTACATATCTGATCGATAATTTTAGCACTTATCGTACGCGCCGGCCTCAAAAATTTCAATATAATTTCGTTCTTCATTTTTGCGTAGTTTGCTCATATTCGTAGTTTTTTTTAAGTTTCTGTTTTTTGAAAAAGTTAAATTATTAAATGCAAAGGAATTATTCGTGTC